>OX381712.1:30578704-31125704 GCA_947462335.1 Harmothoe impar
TGTCTATAGTTCTAGCATGGGCCCAATGGAATGCACAAGTGGCACATCTACAGGGGGCCAGAATACTTGACAGCTCATTCTGTGTGCAATGGCCGATAGATCTGCTGAAATAACATTTGTATTAGAAGGCCTTGTGATATAGTCTCATTCTATGAATAATACTTATGGGGGAACCATGACTAGTTTATCCTACAGATCAATGTATACCCAGCCCGGGATACCCAGCTAACAAAAAAACGTTATTTTACGTCAAAATAACGTTTTAAACTTTACATAACGTTATGGCATACTAAAGAGCCTTAGAAAAACGTTGACATATAACGTTATATAACGTTATAAAATGGTGTATAGCGTTATTTGTTTACTGGGTAATGTACAACGAACTATTTAAGTACAACGTCAACACGTGGGGAAATGGCCTTCCGTGGAATTGGGTTGATCAGAACAAATGATCCATACAACAGTCTACTGACAAACGGGGGAAAGAAAGATGGAAGATGGATATCATACACTATATACTAAACCGCCAAAGTGAACCAGTGTTGATGGCATGCCTTATATCAAGGATGTAAAAGATATATCTCTATGCTTATAATGACGAAACCTGGGAAATCGTAGCATTAGGGGGCTATAGCCATAAATGCTCTAAACATGATATTTCAGTAGATATAGCTAAAAATGTGAATACTTAAGAGAAAATGACCTTAGACTAACTTTTCCCAAGGAATCCTTTGAAGCTATTATCAAAATTCTATTTTCATTCTAAATTGGTCTTATTTGGATGTAAAAAGAAAGCTTTCAGCCATTTTTAGCCCATTTGTTGATATTTGGTTGCCATGGCAACCATCAATTCATTCTTTTGGAATAAAAATCATCCCTATCCAATTACCCCATGCATGAGGATTTCAGAACTGAAAACAGAATGCAAATATTCCTACCAGATCCAAATCTATGTACAATAGTATGCATTTATTTGTTTGATTTCTAATAATTATGATTTATACGGAATATTTGAAAATAGATTGATGTGTGACCGCATTGCAGTCTATTTTGAATTCATACATGTCCCTACTATCCCATGTTGAGATGTCATTTCTCAGCAACTGTTTCAAATATTTTGATGTTGAAGTATCAAATTGTAGCTGAAGACATGAACTTAGATAAAGGTGTTTTCCCCTAATGTCACGTTTTCCCACGTTTTGTCACATATATATTATAGCGATATTTACCAGAGTAAGATAATTTGAAGCCTTAGCTACTGCATAGTTTCCAGTTTGGTGTCAGTCCCCATGGCGTTCTGACTGATTTAGGGACCGCGAAGAAAGGTGATAAATATGTTAAATGTTATGTTAAATGCAGTATGTTTAAACACTGTTAGAACAATTGTATATACCTTCAAATGAATAAAAACAACAAATATTACATTGTGTGTATCTTCCTGTTTTTAATTTCGTCATTATCGTTGTATCAGTACCCGTACAACAACATGTTCTGATTTTAGTTTATCTGTACCCCATGCAATGATGCAACAGTGATAATGTATAAAAGGAAGCGCCAATATGTATCACCCTCTATGTAGGGTAAATATTACGTCAAAATAACGTTTTAAAACTTTACGTAACATCATTCCATAGTAAGGAGCGTTAGAGAAACGTTACATTACGTTAAAATTCACATATAGTTAAATGTTAAATGTGTGACCATATATGAATTGGCTGCGTCAAGAATTCACAACAGCCTTGACTACCCTTTTCTATGGGGTCCATATTCAGACCTTTTATCTAATTCCTCAAGTTTGCAACTTAAGCTGCATGAAGGAAAGACATCTAGGCCTAGAGGTCGTCCCAAAGGGCACTTGCATGAGCTATACTATAGGGGTCGGGAGGTGCGCTGGTTACGGCACTGATAAGAGCGGATACGATTGTTGCAAGCCTGTCCCCTTTTTGTCAACCAGCGAAATTTAAAATGGTGGACCCACTGGGTATAACTCTAAATTTCTACACCTATTAGTAGAACATATCTGATAAATGCATGATAGTTATGAACAGTTGGATCTCACAAGCTGCTCACAGGTCTATTAAATAATATCAAAATATACAACAGTACATGGCAAGATCCTTCTAGAATGACACCAGTCCAGCAGATTCACAGGTGTAGCAGGACCAAATGTCCAGTCACATGTTGGGCTTTTCTGAACTGAAATAGTTCAGTTGGGTTTATATGTTAGGGGAGTAGGGGAGTGAGAGGGTATGAATTGAGAGGGTGGGGGAGTGGGGGTGAGAGGGTGGGGGATTGAGAGGGTAGGAGAGTGGGAAAGTGAGAAGATACGGGAGTGAGAGGGTGGGGGAGTGAGAGGGTAGGGGAGTGGGGATTGAGAGGGTAGGGGAGTGGGGGTGTGAGAGGGTAGGGGAGTGGGGGATTGAGAGGGTAGGGGAGTGGGGTAGTGAGAGGGTAGGGGAGTGGGGTAGTGAGAGGGTAGGGGAGTGAGAGGGTAGGGGAGTGGGGGGATTGGTATTCCCATACCCCTCGGTGGATACTTCCTCACTCCTCACTCCCCAACACCCTCATTCACTCGCACCCCACTCCCCTACCCTCTCAATCCCCCACTCCCCTACCCTCTCACTGCTCCACTCCCGTATACCCTCTCAATCCCCCACTACCCTCTCACTCTCCCACTCCCCCACCCTCTCACTCCCCCACTCCCCTACCCTCTCAATCCCCCATCCTCTCACTCCCTCACCCGCCTACCCTCTCAATCCCCCCACCCTCTCACTCCCCTATCCTCTCATTCCCTCTCTCCCCTACCCTCTCATTCCCCCAACCAGGGGGTGGGGCGGATGTCAACTAATTAGCATAACTATAATGTGATTAAGCAGACCTCCACCATCAGGGAGAAGTATATAGATGTATACCAAATCACATTATTCCGTCTGATAATATACTTTCAAAGAGAGACACACAGACAGTTTTCTGCCCAGAATATTATAATCATTTTAGAATATAGGCTTACAAAATGGACTGATAATTATAGTTTCGGAAATTTAGATGATTTGGAAGCAGCTAAAAAATTGCACCTGTTTTCAAATTAGACCAAGCTATTTTGTTTCCCATTCATCGGATGGGATAGGCCTACTGATTGCCCGATCTCTGATTTCAGACTTGTTGACCCTTTTCCCCCTTATGTGACATTAACATTGGAGAAACCCACAGACACTCAATGGAGACATGTTAATAATGGGTCAAGCCGCTGACTTATGTAGGTTTGGTCTTTTCAGGCCTTTTAAGATTTATAAGCCTACAGAATTAAGACTTTTTCTTCAAATGCAAGTGTGACAAAACATCCTAACATTTCAGGGAAAAAAATATTTTTGCGTATTGGACCAAGATTTTGTCTTTTATGGCCCCCCGAAGCCAAAAAAGCCCTAAAAAGTGACAAAAATGACAAAAATGACATATTTTACATGCCCCTCATTTAATCTGAGGAATCAATAGCCCATCCCAATTATTTTTTTCCATAAGGCCTATGTTATAGTAGATGGATTCAAGAGATTTTACCATGATATGTATCTTTTATTTTTTACCGTAGACTTTTTGCTGTGAATTTGTCACTTATTGTCAATCTATGTTATTATATTGGTGTCCTCATAAAGTAATTAAAGAGATACGATAGCATAACTATTTTACCCCTCATGTTGAGTTAACATGTGGGCCTTATACTGGAAAAAGTAAATTTTCAAAAAAATCCAATCCTCTAGGCTCTAGATAGGGGCAGATGCATATTTGATACAACATAAAAGCACGGAGTAACAATTGCCATTTCTTTCTCTCCTGTGGTTATTTCTGGCTATATATTGAGTTATTATGTTCCAAAAGGACTTGTGGTGACAGGGGCATAGTGCTTGATAGCTATGGTTGATCATCCATTCACACATGCACACCCAAATGCTTCACTATGACAAATTTGAATCCTGGATGGTGTTACTTCGTGCTTTTAAGTTGCGGTGTTACTCCGTGCTTTTAAGTAGCAGCAGGCAAATCCTCACTAATAATTAACTTCTCTGTGCTCCAGAGGGTGCCTACAACACTCCTTGATCGTTTTAATGCTTTATAATCAACAATGCCTCACATATCTAGAATCTGTGGGTAATTTGAAAATTCACCTTGACTTAAAAGCACGGAGTAACTCTCGAAAAAAATAAAGACTCACAGAAATGCTAATATCCAATATATATAAGTTTTAACTACGTCATTGCTTTGCTACCAACCCTCTTAGATAGGCTGCACCCTGAAATGTGGAAATTTCACATTTCTTTTACTATTTATTGTGATATTCTATTGAAAGCACGGAGTAACTAGTGTTACTCCGTGCTTTAAAGTGCTGATATTGGCCATATTCAGGCCCGTACTGTGAAAGGTGGGTGATGGAATGGGCTAAAGTACTAGCTTTACACAAAAGTAGATATGTTGAAGATAATACAGAGTGAGTAACAAGAGTATTTGACCCCTTTTGAAGAAGTAGAAGTAAAGGTGGGGAAGTGTGATAAAACTTTTCAATTTTTCCAAAAAATCCTAATTTCACAGGCCCATATCTCAGAATTTATTAATTTCATTATTTCAATCTTTATTGGGGTTAAGGATGTATATTGTGCCATGCTGTAAATGGAATTATTAGTTGCTGTGTTGTATTTGAGAGGAAAATAAGGTGTCCCTGTACTTAAGAGCACGGAGTAACACCAAAAATGCCCACTCATCTTTGCATTGTTATAAAAACTGAACCGCTAGGGTTAGAAGCGTACTGGCAGTGGTTTCATGGAGCCAAGATATATACCTTTCAATAAAATAAACTTATATAAACATATTCTGAGGTTTCTGATTTGTCCTTCCCTAGCTCAATACCTACATAAGTCAGCGGCTTGACCCTTATACATAAAGACATTGTGACCTAGTATATATCATAAGAGACGTCAGTAGTGACGTCATTGCACTTTCATCTCATTGAGCTTTCTAGGTTAACCATGATAAGGATAATACTTAAAATTGAAGCCGATATCTTGACTTCCGTGCCGGGATTCCCGGGCGGGTTTCATATTGACTTTCCTTATCATTTTATATCTATTTTGGGCATTTGACATCACATAGACAACCTGCCAACCCAATATAAGAGGCCTCAAACCACACAATGCACCACAACGGGGGGATAGAAATACGCCTAGACATCAATTTACCGCCTCGTTTCAGGTAATCAACTTTATTGTATTACTTATTCAGCATGATCATATAGATAACACTAAGGAACATTTCTGCACTTTCAGAGAGCAACTGGTATAAAACCAACTGATCTTGATCAATTCAAGGGTGCTGAATTCAAAAATCACAATGAAATTGCTGGGTTACTTACCATTTCTGAGTTATTTGACATTTTAGATGCATAAAATGCAATAAAACACCCAATACTAGTGAAAAGTCTGGCAGGAAGCTTATTTTTTCCATCATTAAATGCATGTGTTCTGGGTAATACATGTCTTCAACATCAAGAAAAAGTGGTTTATAGCCGCTGAGGACCTATTCTTTGCCTATGAAATAACGCTTTTTAACTTCAGATTCTGTGATATCAGATAGCGGTTCAATAAAAACATCACAGACATCATCATATATAATGAATATTTTCCTGTTGGGTTTCTCATGCATTGACATCACCCTCAGAAAAGTGAGTCATTGTCGCTAAAACTACCCTGAGGGTACACTGTAAAAAATGTCCGTTGAAATTACGGAGAATCAATGCTAAATTTGACGGTGTGAGACACCGTAAAACGTATTACTTTTACATTGAACATTCGTTAACCATTACAGTGAAACAATGTTTTTTTCATTTACGGTGAATCTCACGTTAAACGTTTGCTCACCAGATGGCAGCTTGGTTTGATAGAGAGACTTTAGTGAAAGCTATCAACTAAAAACATATTTAATTGTGTTAGATTTATAAAGATATCCAACTATCTCATAAATTACACAATCAAAATTGAAGCCTTTGGCATATTAAAGATAAACAATATATAATTTCCTTTTTTGAGACCCTGGACACTAGTACGAATAGTATGAACACCCATGTTGTGGTAATTAGAATTATACATATTGAGACTGTTGTCAGAGTTTCTTTGTAACAATCCTAGAGTACCTTTTGCTCATGGATTGTAATTGTATATTGCTATGAGGCATTCAATTATGCTTCTCAGGCCTAATATATATATACAGGCCTGGAATTAAGATGATATCATGAAATATACAACAATGAATCCAGAAACAATTAATATAATCATCATAGAATAGCAGAGAATCATTGTATAATAATGATGAATCACCGTAAAAATACAACGGGAAAGGCCTGTAAAATTTACGGGGGGAAGCAAAATACGGTGACCGTAAAAAAAACGGGAAACGGTCGGCATTCAGTGATGCCAGTGATTCACCATAATTTTTACGGGATATTTTTTACAGTGTAGTTTTAGCGACAATGACTCTCACTTTTCTGTGTGTGATGCTAGATAATCATCATAACAACATTGTGTGACCCTGAAATAAGAATAAAATATGCTTTGCCCTGTATATAATTCAGTAGTAGGTTAATACATAGAATATAAATTATTGGGTGAATTGGTACTTACACATAATAGTTATATTTTTTGGAATTTGAGGCATGTGCTTTTTGCTTGCTTTTGCTCAAAAGTTAGTCCGACTTCACAATATTTCAAATTATTTTTTCACAGTAGGCCTATAAATGATTTCTCATAAATGTTTAGGAAAGCAGATATTATATGATTAAATTGATTCTCCATACATTGACCCATTAATGGGTGTGGACCACTAAATTCGACATGGCGACATGGCCGTTTTTGGGCCTAGTGACATGCGACATGAGGAATATTAGAGATAACGACATGGGACATGGGGTCGTCCATAAATGATGTCACGCCCTAGGGGGGGAGGGGGGGTCAGAAATTTGTGACAAAGCGTGACAAGGGGGGGAGGGGGGGTTGGCATGTGCATGATGTCACATTTTGAAAAAAAAAAAGTTTACACATCAATCTAAGATTGATTTGTTTCCTAACCTAAAAACTATTCCACATAGTTTTGAACAGGTTAACTCTTACCCTACAATTGTAGGTTGCACTAGGACAGGTGCAGCTCCCACCATCCACTGGCTGACTTGAAGTCCTGCCATATAGGTCAAACTTGGTTCTCAGCAGCAAAATACACTAATATTCCCTCTGGGAAATATAGTCACTATAAATACTGCAGGCTGATTTAATTATATTTAAATCAATGTAGAACCACTTTCTCATACTCCTGAATGTCTACCTGATGAATCTTTGAATAAGATGAAACACCAGAACTCACCTACCACAGATTCCATGCTGAATCACTTGGCACAGACAATTTATGGAAAAAAAATTCTGAATCACAACTATTTACTTTTCATTAAATTGGAAATAAATACCCCATGTGGGAAAGTCCAGATTTGTGTATTCACCTCTATTTTTATGTGTAATATCAACCTGAACTTTGTTGTGGTCACCCCAAAGAGGTAGGAATACATGTTTTTTGACCTAAGTTAATGATTCCAGCCAATAACTGAACAGCAAACTGGATCAAGTGGTCACATGTCATGCAATGTAGTCCGAGGGAGCGCGAAAATGAGCTTATCTGTTCAGTTCTGAGTGTAGTAGCGGAGGTACCACAACTGCGTCCTACCCCACCAAGTTTACACTTTCATGTCTGTAACATGTGAAGTTCACTGATCTTCCATACTATTTATACCACAGCTGTCTCAAATATCTAAGGTTCTATCTACCAAATGCAATTAACAGGAACAGGAAATATGATTTGATTGAAATAGAAATGTGTTCCATGTTATTGTGGGGAGAGGGAGGGACAACAGCTTATTGGTTCATTACTCCAAAGAAAGCATTATACCTCCAGTGCCATTTACAATGGCGAGGTCCCATCACTAAAGCAAGAATTTTGTCTGTCAGAAGGATACTAGATGACAGTCAACTGAAAGCAAATGATGTGAATCTGGTATTATCAAATAAGGACTGGGCAAGCAACTCCAACAGATATTGTACCATCACGATAATGTGCTCGAGTGTTCTTCAGTTTGGCTGTGGTGATACCCCCTGGCCCTCTTTTAAGAGAAGTGATTATTTAAGGTCCTGTTTTGGCACTTACTAAAGATTTGGGGACTATCATACTTCCGGTGCTTATAAAACATCAGCGCTCTATTAATAGCAGGCAGATGATCCTGTATACGGTATAAGCCACACTTCAGTGGTCTAATTATGACTACCAAGTTATTTATTATTGACCTATACTTATATGTACCTCTCATATAAGCTGCGGCCTGACTTTGAACAAATTCTATATGCCACAGATGGCTTATTCACAAGGTTTAATGATACATGAAAACATAAAACCTTTCTAATACAAAAGCAAAGTTTTATCGCCAGTACGGCTTATAGGATCAACAGAGAGTCGGGGTGAGGCTTATACGCGAGTTTTTGCTATTAAAGGATACAGTACAAAAGTCACCATAATCAGATTGGCAGTGCGGCCTATAGGATCGCCCTAAAGTCGGGGTGCAGCTTATACGCGAGTTAGGCTTACACTGTAAAAAGTTACTGTGTTTAAACAGCACAATGTGCTGCATATTTACAGCACTTTATGCTGTAGTTGGTATTACAGCACTATTTGCTGTATAATTACAGCATTATGTACTGTAAATTGGGTCTCGAGCAATGTTGCTGTACATTTACAGTACATTGTGCTGTAGATTTCTGCTGCTAGGTGGCAGCAGTATACCATTTTTGTAGTAATTATTCCACCCAACCCTTTCCCGAGTCAAATAAAGCCTCACAAACTCTCAAATCATTGTAGAATAAGAATGGATGAGAGAGACTGAATGCAGTTATCATAAAGTGTATTGATATTTGCATAATTGTGTTGAATAATACAAAAAACAGCAGAAGTATAGAATAGACACCACATTGGAAGGAAAAGTTAAATGCTAAAGTGCCTGGTCTGGGAAAAAGCTGGTATCACATACAGTTCAGCTGTATCAATGCAGGATTAAACCATTACATTGTGTAGTGTGTATTATCCTAGCTAATATTGTACTATTATGCAGGGAAGTACTCTCCATGCATGCATATTAATTGATATAAATTGATGATAACAATAATATGAAACCTACAGTAGAAGTTGCTGTAACTTTACAGTACCCGGTTGCTGTACATGTACAGCAAAATCTATTGGAACAAAAGTTGCCAGCAATATTTGCTGTAGATGTACGGTAGAAGTTGCTGTAAATTTACAGCAACTTCTACTGTATATCTACAGTAGAAGTTGCTGTACATGTACAGCAAGTCAGTTGCTGTACACCTACAGCAAAATCTACTGGAACAAAAGTTGCCAGCAACTTTTGCTGTAGGTGTACAGTACTTACTTCTTACAGTGTAGGTATTGCAAGGTTTCAGGCAATTCTTTTTTTTGGAGGGGGGCATTTTTCAAAATTCGATAGTGGGGGTTGAGATCATTTTGGGTTAATTGGTTGGAAAAATTGTGGTTTAGTTATTAATGACTCCACCCGTGTTTGTTGATATTTTTGTTTTTTTCCCTCGTGGGACCGGGTACGTGTTTTCATTCACGATCGAAGGGGGGGGGGGGGGGTAGCTGCTTGCGTGACGTTGCGCCTGGAGGGGGGGTCGAGCAAAGCGTGACAAAGCGTGACATGGGGGGGAGGGGGGGTCAAAAAAGAGCCAAAAAAGCGTGACATCATTTACGGACGGCCCCCATGGACATTTCTTAAAATCGACATGGTGACATGGCTATTTCTTAAAATCGACAGGGCGACATGGTCATTTTTAAAATCGACATGGGAAATTGAGACCCCCCCCCCCCATCCAGACCCCCCACTACGCAGAAACTGTGTGTGCTGTCACAAACTACTAGCCGTGTCTCACCACTTTGGGCCAATGTGAACGTCTTTGACCTGGTGCCATCTTTGACCGGGTGACGTATTTGACCAGGTTCTATCTCTTTTACCTCCTGACAAAAAAAGGCTTAGGCCTATTTAGGGCAGGTGAAGATATGTATGGAGATATAACCACCACCATTTCATCCCTTACATATCAAAGAAGAAATTTATTATTTTTAAATCTTATTTTTTATGGTGGTTGGTCAAAGATGGCACCTTGGTCACATTGGCCCAAAGTGGTGAGACACAGCTTACATTTTCCATTCAGAAAATCTGATCTTGAGTTTGAGGTTTGATAATATTTATCTGGCAAGAGATAACACTACATGTAGAGCCCTTCAACTGGTGCCAAAAACAATGCCCCTCCACCAAAAATGGACAATATAGGGAACTCCACTGTTCCTTACACAATTAGAAAATAACTATACCAGGATGCTGTTTCTCCACAAATATGTGGAGGTCCGCAACTTTGCTGAGGTCCGTAAATACACTTTCCATATATTTATAAGGGTCCGCAAATATATATGGGAATCGTTTTTTAGTACTTAAGCATACAAATACGGACCTCCATATATATTTGCGGACATCCATAAATATTTGCGTAGCTCTATAAATATATGGACAGTGTATTTATGGATGTCCGCAAATTTGCGGAGGTCCGGAAATTTGTGGAGAAACAGCATCCTGGCAGTAAAGTAGGCGATATACAACATGGCATATGACCAATGGACAGAAATACTTCGATACAATCCGATTAGGTACTCTTGAAGTGCGCATGCTTATACAGTTTTCGGTCGGCATTAAATAAAATACAACATACACAAGAGTTGTTGGTGCTATTTCTGCACGCCAAATCAGTATGAACATATATACTCTTTTATCCATTTCAGAACACCATCAACACCTCTATAACTAACATCTCAGTATGTGTGAAGGTGACTGTCTTGGCGGCGTTGGTGGCGGTGACTGCGGTAGCTGTGACTGTGATTGTGGTGACTGCGGCTGTGACTGCAGTGACTGTTGCTGTGATTTTAGTAACTGTGGCTGTGATTGTAATGATTGTAGCTGTGGGAATCATAACTTATGTTCCCGCTTCTGTTCATTCCTCGACCGAATATGTTGTACTGTTTTTGACGTTTTCTGTGATATTCTTGGTGACGCTATCACTTGTATGGGCAACACACAGAAAAAGTGCTGTGACTGTGAGCAAAAGAACAGTAACCAATGTGAGCATACAGATGAGCAGAAGCCCACGATGGTTATAGATTGGATGCCACCTGCAGGGCCCGCTGCAGGGGAAGTCAACACTAATGGTGTTATCATCACAGAGCCATCTGCCCCACAGAGTGGGTCTGATACCTTACCACCCTCTTTCAACGTCAGCATGCAAGAGAGGTATTGAATACATCGATTTCGGTTAGTTAATAGGCTACAGCAAAGACATGGGAAGCACTATCGTTACTTTACTTTGTGGCTACAGTGAGTGTAAAGTAGCCTATATGAATTGTTTGAGAAATGGTGCAATTGAAATGTGTAGGACTAATGTGTCTGATAGTCATGCCTATATTTTGATTCATGATAATAAAAAGTGTTACAGCAAATTTCATAGTAATACTTAGTTGTGTTAAAAACACAATACTATAATAGTCAAAATGGGGCATTGTTCGTGTGGTTTCTCTAGTGACTTCATTAATGGTCAGTAGGCCTATTTATATATGAGTGAATCACTGACTTCGATGATACCGGTGATTTGAATATTAAATTATCATGAGACATAAAAAGATTAGAGCAATCATTGCCATTTATAATGATTGATATTTAAGATGCAAACATCCCTCGCCCTCGAGGACGCTAGTTTTTGACCGGATAACAACGAAGACGCGGGAAATATTAGCGGGCTTTATGTGCGTTGCAACGGGTTATAACCGCGAGTTTCAGCCGGGCCAATCTTGAACCAAATCATAAAGAGCACAACTTCCGGTAAATGGCTTCGGAGGGGAAGCGATCGTGAATTTCATTGTGGCAAATGTGCAATTTCCATGTAGTGCGGTAGGAATTCGGTGACTAATGTGCCTTTGTTGAAACATTCCGTCCATGATTGTTGATACTGACATTTTATCGTAATCAAAATGACCATATTCAGCGGAGTAGTGGCGATTTTATCGCCGACTCTGATGTCACGCCTTCCGACCTACGCGGCGGACAAAACGCGAGGGCCCTGTGCCCTGGGAACGCTGCTGGAGAGAATGCAAAACGAATGTGGAGTGGCCTGTACAAGGACCGCCGAAAATGTGTGCATGGTACAAGGAGAATGGGACGCTGTACGCAAAGCTTATGCATTCTTGGACCACCACGACGCCCTAAACAAGGTTTGTAGACCGTCCGCCGAGCCGACAACAAAGAAAGCCCGACGGGACAGGTCACCCGAGGCCGAGACGCCCGTAGTGGCAGCCACAGCAGCTACTGCGTCTGTAGCGTCCCTCGTCAGCCGCCATAACCAGCCATCTCCCAAAGCCCGCAGCTACAGTCCCTCCTTGTTCCCCGGAGTCCCTTCTCCTGCCGAGGAGGCCGTGTTGAAACGGGAAATGGCCCTCCAGCCACAGTCACCACCCACCATTAAAACAGCCCCCAGCACCCCCCAATACACATCCAGCCCGACCCCAAGCAGCGGCCGCTCAGGGGCTGGCAAGCGGAAACAGGGCATCCCCAGGAAACAGGTGCCTCTGCAGAACTTTGGTAATTCTGACGACTCGAGCAGCGACGTCGAGCCTGAATATGAGATGGCTGCCGTGGGGGGAGGAGTCCCCAACATTGCTCAAGACTCGCCGGCCTTTGCCAATGGGGACAGCTCACTCCAGATTGTTGCCACCTGGGGCAACTTCAAGGAAGAGGAACTCCCCAAGACAGAGCCCCCTAGCGAGGATGAGGAAAACACGTATCTCTCCGACTCGGGTAAGGATACTAAAGGTCCCATGGGGGGCACCGGTGTGTACAGGGTACAGAGCGATGGGCAGGGCGGTACGGTTATCTTGCCCTCGGTTGCAGAACCTGTGTATGTTCTCAACATGACCAGCGCGACTCCCGAGGACTACTCCGCAACTGATTCACTCTATGCAGCCTATAACAACAGTGAGAACATATACCATTCCAGCTCAGATAAGGGGGACACTAAATGGATTCTAAAGAAAAGCTCAAACGGAAAGATTGGAGGTGTGTCAACGGCTAAAAAGTCAACCACCCCGCGAATCTCAGCCCGCAAGTCAACGACACAAAGAACAATTCTCTTAGTCACTAAAAAGGCAGCAGGTCAGACTGGCCAGTCTCCTAAGGTGGTGGTCAAGAAGTCACCGAAAGTATCACCACAGCGACGCCGCGGCATCATTCAGGGCGACTCTCCAATTAAAGGCGAGTACACATGTAGCTACTGCCAGAAGATCTTCAACACAAAGGAGGCCATCAAGGTCCATGAGGAGGTGTACCACACCGGTCGTTACAAGAGCATGCCCTCCTCCAGCAAGTCTCCGCTCTTTGAGTGCACTCAGTGCGGCAAGTCCTACATGAGCAAACACGCCCTGGAGGAGCACCTTTACACGCACGTCGGCATGCGGCCCTTCGCCTGCTCGTTCTGTGCCGCCAGCTTCAACCATCGCAAGTCGTTGCGGCGTCACGTGCAGCTGCACAACAACGTCAAACGCTTCGACTGCCCGCAGTGTTCCAAGACCTTCATCCGTAAGGACGCGCTGGAAAGCCACTTGCGGATCCACAAAGCGGAGGAGGAAGGCTCGGGCAGCGAAGCCAATGTCGAAGTGGCAACGGCAGCAGACTAGTGACTCAACGTCATGATAGATAAGCTAATGTGACGTCATAACCATGACGTAGCGTTACTCCATCACGTGTGGCCATTCCTGTTTGATCCCGCACCAGAGTCATCCATGAAGTACATGAATCTACAATCACAAGTCTACGATATATGTAAACATGGTCGACCGACACAGGTCGATCTGCACATTAGACACAGATATACACATACATTCACACAAGTCACTCTTAACAGACTGAGCTAAGGGTACTTCTACTACGAGCACGTCGCACCTACTACTAGTGGATATAGAAGTTTGCCCACTTTAAACGTAATGCATTGATGATCAAAATGAGGAGAAGCAGCTATTTACCGTTTCTTTTTTAAATTTAAATGTAGGATCTTATCATTGTTTACATAGAATTCGGGTATTGGAGGCACAAGAAAGATATATTTCAAAGTGAGCCTTCTGTAGAATCTCCACTGTTTTTATTATTTATTTTAGGAGCCTGTTGATTTGCATTTGCTGATAATGTCCATTTTGAAATCATGTGTACTTTGTCACAGATAGATGAGTAGAGAAAGCACATTGCCATTTAATATGAATCTGTATTTAACAATTGGAGCATACACTCTCTAGGGTGTGTGCTGTCTGCTTGAAACTTGCAAAAAATTCATGTATTCAATTATAATTTTTAAATCAAATTTTATTGGTTTTGGCAAATCGGCCACCTTGTATAGAAAATATTTAAAATTTTAGTATTTTTAAACTCCCCGTTGAACTTATTTTATTCAATTTTTAACATAAAATTGGAAAAAAGAATGAACTTAGGCACTTCTGTCTGTCCGATTAGTCCCAGACAAAACAAGTCGAATTAGTAGATCAAAATATTAAGTATCCGTTGCTAATCAAAATATTTAATAACTTTTACAGTGATATCCTCTCGAATGTCCCTGTTTATTTACTTGTGTAGTCAAGTTTATTTATTTTATACAATCATGTAATTTTTACTACTGCCATATATTTATACGTTTTATTTATTTCAATATTTATTGACGGATCACTGGACTCAGTGAAATGACAGTCAACGAGAAACTTACAATAATTTTGGGAGGATTAGGAAAATGTAGTAACCAGTAGCAATCCCAAAGATTGTTAATATTCTATTTGTGCACAAATACCAGCATATTATGGTTTCCTATTCCAGATTTTGAATATCTAATCAGTAGAACAGTTTTTATTTATGGTCGATGATACATTTTGTTAAATATGAATCTATTAATCTGGTTATAAATCAGTCGGAGGGAAAATGGTTGATGGTAGTTCTCAGCAAACTGTCGCATGATATAATCCCGGTCGTCACATGGCCTTACAAAGTAGAATATTTTTTGGGGTGAAAGTACAACGTACCTGTAAATAAATATTCGTTATATATATTTATTATGACAAACAAAATCAAAAACACGAATGAAAAGTACTTCACATAATGTATTATATATAAAGGTTACATTGTTGTCCATACATGGAAGGAATATAACCTGACGTGTTGCTGTTCTAACAGAAAGGCAGGTTAGACAGCATCTAATTCATATCTAATCATGTCTAGTGATTTGTAGGAGCCGTGAATATTCTTCAAACCTATTGGAATCTAACACACGTTTTAGCATGTGTTTGTGAGAATAATGGAAAACAAAAAAGTGCAATTTTAATTGATATGTATATCATTTATCCATATACCATGCGTGTTTTATTATTCCATGCAGTTGTGTATTTAATGATTATGTCGTGTATCCAATTATTGCTAGTTAGCGCGTGTGTCTTGATACAAGGAAGTATAGTATCCCACTAGTGCTTTATATGTGTGTCCTTTTGTGTATAAAGAGTGTTATTTATTGTCTTTGCACAAAGTGTTGCACCTGCTACAAGTAGATCTAGGTGCCTTGTAAGTTGTGTATTATGCAACATTCACCGGGAACTTTTTGTAGATATTATATTCACAGACTGTTCGCAGCGGGGCAGATAACGGTACGTTACATCTGTTGACTAAATATGTGGACAGGCTGTTGACCGCCACACAATGAATATATAGTTTTGTATGCTGTGTTTTACACAGTTTCCATTGCCCTGATAATTATGATTCCACAACTTGGTTTGATTATCTTCTATGTGAGATAAAAGTCTAACTTTTGTCATGTAGATTACTGTCAATAGGCATCCAAGTGCAATTTTTAATATCACTCGGTAAAGGCTTGAGTGAGAGTGAGTGTAGGTCTACAAATGATGTATATTTTCTCTTTGAATTAATTACATTGCTACGGTCATTTATACAATATTGGAAAAATTGTGAGTTTTAGAGAGGTTTCTTAACTATTCCACGCTTTATACAACTGGGTTGCAGTGTATGGTTTATAGTCAAAACGACCTGAAGCAAAGACATTTATATTTGTGAAATCCACTGTTATGTAGATGTAACATTTCATCGAAGACCAAATGTTTTATATATTTAAACCAGGTTTTCGTTTAACTCAGAATGTAGTTTCTTTTTATCTCGACACAAATTCCCAAGTAACGTAAAACAATGGTCATGTATGTCAATAACTTTTTGATTGCTTGTTCTTGTTAACATATAAACACCGATTGTGCTCATGATAAACAAAACAAACGCAGCAAAATTTCGTATAGGGAGGGGGGAATGTATGTTGTTACAATTTCGACACGAGTTAAAATGGTGAGCCCCTCGCCTTCCCTGAATGGATATTGTTCACTCTTCCATGATAGAAGCAGATTGCTCTCAAGCACTGCGCCTTAATATTTTAGGGTTCTCATGAGACTGCTTTGGGCAGGCAAGAAGTTTACGGATTCAAACAGGTAGTTGGTCGAACTCCCATACCCCAACAAGTAGAAGTCAGTGTCGTAATTTACGAGGTGAGGCCGAGTTAAATACCGAGCCATCCTCTCCTAACGGGAGTTTTTATCCAAACTTGACTTGAGATGCAAATTTATTCCACCCCTAGTAAAGAAAGTTTAATGCTACCTATGAAGTGTGTACAGATTAGACCCGCTTTATGCCTGAGGCGTGCAGACCGGCGTGTGTGTGTGTTGAGCCTCTGGGAGTATGTTCTGGGGTGGAGTAACGATTGATGAGCGCGCCTCGCGGCGTGTCGCGTGCCCTGTGGGTAGCCTGCCTTCTGCACCTGTGATCAGCTCGATGTCTGTGTGGCCGTGTCGTGTTTCGCTTGTGTCCCGTTCCTGCACTGTCCACTTCCCTTAGACGTGCTGTGCCACACTCTCCGAGGCATAGTTGCCTCGGTTTATGTCCACACCCAACAAAAAAAACAAAATAAGGTATAATAAGAGACATTGCAAGTGTAATAATACTACTTTTTGATAATTTAGCAACTATTATGATAGTAATGATTATCAATCTCTGTCCAAGTGCGCACTGTCACTGTCCATCTGTTTGTAGATTAGCGAGGAATACATTTGAATAAGCTGTTATAAACTGTTTTCACACTCAAGTGAGGAGACTATTTAAGATTAAAGAGTAGTTTTCAGCCTTAATTGAGTACTAGTACACAAAGGGGTAGTCCGGGGAGGCCTCCTATGGGAGCTAGTCTCTCCCCAGTTGGTACAAACTGGCCCTAGCCTTCAACATTGTGCCACTGCACCCTGCGGTAATCAGTGTAATCTTGTAGGACTCTAGAGGTACTATAAATGCAGAAATCAGCCCTCCATTTTCTGTCACCTTTTTACAGAAGCTGTTTGCACTTTATGATATGATATATACATATATAATGGGTTTACACATGATTATTTCCAACAGCTATTCCTTCCAAAATTGCTAGCTCTAGGGAGTGCCCGGTGTACTAGGGCGTCACACAGAATCTGTCTCCAATGGACATTATACATTTTGTTATCATAATCCATATTGGATAATTGATATTTGGAATCTCATGACAAATATGTCACATTTTACTTCAAGGTATTAGTCATTTTGGTTAGAGGTTGCACATGTGTTGTCTTTTTTATAAAGGAGGGGAAGGTCAACCGAAGATCTTTCCAAATGTCAACCTTTGACATAGCCCCCTCCTTATATCATTTTTATCTTGAATTCTTTTGGTCTTCCTTTAAAAGTATGGTTTAAATTCTGTACCCATATAATGTCCCAGGGACAAGGAGCCAGACACTATTAAGATGAAATATAATGTACCCTTTGAATTATCTCAGCTTTTTCTTTTGTCCTGGTTTCTGTATGCTGCACAAGTGGTAAAAGAGCTGATGATATAATTCTGATCTGGAAACTATCCATCCTGATTTCATGAAGACAGTGTACGCTTACTCTCAGCAAAGCAAAATGAAAAAAAAAAGATATGCATCTGGGTTTTAAAGTGTGTTTTGTTGTCCCATTTGATTGTGTTTGTGAATTGATTGTGAGTATATAATGAAATAAGGCACTGGGGAAAACAAACAAGACACAAGATAGTGCACTATGATTTGTTGTATGTTTTATTAATATGATGCTACTATCACGTTAGTGGTCGTCATGATTTCTATTCCTGAAAATATAAAAATCTTGATGTACCTTTTTATTTCAATACTGAACTACTTGGATATAACTATTTTAAAAATGACAGTCACTATTCACATGTATCTCGATGTCGCCATCCTTCCAGATATTTTGGAGACTACTATCCTGCCGAGACTACTCCGGTGCAAAATCTAATGAATACCATTCCTGTTGCTCTGTTTGAGTATTAAGGGGACTGTACTCAGATTGTGTATGCAGCACAGCATGTTTCGATGGCGCGTCTATACAGACCGATTCCACTCGCCGGATTGTCATCTCTGTAAGCCAAGCTAGCCCGATTGGTCTTAAACTGATCGGTGAAGTATCACTGGCACTCAGGGCTTCTGGGTCCGCAGCTACCTGAATTATTAATCATACGCACCCATACGCTGGTGCGACAGATCCTAGTTCTAATAGCGCACCCAGAAGGCGAAGTGCCAACGACAGTTTGCCGGTCAGTGATCGCTCGGTAAATGCTTGTACTATGCTGTCCTGCAGATACAACCCTTAACGCGCCCTCGTTAGTGTCTTTAAACACAGTTTTTCACAGCCTGTCTCAATATGCGGAGACGTCTCTATACTCTATGTGAGTGTGCCTTCTCATCCTATCGGTAGCTCTCTGCATATCAACCCGTCCTAAACTCTACTACTTGCATGTACTAAATCAAAGCCTGTATGGCGAATAAATTATGTGATAGTAACAAAAAATATTGTTCATGTTTTCTTTTATGGTTGTTTAATTTATCATAGGAGTATAATAACATTCATGTAAACACAACGTTTAGAAGAAGTACCCGGTGTGTTTCAGTAACTTTATGAATTAGAGGTCCATGGTCATAAAGTATTTTATCTAGCTTCTACTTCCTACACGATGGGCAACTGAATCTTGTAACCTTGAATTTATTCTAACAACATGGGATGGGGTAGGGTTGTTGAATATTAAAGCAAAGAACGATAGTGTATCTGCATGTCTTTGAGCAAAGTAAACTCCCTAGAGGGTTCTATATTTTCCCCACCCTCGCCCATGTTGCATCGAAAATCGTTTCAAAATTTTAATAAAAAGGTGGCTATAATGTAGCCCTACTATTCATGAAAGAGAAGAAAAGCATTGTAGGAATTTCATTCATATCATGGGGTGTCTAGTAGTACTCTTTAGCTCCATGATTCATATGAAGCATCAAAACAACGGATAGTGACTAAGTGACTGACCTAAAATCACCCCTGCTGGAAAAGTTGTGAACTAACCAGTAGAGCCCTCTATCGAGAGGCAATGAAACCAACAGGGAATCCCCAGCCTCGTTTGGATAAACTCTTCAAGCAGATGTAAGCTCACTCTCCACTAGTCCATTACTAAACATCGGTTTGGAGATTAACGGTAAAGGAAGGGGTTCCCCAAAACCCAAAAGACACATGTGCTGTTGACTTTCCTGTGTATGTATGGTTTATTTCATGTTTATGACACTATAAAGTAGGAGACACGTATTTAAGTCGTATTTAGTGGTGTAGGGCTATGATCTGTGCGTCGGCAGTACAGATTCTAGAAATGTCTATCAGCATGTGCATATTATATACTATAGCATAATCTCTACACTGCTACAGGATACACTTGACTTGGGAGTATTGAACAGTATTCTGTATTGATACAATGTAGCACAGGGATGGCTTTAATTCTTTCTAAGGATACCTTGAATACATTGAAACTGTGATGTATACCGGTAGGGCCCATGTATAAATTATATACAATTGCGTGTAGGTCCCTCTCTGCACATGCAAGGGGAATTGAAAAATTTGTAGACCCCCCCCCCCCCTCCAAAAAAGTGAGTTAATTAGGCCTATTGTAGACATAGCCATATATACCCTGTATGTCTATGCTGTGGATGATAGAATGACGTTTAGGTCAAGTATTGAATGATATGCACACATAGGTAATCTTTAATCTTTGCCATATGATTTTGTCCATGGTAGCCAAAACAGTCTAGGCCAAACTCCACACATTGCCCCTACCTGTGAATGGAAGTAGCCGCGATGGCAGATACATTTAAACAACTGTATCTACATGAGAAGTCAGCAATATCCATTGAAAGCCTCGAACCAGAGTACGTCCTACATCTGGATTCCCAACCAAGGTGAGAACGTATTACCAGGTGCGCCTACTATAGATTGAGCTACATACACATAAGATGATACCTGGATGCATATTAAAAATATATGGTACTGTTTAAATGAAGTCAATGATAAAGTTGTCATTGGATGCTCTAGATTTAATATGCTAATTTAGTTGGTCTCCGACTACAATGTGGTCACAGAATTGTAGGAAATTATGACATCTGCATATCATATAATTTTCCTTTTTTCCCCATGCATTTAATTACCTGCATAGATCTTTATGAAGTCAACCATTTTTATTGTACAGCGACAAGTTTGGAAGTGATGCCCGTCTTGCCGCTACCAGTTCCAAGTTTTCTGTGCGGCTTTATTCCCGACACAACTTAGCCACAGTAGGGGTAATTAATGGTCATGACAGTGTTATATCGGGCGTACGCTTCGCTCACCATGACCCGAATACCTTATACACTGCATCACAAGATGCTACCATCAAGTAAGTTATTCAGCTTTTATTGTTGACCCAGGACACATCTGTGCCCTCAGGGTCTTATACGACGGTTTTGCACAGAAAATAAGAATTTTTGGATCACTTTGGTGTTGAATAATTCTGTAAATAAAGTTGATGATAAACTGAAAAGCATCAATGACCACGTTGAATCAATACCTATCTATATTTTAAAATCAATTTCCTTTAACACTGAAAGAATAGGAGTAAAGTCAACAAACTGCCCTCCCCAAAGTGTCGACCACACCTTATCCTTTCTGATCCTATATTAAAACTACAGGAGACGCTTTTTTGAGACGCTATACATGTATGAGACGTTTTCTGTGCCCTCCCTCCAAGAGTTCAAGTTCTAAGGTGATGAAACAAGATAAAAGATGAAAGTGGTCATTTCCCAAACAGATTTTTTGCTCAACACCTCTTCCTCATGTCCACCACCTTCTCCTAATGTCCACCACCTCAATTGTGATGTAAATGGCACTCCCAAACTTTTGTATTACAATTGCCCTGGGTCCACTGTGATGCATATCACTACTGTAAACGTACATATTTTCGCTGGTACAAATTTTCGCGGATTTGCTTTAAAATACAATTTCGCTGGGATTTAAATTCGCTGATATTGAAATATTACAGTGATATAGCTATATTGGATAAATTTTCGCTCTGTACATATTTTCGCGGATTTTAAAATCCGCGAAATCCGCGAAAATATGTACAGCGCGAAATAAAATACGTTTACAGTATGCCAATCTTTGATCAAGTTTACCATAATTACACAAATAGCTGAAGCATGTACATGTACACAGTGTATACTAATATTAATAAGGAGAGAGAGTGCCACAAGCAGTCAGAGCAGCTGATCCACTGGACCTATGTATGGATACATTTGTATATGGGACATTGTGCTCCGGTTTCCCTCATACAACTCAAGTTCACAGCGAATACGCAGCTGTAGCTCAGTTGCTGCGACTACTTGCGACACTCCCCCGAAGGACTGAACTCGCTGAGATCAAACCATGGATATGCACTAAAGTCCGTGGTCAAACTTGTGAATGATGCCAATGTAAGTTTGAGCACATCATACTAACTCTAGAAAGAATGGAATGTTATGGCATGCTTGGTGTCAACTCTACCATTTTTCTCTGTTTTTTCTTTTTATAGGTCGTGGGATCTAAGAACCGACATGAAAAAGCCAACAGTCAGTTTTGAAGGTTAGTAGGTATAAATCGTTTAGCATATCATGAAAAATATGTTTGAAAAAGAAACGATCGGTTTATTTCTGTCTAATAATGCAGTGGGTTCAGGTCTGTGATGAATTTACAATAATGCAGTTACAATAATTGATTTTTAAATGAAAAGGTCAATTACAGATCATCGTCCTTTATCTATACCGTTGTACATGCTTATTGCGAAGATCCCCTACATCTCACTGACTAATCTGAAAATAATGTCAAGTCATATCTTTTATTATTTAGGGTATCCAGAAACTAACAATGTTTTCACTGCCTTCGACATCGGCAGTAACGACAGACTTCTGTGTGCAGGCACGGAAGGAAACAAAGATGGTGACTGCCATTTGCTCTTTTGGTGAGTGACACTCATAAGATGTACATCCTCTAAGAACTGCTGTGATTTGCAGAAAATAATCTTTATTGTCTTTAATATGTTTAATCAGTCTGGTAATTTGCTAAAGGTTAATTGGGTGGTTGACTCAGGGTCTACCCTGAGTCTTAGCTGACGCCTTTTTGGCACTTTTCATTGTTCAACTTCACAAAAGTCATATGCGTGGTAGCAAAGTGTAGCTATGGATCATGGCTAAAATTACAATATTCCACCTAGAATAAACCTCAAATAAAGTTGCAACGAACTGGGTTTTGTGTTACTATTGAGCTCTATGGGCAATCAGCTTATCTACTTTTCTGTTCACACATCTAAAGGCTGACATACTCACTTGTTTCAGGGACTGTCGGAATGGAAGTCCACTGGGCGTTTACTCCGACTGTCACCAAGATGATGTCACACAGGTAAGTTGATTTTGGGACTTAGTTATATCTAAACAACCCTGTTTGCTAAAGTAATCTGTTATTAATCACAGTTTAAATCAATAATTACATAGAAAGATGCAGCCATAATTTGTAAATTTCATTTTGTACAAAGGATGGGAAACAGCATATCATAATATGGATGTAGTATTGTGTTGACTGTAGTAGACCATGATCAACTGAAGCTGGTACGCACTTATCCTTATCTACACAACAAAGAAAAAAAACAGGTTTAAGACAATGGCATCTAAAACACAGTTTTCTCCGTCAGGTACACTTCCATCCCTCATTGCCTGACAAACTGATCTCCAGTTCCACCGATGGTCTTCTTAACGTGTTTGATGTCAGTCAGGATTCAGAGGACGACGCACTCCTGACTTCTTTCAACGCTGAGTGTGCCATAGTAAGTTTAAATAATATGTCAATTATAATCTAAAAAGATGGCCTGATGATGTGGTCTTAAGGAAACATCACAGCTTTTTCCATTATAAAGACCAACATCTAAAGACCTTGAACTCATTCCCACTATTCAATGCTGAAAAATGCAATCGTTTATAAGAGGGTTTTAAATGTACTTTTGCACATATAGATATCATCTTTTAATAGCATTGTAATGTCTTGGGTTGCTTCATGCATCATTGACAGTTAATCACTCTTTAGTTTATACAACAGTAAGGGAGTCTATCAGTCATCATTGAGCGTTAACCCCTGTATTGCAGGCTCAGATTGGGTGGTGTGGCCCCAGTTGGCAGCAGGTCTACTGTATGACGACCATAGAGACACTCCACCTCTGGGATACGGCCACAGACGATGTAAGTACAACTCAGGAAGACCTTAAGCAGGATCGGGAGTACCTCAAAATAGTATGGAAAACCCATGATACTTCTTATATGGCATTTAGGGAGTGCTCATTTTTTAACAACAGGGGGGGGGGGTGGGGTGGTGGATTTGGGAGGGGGTAAAAAATTTGGACCCCTTGACCGGGGGGGGGGGGTAAAAAATTTAGACCCCTCTTGGGGGGGGGGGGGTGAAAAAAATCCGTGCGCTCCGCGCGAAATCTCACCGCCCCCCCCCTGTTGTTAAAAAATGGCTACTATCTTCAACGGTCCTGAGTTATCCGTAATAAGATATACAAAACAAATTCTATCAACTGCTTATTGATTCTGTCTTATTATTTCTTACAGTTTGACACAATTACTGAACTGACGGACGTCAAAGAATCATATAAGGTAAGTGGTATCTATATGAGTCTGTATTCTTGTACGTCTATGTGAGTCCTGTGTACCCTCATGTATCTTATATCTATATAAAGTATGTGTGTCCTCATCTGTCTGTCTATCTGTCTCTATATATATAAGCCTTGTGTATCCTTGTCTGTCTATACGAGTCTCTGCATCCTCGTCTGTCTATATAAATCATGCATCCGTACCTGTCTCTATATGAGTGTGTATCCTTGCCTGCCTCCATATGAGGCTGTGTATCCCTATACATCTACATTCGTCTTTATCCTTGTCCGTCTCTATGAGTCTGTGTATCGTCATCTTTCTATATGAGTCTGTATATCCTCATCTGTCTATCTGAGTCTATGTATCCTCGTCTGTTTCTGTAAGAGTCTGTGTATCCTTGTCTGTCTCTATGTATGAGTCTGTGTATCCTCGTCTGTCTATGTAAGTCTGAATACTCTTGTCTCTCTATATGAGTCTGTGTATCCACATCTGGATCTATATGAGTCTGTGTATCATCGTCTGTCTATGTAAGTCTGAATACTCTTGTGTCTCTATATGAGTCTGTGTATCCCTATCTGTCTCTATATGAGTGTGTATCCTTGTCTGTCTCTATATGAGTCTTGTGTATCCTCGTCTGTCTCTAAAGGTAAATCTGTGTATACACGTCTGTCTCTATATGAGTCTGTGTATCATCGTCTATCTCTATGAGTCTGAATACCCTTGTCTGTCTATATGAAATTGGTTATGGCAGACCATTCTGCATTTAATAAGTAACCACAGAAAAAGACAAGATTAAAATGTGTACCATTGTCATGTATTTATGGGTCTGTGTGTCTACATTTAATTCTGTCTATATCAGTCTATGTATCATCATATATAGATAGATCTGGGTGAGACCATCCATAAATGTACAATTGAGGTTCAAAAAGCAAAAATCAAGAAACTGAACATTAATACATACAACTTTATGATATTTAATGCCTCATATCTTGGCAATATGAAAACCCCTGGCGGATTGACTAACTCCCAGGGGGTCAGTTTTCATTCATTATCAACCAACGGCTACTAATATTCTGTAACGTCCGTCAGATCTATTTTCCTAACATAAAAAATATAACTAAAACTGTCACAGTCATTCCAAATTGCATTTGCAGGTAGGCCTGATATATAAGAACATACATGAAAAATGCCAGAACCCAGAGAGGAAGATTTTTTTTGTAATGTGTTGATTGACGTTTTGAAAATTGTGGAACTTTTCACAACATAACTCCAACTTTACTCTATTTTGCTTAAAATTAATCTTTTTATCATTAAACTCTCTTAGTATTATCCCAATCATGTATACTTTCAAAATTATGTATACTTTTGTAACCATATACACATTATTTGCATGGTAAACCCATATATAAGGTGTTGAATCGCAATAGATCTGACGGATGTTACATTTGTGATATTACTTAGGATAAACCCAGTTCCATGAGCACCAAATAGCATCAAACACTACTAAGACCTGTTCACCTTGACTCTCCTTGAATAAAACAAGTTTGATGTTTGTCCTAGGTGGCCAAACTGATTTAAAACACCCAGTTGGGGTCTCAACAGGCTGTTTGAGAACAAAAATATCCTTATTTTCACACTTTTGATATTTTTGGTCAAAAATTGAAGTATCTGCTATGGTCTAAATGAGTGTTTGTTGTAATAGAAGTACCATAGGGGCATACTATGTTACAATATGAAAAGGTTGCAGTGAGCAGAAATGGGATTTTTGAAGAATGATCTGATAATGTAACGTCCGTCAGATAAATAAAATGTGCCCTAAATTAATGAACAGTGGGTGAAAATAATGTATTGAAGGTTCAGGATAATAGGCAAGACACCCCTTTCAGAGATTATCCAGTGATAACTCTAAGATAGTTGATATTAACATCTCTGGGCTGATATCAATTTTCCGGTGTAACGTCCGTCAGATGTATTTCCAAGATCTTTGTAATCAGTATGAAAGGCCAATTGAATAATGCCTGGATATGTTTAGCATACCAAATTGATAGCTTTGGGGTATAGGTAGAATATTTACCACAGAAGAATGTACTCTGATGCTTATTTGATAAGTTTCATATATATCTGATGGATGTTACATAAATAGATCTGACGGATGTTACATAGGACAAATTGGAGCTAAATAGGTTGTGCATTCCACAGGAGCAACATTAGGAGGGAACTATTGCTCAAGATTGATCAATGTGTGGTCAGCCATGGTTGTAGGACACATTTAATGTGTACAAGTGCATAGATTTATGCTGGAGAGAGACTAATGTGTATGTAACGTCCGAAGATCTATTTTGCCCACAATAAATTTTTCGTACCCTGAGCTGAGAAAAATTAATAAATTCTCAATTTTTTTCTGTCAATATAAAACCCATAGCAACCCTCTAGGTGGATGATAACATGGCTATTAAACTCACTTTCTTGACAAGCCATTTGGCCACCTAAAATAGATCTGACGGACGTTACATTTATGTGAATCTTAGGTTTGACGGACCATAAATCAGAAAATTCTCACCAAACACACCAAAAGTGTTTTTTTTCTGAAAGTCTCAACTATTTCCTGTCACAAAGAAATTATTTTACAAAATAGATCCAGTATTTCTGGTTCTGTAGCATTTTTCAGGATGATGTACCTGTCAAGATGTCTGAATTGTACATTTATGGATGGTCTCACCCATCTATATGAGTCTGTGTATACTCGTCGGTCTTCCTCAACCCAACGTTTAGAGTCCAGAACCAAATCTGTCAGTTCCAGTTTGCTACTCTGCCAACTCAATCCTTATACAATGGGGCACCTTGATGTTTCTCTGTATCTTCCACACTCAATTTATTTGTATGTGTGGGGGACGTGAAAGTACGAAACAGACACAGGACGGTGACAGGTTCCAAATTCGGTTTGAATACAACAGGCTTTTTATTCAATTGGTAGTGTAGGTAGTTCCTGCTGGAGTATGATCACAGCTTCACATTAATATGAGTTTGAGTTGAGTTTGAGTTTAAATAGCCTTTATTTTCAACATTTTCATATACAGTTACAATACTTTGGTATCCATCAATATATGAGAAAACAAGGCAGGCTGCATTTAGGATTATGCATCCCATTTATGGCTGCAATATGCAATATGATACAGAGTCTTCAACAGTCACAATAATAAGGGTTCGAATTGGATACACAGCAGTCAGCTGACTCTAAGTTCAGCAACGGCTGATCGAAGGTTCTGCCCCAGCAACGGGCTGGTGCAGAACGTACAGCAGGAGGGGTTTAGTGGCCCCTCCTAGGGCTGCGAAGGTACAAAAGGTGTGGGTCAGAGCTCATCCTGGGACAAACTCCCTTAGGTGACTGGTTAAAGCCCCTTTTATACTGGTGTAGCGGACTCAGCAGTGCCGACGACTGGAGGGAACTGTCCGAACCCTGTAACGACCGGATAACAGTATGTGACGCAGAGCCACAGGTGTTGCCACCTGGTGTGGAACTGTGCTTTTCCCGCGTTGAGCACAGACCTCTGACACACCCGTATACATGTATTGTTGCCCCTACACATGTGTGAAGGAGATCTTTTTTACCTTACACATGACATCCTTCTAGGAAAGCAATGCCAAATCATGCTTTGAATCAGCTAAACAGAACATGGAAATCATGCTATAAACATCTGTGAATATGATCTGCTTGTGGGCTCCTTTCATAAAGGACTTAGCCAGCCTCTATCCATACCTGATTGGTCATTTATATACTACTATGCCGCCATTGAACGGGCATGGTTTTTATATAAAAAAAGAGGGTGTTACCCTCCACTTTTCCTGCAATTATTATATGAAAGTTAATAACAAGCAAACATGGGTTATTTTACCCACATCAAATTTAAAAACCTGGGGAAATTGCAAAAGATGCTGATCCCCCACAGGGAAATCACAGAGGAAAGAATTTTAACACCTAGCACGAATACATTGCAATGTTTATACAAAAAGTCAGGACAACTTACTAGAGGGAGAACTGTTCGTATAGGATATGGCAAAGAGGACAGGGGAAATCTGCCGTGGCTTAAGGAAAACACAGGGAATTTGATAATGGTACAGTAAAACTTCGTTATTACAAACACCTTGTTACCAGCAAGATTAGTTCGTTATAGGTATGTTATAAACGAATTTCGTAGTAACCAAATTCATCATTTGTAGGTAGGTTCAATGTCAGAGCGGGTGTCAGATGCCTAATTTTGTATTTATATACTTTCTAAATGTGATTAATGTATGAAATCATATCAATTTCCTAAAGAAAATTGATGAAACTCAGTGGGGGGGGGGGGGGGGCTGACGGAGAAGTTAGGGGTAGGGGAGACGGCAGTAGTGGTTGCAGTTCAAAGGAATGAAGTCCCCTAACTCATATGACCAGTGGTCGGAGTTCAAGGAGCAGAAGCCACCTCACACACCTGTCCAGGTGTCGGAGGTGAGAGGGGTAGAAGCCACCTCACACAGGTGTCGAAGGTGAGAGGGGTAGAAGCCACCTCACACAGGTGTCGGAGGTGAGAGCGGTAGAAACCACCTCACACACCTGTTCAGGTGTTATAGCTGAAAGTTGCAGAAGCCACCTCAAACACCTGTCCAGTGGTCAGAGGTGTGAGTGACAAAAGCCACCTCAGAAACCTGTACAGTGTGCGGAATTCAGAGAGCAGATATCCCCTCAATCAGCTGAATTATACTTCTGAAAGGCAGCTTTTACTTTGTTATAAACGAATTTATAACAGCTGTACTTCGTTATAAAGAAGTTTTCTTACTATAGAAATGTATAGGAGAAAATCAGCTCATTGGAAATATGTTCGTTATAAATAGAATTCGTTGTAACAGAGTTTGTAATAACGAAGTTTTACTGTATTTGGGTGGGTACCCTGATATTTACAACTCTGTTCAATGACAAGTCAGTGCTAGATTTTACAACCAGGGGGCAGCACTGAGTACTACAAGCTATGTGTCAGCACACTAGGTCTACTCGTGCTTGAGTCAAACGGCTGGTAAACGGATTACAGCAGAATTATATATAACATTTATCATATACACATGGGATTCAATAACTTCTATAGGTTACTCTCAAAACTTTAGTAGAAAGTGTATCATTAACAATTAGAACAATTACATTGTCGGGAACAACGATTCTTCTTAAGTGATTGGCAAGAAAGCCAACTTTAGTGTCATGGTATTATGATACATACATGTATATGTGGAAAGCCTTAGAATTTATGACGTCATCCAATTTCCCATTTCTATATATTAATATGTTACCCATTGATCGATTGGCACGCTCTTAGTGAGATCGACTATTTAACCCTGTATAGTGCATTGTCATGATCCATGGATGCAACCCTGGCGATCAACTCGCCATGGTTGCATAATACCGACCGAACGGTGTTGATACACTCCCAAAGCCAGCATGATGCATGGATGCATATATGTGCACCATTCCGACAAAAGGACATACCGTAGCACATTAAATTACTATGTGGGCTTTAAATGGTTAAAGCCGCTTAAATATACATTGCAGCTCTTATCACACTGGTTCTGGACACATACTTTGTATTTGATCTGGCACCATTTGGTACCTGGATAAAGCTTTGGTCCTTGGGATCACAGCCAGTTTGACAATAATCTGGTGTAAGTAAACTGCAGTGTGTCGAGGCCATGTTTTCAGTCAGCAGCATCGATTATATGATCCCATTGGTACACATGTATGTCTTTGAAGGGTTTTGTTTATTCTGGCTGGATGCATGTTGTGAAATGTGGAGTTGGCTTAATCCATTTCAAGCAGAAGCCCCTACCATGACCTGCAAGAGTGGCAATTACAGTGTTTATTATAACTATAGTGACTGAGTATTGTCGACTAATATCAAGACCTAAAATTATTTTGCACTGCCATAATGTTTCAATCATACCATCTAGGCATCTACGCATTCTTAAATGCATTCTTAGTTGTAAGAATGACTGTGGAATGCCTTCCCTGTTCCTTAGCCTGTGTAGTTTCTATTTCCCTTTAACTGATTTACCTCAACGTTTTGATGAGTAGAAGTATGACGGATATGACAAGGGCTGTCTGGGCCCCGATTCCCCCTCACCTCTGGTGGTAGTTTGGGAACTATTAGCTTCACCAGTCTGCCGCATTGGGGGTAAATCGTGCACGAAAACGCCGACAGGTGGCGTACACGTCACTTACAGCGTCTCCTACGTCATGTGACGGCCCCGCGTCTGCTCTGGGCTTGGTTTCGGAAAAAAACGAGGTTACATTTCTGTCAGGGGATTTTCCTAACAAAATGGAATACTTCCTGGGTTAAATGAATGGTAGGGTATAGAAATATGCTGAAACAGCATTGACTAGGAACATTGCTAAAGTATTTACCACAGTGGATAACAACAAAAAGAGAAGAAAGAAAGAAAGAAGCAACCCCTCGGATCCCCACCCACCCCTATTCACCATTTTCAGGCGTGGAATGCATACCTTTGATAAAATAAGGTAGTTTAAGATCATTGGCTTTGGTGGTATAATCGGTCTAAGTCAAGTTATCAACAAGTCCATACATGCACCCCTGCACTTTATTTAGTAATTTAAAGGCAATGCATGCCTCTATAAATATCTTGATGTAGGGATAGGAGTACTGTAAGTGCTATTAAATAAGTTCTATAACCTTTTGAACAAAGAAGCTGTCAAGTACTGAGTTGGCTTAACTACCTAAATATTTATAGTTAGTTATTAAATGAGAGATGGAAATTTAAAATGCTTGACCCAATGGGCATATTACTCATTCCTTTATGGAATCGCCATTCCTTTAGTTTTATATACACCACCTTACTTTAATCCCTTTTTATGTCCCCTTCACTAGTGACGGCGGCGAGTTATTCACGAGAGTTTGCGGTATATTTCCAATCTCTGCGTTTGCCACTCCATCTATATATTGTCATGGTACTGCAATCGACCTGTCACGTCCCTATACTAAAGATGGTTCATACCATATTACTATATACGCATACTGTAATGTACCTTAGGGGCGGGGGTGCATTTATACTTTTGATCGTCTACTGTTATTATGAAGACCTAGGCGAGAATTATGGATAGTCATGGCTATTCTCTAGTAGAACTTACTGGCTGTATGTACCGTGGGGTGTGGTGGGTGGATTGACTGGCTACAGTAACAGCAAGTTACAGGTCAGCTTGTACTATAGGTCACATTTAGAATAAAATAAAATCCATGTGCAGGATTATTTATGTCTTCCATTAATTGCAGCTCCACTGACCATTTGCTGTAATAATTGCCTCTCAGTAAAATGTCAGTTTTAATGAAGCTAGATCATATCTGTCAGTTATCTATATGATCATATAATAATGAAACTAATTTAAATAATTTGGAACTCGTTACTTTTCTAGAGAAACAAAACATTCTCATGGACACCCTTTTTGCATAGTATTTCCCATTTAGTTTTCATGTGTTGTTTAGTTGTTTGGCAGTTTCGCATTCTTTCCTCAATTATTGGGGTGAGGTATTGCGCTCTCACGGTATTACATCTCCTCCCTCTACACACATCCTGCCCATTACCTTCATGACTGCCGACCACTGACAATGCACATTGTGCGGGGAGGCCTCCCCTCCCGGGACTTCAGGGACTGATCATTTTTCAACAACATGGGGGGGGGGGCTGAAAAGTTTTCCACCCCACACCCCGTCCCCAAGGGGTCGAGACGTTTCACTCCCTTTATATCCGCAGTTCGAAAGTCAGCGCGCGTGGGCCCTTTGATGCATGGTACAGTGATGTAAGTGATCAGAGATTTCCCTGATAATAGAGATTTCAAAGATCATTCCGCTGTTAAAATATACTCTGAAAATAGCGGTTATGGGGTAATTGAGTACATTTTCAGAGATTTTGTCGATACATGTACCCGACTTACATCTCTGAATTAGTAACACATGGGGGTTTTCACTCTCCCCTCCCAAACCACCTCCCCCACCCCGTTGATAAAAAACGATCACTTCTGCAGCCGGATTCAACTCCCAATATATATCAAGATCCACATAGCCACGACAAAGAATACGTATATATCTGCTAATTCCAGGCCTGGCTAATTTCAGAGGTGTCTTTCATCGAAATGGTATTAGTAAATCGAGTCTACAATTTTCTTTTTTTGTAGCATATAGGGTATTCATGGCGTAGATTTATCAAATAAGGCCGAGGAAGAACATTTTGTATCTTATGGATTTGGTAAAGTATTACAACCCAATTTTGTATCTTAATGAAGAGCAAGTAAGAAATAAACATATACCTCATGATATTATCTCCAGTGAGTTAATACTCAGTTGGAGTTGTGAAAGGAGGGGGTGGGGCGGCAACGACATTTTAAGTCACAGGTTTACATAAAATATGCATTTCATTCTTTGATAGAGTAGTGAAACTGTTTCCTCAGTGGCCATTAGGGTGTTGAATGGGAGGAGATAGGTGGTCGGGGCGGAGGTGTAGATTGTGCACAGAGTCAAGTCACCACACGTAGCTTGATATATGGCAGATACAGGGGACGAAGACTGGCTACCTTGTTACAGCGGAGACATATTGTAACACATTATTCCCAAACACAGAAGAAGACGACAGAGAGGGGTGCAGTAGGTCCTATTGCACCATTATACCTGGCCTTCTGGTGTGGGCCGCCATCCCCCGTCGCGGGGTCCAGCTTGCGTTCTGCCTAATAGGGCAACCATTTCTGAAGAGACATTAATAATGCATTTATTCAATGTCCCCATCATTATATATGGTGTTAGAGGCACTATTGCTTATACAACACTGGTATTCTCCTGTTTACAGACCAGAATTGTTAATATATTGACCAGAAAATGGGCGTTTCTAAGGAAACTGGATAATCCTTCTGTTTCCATAGAAACGGACATGATGCTACACTTTTTGAGCCAAACGGATACCTGAAATGGATTCCTCATACCATCATTACGCTATGCAAGATTTTCAGCCATAAGGCTCTAATATGGAGCCAAATATTTGACTATTTGTCATTATTTTAGGCAGTCTTAAATTTTTGAAAAAAATGTGAATCTGAATTTGGTTGTCATGGCAACCATTTTTTAAAGCGAGATTAATAATGCATTTATTCAATGTCCCCATCATTATGTATGGTGTTAGAGGTGATATAATGGGTATTCTCCTGTTTACAGACCAGAATTGTTAATATATTGACCAGAAAATGAGCGTTTCTAAGGAAACTGGATAATCCTTATGTTTCCATGGAAACGGACATGATGCTACACTTTCTGAGCCAAACGGATACCGGAAATGGATTCCTCATACCAAAATTATCCAAATACATGATTTATAGCCATTAGACTTTCGGGGGTCACAAGAACTCAATTCTGAGGGATCCGCTAGGGATTGATTAAGAAATGACAATAATATGTCCCATGTCACTATCATTTGCATTCCTCCTGTCATTTGTCACTAAGCCCCGAAATGCCCATATCGCAACGTCTAGGGCCATAGAAAAGCGAAGTGGGCTGATCTACACCGTAAAAAATGTGTGTTGCAGGAACATGGAAAAAGAGTAACACATACATATTTAACATACTTTGGAATGTTACACACATTAGGGAGTGCTCATTTTTTAACAACAGGGGGCCTGAGATCTTGCGCAGAGCGCGCGGCATTCCCCCCTCCCCCATGAGGGGTAGAAATTGCTTACCCCCCCCCCCAAATCCACCATCCCCGCTGTTGTTAAAAAATGAGCACTCCCTAATGAGCATGAATACACTTTTCTCAACACACTTACACACTTTTTTGTCAAATGTGTGATATCAAAAAGTGTGTACAATATACACACATTTTTATTGACACCAGATGGCATCACAAGCATTGTTTTAGAAATTTCCGTCACACTTCAAGATTGTTATTGCACTTTTGATCATGTTTAATGATTTGATATCAAATTTAAACAAGTTATGAAGTGTAACTTCAATGGACGCATGAAGCTAAGAAGGTAGAATCCCTTTCAAAACTGAATATCCTTTAGACACACTTTTTCTTATACACTTTACATTTTTACACACTTTTTATCCCCACAAAATTTTAAAATTAAACACTTTTGAAAAAGTGTGTAGCGTGTTTAAAAAAAAGGTGTGTAAAACATTGTTAGTATACAAAAAAGTGTGTTAAGTTAACACACTTTTTTTTAGAGTTTAGCAACATTGGAATGTGGGTGTGTCTGTGGATACTATGATTATCCCCGTATTTGTGACAGCGTAAGGTAGAAATCGATACCAGGTTAGGGGGCGCGGGGTTGAGACTGGTCAGAAGACGTAGGGATTTTTTCTCTACAGAAGTCGGATACAGAGTTAGATTTTTTTGTTTTAAATATGATTTTATTGGCCACAAAGTTCACAAACAGGTTGCGCCTTTCATGAGTAATACTGGAATTGGTATGCAGGCAAGGGGTTATTCTCCCTTAGTCATCTAGAAAGCCACTTGACTGTAGCCGGAAATTTAGGCATGTGTACCTGCATCTCAGAATTAATAATGTGAAATTATAATAATTGAATGAAAATTGAGAATGTCTTGGACAAAAAGGCACTAGGGCCAAAAAAAAAGAAGGTGTGTTTCAGGTTACCCGACACTACCTGCCAAACAGGGCCGACCCTAGACATTTTTATCCAATTTTGAAAAAAAAAGGTTTATTTTAAGTAATTATAGGGCTATTTCAGGGTCAATTTGTTGGCGAGTCAGCGCTGAAGTTTGCGAGTCAATTTTTGGGTACTTTTCAGGCCATGGGATCAATCTGTTTTCATAAAACAATTTTGGGGCTATTTCATAGTCAATTTGATAGTCCACTAGTCAACACTGTTGTCTGGGAGTCAGGGGTGAAGTTTGCGAATTAATTTTTAGATACTTTCCAGGCCAGAGTAAAAAAAAAAAAAAATCGACCTACCCTACCTAGATTTTCAGACTATGTAACCTGAAACACACCTTTTTATTTTTTTGGCCTAGGTAGAAATATTACATAGCAGTTTTGACTATGGACGATTTAGCTTCATATGTCTGCGTCTACTGTCGCACCTGCTAATGCCACGTAAAAACAATGCAAACATTTTCTCAGTTAGTAGCTGTTATTGGTGACTTTCTGTGAAACAGCGTCTCGTCCGTCACGTCATACGTCACATGTGGTATATACGGAACTATGTGTGTGTGGCGCCACTTTTCTGGGAGTGGCCGAGCGGCCTGGTGTGACAATCACAGGTGGTCGTTCCCATGTCCATACAGAATCATGCTACCCTGGTGTCTCTACCCCAACCGGGCTTGGGGCCAAATTATTCTTTTGTTTCCTTCCATGGGAATCGTGAATACAGTAGTTAGCTTGTAGATAAAAAAAAAAGCAGGACAGACAGACTGTTGGCGTAGCCACAAAATGGTCCTGGAAATATGTTACCTTCAATACACTCATCTAATGAGACTGATATGCTTAGTTTTGTCCAATAAGGTAGTTCAATTGAAGTGCAAAAGAATTAACTAATGTCATATTATTGAGTTGAGTCGAGTTTGAGTTTGATGTATTTCATTTGGCTTCAATCACTTTCATGGGGCCTTTTTAATCAAAATCAAAGTAGACAAGACAAGCGAATGTGTCTAAGAGTAGAGATAGATATACAATCAAGCAGTTCTGTGTGTGTTAATATTAATTTTGGGGACTTGGTGGTGTGAATGCAGGGTTTCACAGATATTGCAGAGTAACCTTCTGCAGTAGACTAGTAAAATAGAGTTTTGTGTAGAGAGTGAAGACCGCCCCCTCCCCTCCCCTCCCCTCTCCTCCGGGCACCACACCCATCACTATACAGGGTGTGGCAACTTCCCGGAATCTGTTCTTGTCATTCAACCTGCCATGGAAGTGTCATTGTAATGAGCCACGTTTTGATAAAAACAAGGAAATGTAGTTACCCCCTAGGGTCGGCATGATGCATAAATGCATCCCTGGCGAGAAGACTTATAACGCATTCGGAACGCATCCTAGTGATAAATGGCATATGTTTTAAAACACTATGCGGCCCTTTAAGGGTTATGGAAGTGGTTGGACAGTTACCAATACATTGTACCATGATGGGAGACTGGGTGCGTTTGGAGGAAGGGCAGAGATAGGGCCACAAAGAGCTACGTTTCAGGTTCAACCCCCTACCTAGAAAGAAGGTCCATATATTCACCTAAATTCTCCTCACAGTAAAAGGGAAACGTATCATATTTGGTTCACTCAAAAATGAAACTGGAACAACTCAGATATGCATGCAATTTCGTCTATATCTAGTTTAGTATCTGTGATTTCTAGTTTAGTGATTTCTATTAGAAAATAAATGTCCAACCCCCGCCTATATTAAAATTTAAACTGGAAACACATCCCTTTCTCTGTGTACCCTAGTACAGGCAGTGTCCCGTGGGTGGGGAGAGTTGGCTGGGAGGGAGCAGGTAGATTCTAAGTAGTGCCTGTTTTTGACCAGTGGTCACCCACCTCCCCACACATGTATACAGGCTGACAGAGACAGATCGGCCTGACCCCGCTGACCACTCCACTCCCCCTCAGGGACTCGGCACTAGGACAATGGGTATTTTTACCCCCTTGTCTCTGACATGTCTTCTCCCGGCCAGCACTGTGTTTACTTCTTTTATTGTAAATAAGAGCTATCCCATGTAAATCAGACCATCCCTAGACCCCCTCCAGGGGAGGATGTCAGTGGACTTGCTTTTAGTGCTTGTAGACTACCTTTATATATGCAGTGCCATTGGAAGCATATGGCGGATTATCAATTTAAGATACTACCTGGAACTTACTGCAGCATACCACTCAACAAGTAGAATATACATTGTACTAATTTGTTATGCATTTCAGATTAAAAGAATATTGTTTGTTTTTTGGGATAGCACACTAGATAACAGCTGGGGTTTTAGCAGTGGTCTTGATTGTAATCGGAAAACCTATGATGGGAAGTGAAATCTAATCAATACACACTTATCGATACCGGAGCTCTTTTTTCTCACATCCGTATTTAAGCAGAGTATGAGCGAGACAACCCTTTGATGTGCACCGAGCTACCAATGATAGGGAAATAGCTCTGATTTGTCGACTCAGTATCTTGTAGAATAAATGGTTGATAAGGACTTTTGTTAATTATTCTGATGAAGGTGACCCCTGTTAGGAATTCCGAATTCTAATTCTGCACATACAGGTATGCATTGAATACGGGATTGAATATGGCCAGGGGATGGTCTGGCCGAGTTCCAGCACTCTCTGTTAGATTACTGTACAGGGTGTGCTGAGTGAATCAGTGTCAGCAGGTTTATAACTCTAGCTGCCAGTGAAGCGTCACCTGACATTGTCTTCACATCAGCTGACGTTGTTTGCACGTCAGCTGACGTTGTCTGCACGTCACCTGGCGTTGTCTGCAGGTCAGCTGACGTTGTCTTCACGTCACCTGATGTTGTTTGCACGTCATCTGACGTTGTCTGCACGTCAGCTGACGTCGTTCGCACGTCACCTTCACATCAGTAGACATGGTCATGATTTCAGCTAAACCCTCACACGGACTTCAACTACTAGTACCATTCACTATCTTAAGGGGACTTTTCCCAGACCACTCTCATATCAGACTACGACTAGAGCACACCTTCATGGACACTCAATTAACACCTACTGTCATTCACTGGTGAATTGATCCAAAGCCTTGCAACCTACTGCTACCTGACCGCCATCATGCCTTCACCTATGGCAACCACTGCCTTTCAGCTAACTCTGACCTGACTTTTATTAATCTTACCTACACTTATCTCCTGAGTTGTGCTTAACCAGAAGTAATCTTTAACTAACCGATGAACCTCAACTGACCCTGACCTAGCCGTCAAATACGTTTTGACTGACCTTCATCCTATCCCTTGCTGACTCACCTGCGAACCTTCGCCTGACCTTATATTGCCCCCGCCTCTCCTATATAAGGCCAACGCACCGGTCCTCACTCCACTCCTACTTTTGGTGATGGGGCAGCAAGATTTGGGTCTTTAAGGTAACCTCTAGGTGACTCTGAGCTGAACCCAGGAGGATCCTGCTGTGTGTACCTGGCCTGGGTCGGGTGTGTAGGGGTGTTATTATCTGGCCTTCTCAGGTGTTTCACATTGAAGAGGGGTACTTTAGGTGAAATAGGACCACACAGTCTGACCGTGTGTTAAGGGTTGATATGGAGCATGCATACAACACACCCTCACTTATGGCTTATATAGGGGACGAGGATAAGGGCGATCTTGTCTGAGGGGAACCGAGCTACATTTGATAACATGTATGTTCTTGATCAAATGCCAATTAATTGAAGCAAGCTTTTGTAAGCGATTGATAATGATCTACAATCTACTGCTGAAATATCTTGATCTGCCCATTACATAGTATGATATATACATGGGGGACCTATGTGTTTCCCACAGTACACAAAGGCAGAAAGGAAGGCGGTTTAGGGTCAAGAGACAGGCAAGATGGAATTTGACAGAGGGGTTTCAAGAAGTAAGGATAGTATTTATACAAACATGGTATGTATAGGGATGGAGTGGCCGTCTCATGGTACCAGTTAGAGTGGCGAGGACGACTCTGGAAGTGGTATCTTTAGTTTGGCTGTAGTCTGCCAAAGTCGAAGTCATCAGGATAGAAGTTCGCACATACATCTACAATCGGGCTCTATTTGATGAGCTGTTAAATACCTTTGTATCTAGGAAATCTATTTCCTGGGGAAATCTGAGAATATGATTGCCAATAGCAAATTGTATTTGTTCAAATCAAAGGGTGTCCTGTACAAATTGGGAATGAAGTCAGCCCTTCCATTTCCTTCTCTCCCTTCATATTCCCCAGCCAAAATGGCATCTGTACTATACTGTACTAATACTAATACTAAAATTTCTTTCATATCTCTGTTGTTGTTAACTTTAGACTGAGATGCCCCCATAGGGGCACACAGACCCCATAACTGCCTCAAACCACGTGTCATTTCATGGTGAGACACCATCACAACATAACCCTCAACAGCACGAGACTTTGCATGATTCTACGAGATGAATGTATTGTCGTCTGCTTTTATCGGTACATCTTGAGGGGGCTGTTTCCTGTCCACAGACACCCCCTCTGGCGGTAGTCGGGGTAATTAGGCAGAAATATTTCAATTATACCCACATTATACACAGGGACAGGGATATGTAGTGTTGGTGCAGATGTAAGAGGGCATTGTGTGAGATCTATGGAGCGGCCATGGGTTAGTCAGTGTAGGCCACCATTTTGTCCCCCCATAGGGAGATAGATGATTCCTACATACTTTTTAGTACAGGACTTTTAGGTTTTTACCGGGAATAAAATGATGCAAAGCTGAAAATCGCAGGAATGTTTGGTTATGGTATGGTTATCACTGTACTAAAAGTCCTGGAGTGTCCTGTGTGTGCTTCCATTAAAAAACGGGGGTAATCCAATATGGCCGCCAAATGATCAGAATGCCATCTCCAATGACAACAATATTGATCCTAGGGGGATTCTAACCTTACCTACCCCCCTTAAATTGGGCCCAAGGAATCCACTGGTGTCCTTGGTTTGTTGCTAGGACAAGCGGTTGCTTAGCAACAGTAGTTTTACATAGCAACCAGCTCTTACCATGAGCAAATATCTAAAGCTAGTCCAAGAATACCATTCGGGAAGATCGTGACATAGTTCAAAGTCACCCAGCCCCACTAAACTCATTCATTGATTGGTTTGGCTAGGACCTCTAAACAGAAATGCCACTTTCCCTACTTTCATTGAAATTCCTCCTTTTTTCTGCGATTTTGAAATTATGATAATTCCCACTCTAAAATTCAGAAGATTTCCTAGCTCATTTCCTTTGAGATCAGCACTGCCCCCCTCACCCGTGCTAAGTTATGTCCTTAGCAGCAGCACTCTTGGTTAGGAGCAACCTATTGCACCCCTATTCTATAATCATCCATACCAATACCCCCTTTAATGTATGGAGAGGGGGAAATCCATTAAAAAAAAGAAAAGCAGGTAGTTCCCAGCCTTTGACTTTAGACGAGACACGCACATGTGGGACAACAAGTGGTTAGAAGAAAGACTTGTAGGAATTTACAATCAAAAAGACAAACAAATCATTGTTAAGTGGGTGCCTATAAAGTGTGGTTACCTGGCAGCTATATGCCTGCCCGGGGCCTGCAAAGAGGTGGGTGGAAGATGGGGGATACGGGTAGCAATCGCTGTATCATATAACGCCCCATATAGGATTAATGTTAAAGCACTGTGAGAAGTCTGAGAATGTGCTGTACAAAATATGTAAACAAATACATCAGTGATATATGTTATTGAGTGCAAAAGGACTTCAGGTGAATATCTGATGTCTAGAAAGCAATGGGAATCCAGATCTATTGATTATAAAGTTTTCCCTTAGTCCATGTAGGACTTTTGGACCCATAGCCTACATATCATGTTTGTTATAACATTTGTTAGCTATTCTATCTCATATTATAAATTATATACTTCCTTGGTATACAACAAACAGTTTAACAGTTAAAATCTTTAGCAATTAAGACACTTTAAATCATGAGGATAATAACCACCAGATGTCAATCTCCTAAACCAAGAGACATACAATGAGCGATCCGATTTGTTTCTTGGATTATATCCTGATGGGTTTTTACCCTTCTGACATCATAGTGGCTTGCGTGACCATGGAGGACAAAGATCTTCCTGTACCCCTTCTGTAATCCCGCCATGCATCACTGACCATTCCGCTTGAGCTAAACGCCATCCTCCAGTATTTGGCGAATTCACTTACCCAGGCCTTTAAGGACAGCATAGCTCTTTAATGCACTATTCCCGTCGGCCATGCAGGGTGAATGCAGTCCTAGTGGTTCTACTCACAAGGCCTGCTTGTTAACTAATATTATTCCATAACTAAATGCTACACCCAAATGGTTAGTCCAAAGGGTTTCCTCAAAAATGAGTGAGCAAGCAAGGAGCAAAAGCAGTTCTTCAATTATTGCAACGTGTTTTGTCCTGTCTTGCACATACCCATTTGATACATTCTGGTTAATTCCTGGCTCTTTAGCAGAAAAAGAAAGAATGTGCCTCTACATGGGGTCCCACGATTTTGACCATGTCGCTCTGTCGATTTTTAGCACAAAGGGCCGTGTCGCTGTGTCGATTTTTATGTATATATAATGTATAGAGCCTTATAAAGATGTCTGTGTCCGTCGATTTTTAAAAGGGCCGTGTCGCACGTGTCGATTTTTAAAAGGGCCGTGTCGCCGTGTCGCACGTGTCGATTTTTACTCATGCAGAGGCACAAGAAAACCACCTTGCCAGGTGGTTAAATTCGATTAATGGTCCTAAAGACCTTTTGTTGAAGACTGGTGTGCGATAGCTTCCACTGTAAACATATTTCACAAGTATTACTACACTGATACATGAATAAAGTGCAATCCCCATATCAAAATCTGTGACCAAAAGATTAATAAAGTATTTGCTATGTACAGAAATCTTTAAAATATTGCCTTATTCGAGAAAAGCTCAAAGTGGTATCTCATAAAGCTCAAAGTGGTATCTCATAAAGCTCAAAGTGGTATCTTCTAATATGATTTATCAGTGAATAGTTCTTGATATCAATTACAAAATGATATTTTCCTTGGAGGGTCCCTTGACTTCAAACAGATGATACTTTCAGAATCCTCAATGTCTGTAGAGAACAGCATTACAGCTCAGGTTTCTGGAGGACAAAGTGATGTTATACAGTTTCACACAGGATGACTAGTTGCAGTGCTATGCCCCCCCCCCCCCCCGAATTCCCTACACACATACACTCCACTGACGTACCTCACCAAATTAACCTGTCTGCAATTAGACCTTCATCATGAGAGTAGTAATTAGTGAAATAACACACCGTCTGCAGATAGCCCTGCAGGCATAGTATAGCTTCTTGTAATTGCCTTTTGAACATTGCATGGTTGTCATTGCCCCCAGGTGTTGCAGGTCAATTGGGGGTGCAGCCATATGTACACTCATTCCCTCCTTAGAGGAGGCTGCCAGAAATATCATAGGGAGACCACCATGTCATTTTCAAGTGAAATCTAATCCATTTGGATCCTACAGTACATTCATATTGATCCATGCGCAAGTCAATGGTATGTCCCATCATCCGATAGGTTACTTAACGATTTTTCTAACAATATTTTGATCGGTCGCGGCTCGCGGCACAATGCCTTTTGGTACACCCCCTCTTGGGTAAGCATGGGGGTACAATATCCTTCAAATAAAGAAGCACCGAGCTGCTAACCCCCTATACTGGAGCTATAGCCTCAAAATTGTTCCTCACCTGGGGGCAAATACATGTAGAGTTAATGACACAGGTACAAAAATGTAGACAGAGTCTCTGATCTTACATACAAAGGCCAGTGAATTACTACAGCTCACCTAATTAGTAAAAGAAATCAGCAAAAAATATCAAATTACCAGAGAAAATCATCAAACAAAGCCAAACATAAATGAGGAGTCTTCAAGCGCACATCATACTTATTACAACGTTTAACATGTGTCTAACTGGGTGGTCTGAAGAATCCCACTGACACATAGTCACACACGTACACTGAACGCCCCTATGTGCCCAAGGTAGGAATAGATGAAGGGGAGAAAAGATAACAAGTGTAAAAGACTGTCGTGGCTTGGCATGGCTGTGTATAAGTAGACAATGGCGTCTTGTGGTGCATTGTGGTAAGTAATCACAGAATGCATTGTGGGGGAGGCCCTTTGATGGGTGTGCGCATGCCTATAGGGGTAAGCCTTGGCAGGTGTGTGAGGGCTATACCTATGGTAGTGAAGGGGGTAATGTGGTAATGGGAAAAGCGGCAGGGGGCGGGCAGTAAAGGGGTAGAAGGTATTTTGTTAGTCAGTAAGACTTAGATATATACGATACAGTGTAGATATGTATTTACTTTTATTTCTCTGTACAGTGTAGATATTCATAACATCTATTCTGTTATAATACCGATTATGTATGAAGTATGAATATATTAGAGTATTGCATATGCTTGATTTTTCACTACATTTAAAGGTATACCGATTATCCTTAAACTCCTATGGAATTTCATTATGAAATACTCCCACAGCAATAACCTTTATTCAAGGTACCCTTTAATGTTCATTTCCATCCCCATGCTCATTTACTCTGTGTGTTTTTACAGGTGATTGTTTGATTGCTGCATGTTTGTCTTCGCTAATTATCAAAAATCACCCTAAATTCGGTAAGCCCCCTGTAAATCACACTTACATTGTCATAGGCAGGGTAATAGATATGTGGCAGACAGGAGACACTATAGTAAAACAGAGTTAATACCTTAACGCACGCATACCGGGCCCCCTGTATTGTACAGGGGGCATTCTGTCTTGTGTCCTCGTCTCTGGTCATGTAATGTGTTTGTTAGGGCTGTATAAGGTGATATAGGGGACTAGCAGCTTGACTGCAGCGCCACATTGTTTGGTGGCGGAAGTGTGAACTGATTTGAAATAATTTTAAATCTCTGAACTCAAAAGGCCCCCAAGCCGAGCTCTATTTCAGAGAGATAAACCATATATCCATGTGTATAAGCCGCGGGTCTGGGTTATAAAATTCCCCAGAGATTTTTCTACTTTTCTTAACTGGAATTCTCTATTTACCATAATGGTGAGTTTACGTGCAGGGATCTCAAATGTGTCGTTTGAGCACAGGTCTAGGATCCCCCTGAAATCTAAAATCCCTCTTTAATGGGATTCATATAAGCACAGGTCCCTGTATAAGCGTAGGGATAACAGGGACTTGAATTTATAAGCACAGGGGCGCTTAAACGGGCCACTATAATAATTACACGTGTGTTTATTTCCTGTTAAAAGGTTGAACAAAGTCGTAAGATTTCCTGCTTTTTGTGGATCAATGTGGCTTCCATAGACCCCCCACCTATGTAAAGCAAGTTTGCCTTGCTTCTTTACCTTCTCTAATGCAGTTTATATTTTCATTTTTCGGTTGGGGGGGGGGGGAGATTATAAAGGACCATCCTCTATTAATACCAATCATGTCGACAGAGTATAGCAGCAGGACAGCGTGACTACATGCAACCATGTGTCAGGTAGACAAGACTGTGACTGTGTATTTACAGGCTAGGCCTACACGGATTCATGGAAAGTTCGTATATTGGACAGTTTCGCTGGTCTGTGATCCAAGTCGTTGTCCTACAGGTTCTGGCACGTGGAAGGCAGGCCCGTAACTAGTCCTGTTCATGGGCGGTTCGTTTTCAGATAACGGCCAGGGGTGGGCAGCTGTCGCCATGTCGCCAAAAAGTTGCGACAATGGCCTTGAAATTGGCGACAATGCCTTCCTAACCCCAAACTTTTCAACACTGAAAGAATTTTGTAAATTGTCTAACTAGAACCAAAGTTATGATACATTTTTGAATTGCACTAAAATACATTATTTGACTTTAGATATTTTTAAAATTTTCCAATTTTTTAATCTGAAATAACATGTTAATTGTGATTGTTTTCTTGACGTCTAGACATTTTCATAAAACCCTTGCCAGGTCCATATGGGTGATGTGAACCCCTTCTGGGGCAATCTCTTGTTAAAAACGGCCCAGTGGTGGATTCATTGGGGGGAGGGGAAAATAGGATCTGGGCCCCTGAAAGATTATAAAAAAAAGGAAAAAGATGAAAGAAAGGGGAGAATATCCCTAAATTACTGGAAGCCAAATCTGGCTCTTTCTAGGGCCAAAACCTGGGTGCCGAAACTTGGCCCTTCCTTATTATATGCCCAAACTTGGTGGCCCTTTATAATACCTGTATCCAAACCTGACCATTTCTGATCCCAAAGCTCTCTTTCTGACACCCAACCCTGGTGCCCAAAGACCATGTTTAGCTCAGCTCTTTCCAATCCTTTTTCCCCCAGGTCCATATCCTGTATCATCTATCAATTATTTTTCCTTTGGTCTGTCCCTCCTAAAGTAATTTCCACCCCCAATTGTATAGGATGAATACAAATCTGAGCCATAGTATTATGTGCCAAAATGCATCAGAGTGCACCCTTTGGGTAAAGATTTTCATAAAAATTCCAAACCATTTCCCTCCAAAAACAATGTTTCAGTCCCAATAAAAAGAGGGCAATTGCAAAATGGAGCAGCATTATATTAAAAATATATTATGCTAAAATGCACCAGAACACACCAATTTAAATCTAGTCTTCCAAAATTTTCTTCTGGTGGTCGGCGGCCGGGGGGGGGGGGATTAGGGGCATATCGAGGCATATTGCGTTGTGAACGAGAAAACATCCTTCCAATGCTTGTCTTGGCTACAACCAGTCCTGTATTGGCTTCAGGGTTTTCCGATATGCCCACCCCTGTAATGTGGAACTATAGATAAATCCAATGGTGGATTTTCATAAAATGATGACTCTATTTGTACATGAAAGTAAAATTACACTGGGCCATTTAACACAATTTTGATCATGCCTTCACCGTTTTTCATCGAATCCCCTAGTCTGCTACAAAATCTAGGGATCAAACTAGACTGCACGATGTTTATTCTTACTACCCCTTCAGTAATTATCGTAGTGGGGCGAGTCTGTAGGAACTGGTAAGAGCTGATAGGCAGGGTACAAGCTTGTCCCTGGAAGTGATGGTTACCCGGGGACAAGGTACCAGTCAGGGTGTGTCTTATCTGTGAATGTAACCACAACCGCTGGGTATGCATCTAGAGGTGGGGGTTTGATCAGCAGCTGAGAAAGATCTATTATTTTGCAAATTGCCGTTCAGAGATTTGATTAAGTATGCACTGAATGATTGCAGTAGCAATTTGGACAGATGATTGAATGTAGATGTATGTATATATCAGCCATTCACGATGAATGCACGACAAGAATGTTGTTATGATAAAAGAATTGGAAGTCAACCTTGGGACCAGTTATATCATACACCATTTAATAGATCTGGTGGCGTCTTGTCAGTACTTCACACCTCTCTGTAGTAGCTTGACACTGCATATGAAATCCCTGTATACCCACAGCTATTATGGACAGGCCTTTGAAAAAGGATCCACATTAGATATAATCTTGGCGATGCCCTACACTTAAGTTTGAGAAGTGTTGAAACATGACCAGGGCCCACAGAAAGCCCAGATTATTTATAATGGGCACAGAATTAGCCCTAACTGCCCCTCAATTTGCCTCCTTTCATAGACTGAAGCACAGACATCCAACGTGGCCACTTTACCTTTTGACAAAACATGACACATTGGGACAATTTTCCATGCATTACTTCCCAAACACAATACTGTGAGGGGTTTGAAGAAATGTGGAGTGCCCCTATGAAGGAAGTGGGGCAGTCATTCTCACGGGGTGGGGGTGGGAGGGGGTGGGGTGGTGTGCGGGATGGGGATGTCTCATATATGATCTACTGTTCCCCCCTCCTAAAAGCATATGGGCAATAGACAGTAGGAAAATGGCCCTCAGCATATATACATGTACCATATATAGTTTTGAAATCAGTGTCTTACTCTGGGGGGGGGGGGGGGGGTTAGAGAAAATTCTCATTAACTGCATCTAAATGCTTTCTTAATCTTGCTGATATTATTTTGTCAATTTCAAATCTACTGTAGAATACTATTACAATTTCAAAATATTTTCGGGTGATGATTTAAACAAACATATTGTTGTCTGGCCTATAACTGAACAATACATGTACACACAACCCCCAGCCACTGCTGTGAACCCCACCTCAATTGTCATCCACCTCCACGAGTATCTCCTCCTCCCCAGCTCTTTTAACGTGTAGCCTCTAAGAGAAGCCTGGGAGCACAATGTCAACAGACTTACCATCTCAAAGGCTTGTATACTGGGGATGAGTAAATAAAGAATATTGTTTATTAGGGCTGCTATCTATTTCAAAGTAATGGTGGTGAGTGCTAAGTATGGGGTGTACCATAAAAGTCACTAGAAGGAAGAGTTTTATTTACTGCAAGTACAGTAAAGAATATTTTGCAAATGACCTCAACTACCAGATTTACACGCTACTGTCTGTACTGCTCTCTCCCCCCCCCAAAAAAAAGTACCATTTCTGGTCACCTGCTGACATTGGACGTCGGCAAATGCCACTTAAAATGAGTTGAAGACTTAATTAACTCACATATGGATGATTTGCTAAATGTGGAAATGAAATGTGTCATGTGTGTTGAACACACGTGCCCAACACTCAATCCTAACGCTGCATCTGAGATTATCTCACCGCATAGTTAAGTGCATTGGGATCATTAACTTTTAGGTAAACACCTTTTAAGATCTAGTGAGATATGTGGCCTCCCCCACCTTCTGGAACCGTCTCTCCGCAAACCTCGTGGCAGTTTACATGGTCCTTAGAGCTGATAATGAATGATTTATATTAGACACATTGTCCAAGCCACAATGGTGCAAAACATCGGCTTCACAGGCATGCCAGACCGATCGCTGGAAAGTCGAATAGGGGCCTAAATATATTGGTTGAAACCAAAAAGGTGAGCGCCTAGGGTCATTGCTTTCAAAATAAAGAGTTCAATGTGAATTGTCCTCCATTAAGAGAAAAAAGGCTTTTGGCAAGCTCTCGCCAAAACGTGACGAGATTATGTAAAAACTGCAGAGTAGCAGGAACTGTGCAAGAACACAGGCTGAGTTGGCTTTATGTACAAGGCAGTGGCGAATACAGAATTTTGAAGGGGGGGGGGGGGGTGCGCTATTAGACATATTCTCCCTTTCTAAATTTTAGGCCAGATTTTATATAAAAAAGGGTAAATTTTGACCTGTAAGGACAATCCAGAATATGCATAAATATAATGTGAGCACCTTTCTGATTGGTTAGGGAGCTAGTTACTGTGATATGTTATGACTGGAATGTAAGTATAACCAGTGTCAGCACTGGTCGCTAGTGATCTGACATAGTGTACAGGCTATAACCAGTGTATCACAATACAGTATGGACTAGGTAAAAATACCCGTCATTATGGCAGACTTATTGCTAATGGCGGGCTAGGGTTGTAAAGGCCTCCAAACACTATAGTCAGGGCGTCGGTGATAAGCTAAGATTGCCACACACATAATGATGCGCCAACCTGTAGAAAAAGGGACATCCCCCGGGGGACAAGATGGCGCCCTACGCAGGGTGATAACTTGCAGTATAATACCTAAACCAGGATCCGAAAGTCTCTGTCAGTATTATTGTTAAGAAGCATTCTGCCCCAGGAGTGTCTGATGCCTGGATGGTTGGATTTATTGGTGCGGTTGGATTGCAGTCAAAGCCATTGTACCTGTTTTTGGTCCCTACGCATTGGGATCCACCTCTTTTGACCACTTGGTCCAGGAATCAAAATACCAAGTTTCAAAATGGATCTCAAGTGTCATTTAGGTTGAAACTATTTTTGGCATCATTGCCTCCCATACCAAAAATATAATATTCGAATTGTGTTACTTCTGCAAAAACTCTGACGTTTTCCTCAGATATGAAATGTACTACATTTGTGTATCTATCTGATACAAAGCCATTAAAAATATGTTTAAGGACCCTTCATAATCGTGGATTCAGTAACAGAAAAATGGCCTTATCCAAAGACTTCATATTATGTTAACAAGAAAGATGTCTAGAAGACAAGAATCACGTCTAACCATCTAAAACAGTCGTAATATCGGAAAGATCAATAGAAAATCGATAAATCGATAAAACAGTGTTGGTGAACATACAGTGACATACAGTGATTATGAGATTAGTATTGGATCAGCTGCAAATAACAAAACTGATGCATCACCTATGGCCCTGCAGCCAACATATATACAAGACCTATACCATCATAACTGGTCACATCCCGTAAGCCGCCATCTTGGACATTGCTGGCCCACACAAACCTGTGTCCATAATTATAGTAACAAAGAGGCACAATAATTACAGCTTGATGGATCCAGATAACGGCAACTTCCTAGCTTCATTCTCTGCCACTTGGTGGCGCAGTTGTTGGTCTCGGCCAAACTCGTGACCTGACGAGAACCTGTGAGAGCTGTTGTGAGGCCACCTGGTGGTATAGCCTTGGTGTGTGCTTGTCTGTGATTGGATTTAAAAAAGTGGTACTTAGAGTAGGGCCTTTGTTCATGAACACATGGTGGGGGCTGCTAGCATGCTATCTATCATGTTAGACTGTCAGGTGAGGGGGGTACACGCCTGGTTAGGGCAGTTAATATGGCCCTATTGTCCTCCTACCACCTCACACCTCCACCCCACCCCACAACCCTCCCTGCTGAATTCACCCCTCTCCCACCACCATCTAGGTCTAGGCCCACTTGGGGGTCAGTCAATGTTGTCGTACAGCTGTCATATTTTATACATTTGAATTTGAATAGTCCCTATACTTCCCCAACCCTTATGGTATCAGGGAACATCCTGAGCAGATTTACTAGTAGATGTTGTAAATAGCACCTCTTTTTATTACCCAGCATTTGGATTTACTGTTCTTTAGTTATGGTAACAAGAAATCCTTAGCCATCTAAAGTTACATTAGAAACATATGCAGCACAGTTATGACCCTTATCTACAAACCTTACAATTGCCTTATTTCCTTAAATTACCTCCATAGGCATGCCTTTAACGTCGCAAAATCCTATGGATAGGCAATTGATTTTAGAAAAAAAAGACACACTCAGTTAAAGAACCACTCAACTCACCTCATCCACTTATCTTATGTAGGCTCCCTTTGCACCTTTAGACTGTCCCATGGCCTTTTTGCACTTATTTCTCAAACATTCGAATCCTGTGCCATAATTGTTTCACTTTCGGCAGAATTGTACCAATCCAATGTTGTTGTTCTTTTTTTCTTTCTTTTTTTAAAAATTCTTTCAAATACCTCTCCCCACAAATTCCGTCTGAGAGAGTCGCGCGACAGACAGATGAATGAAATTGAAACAATCTATAAAAGTAAGATGCGGTAAACCTATGACCGCAACGGTCATGATAAAGTGATTTTTTAAAGAAGCCAACTGAAAGGATAACAGCCATTAAGGTCTATATTAAAGTAAAACAATTTGATATTACTAACAGGTTTCAATTTAATCTTCAGAATTCAGTCCACTATATTGACAGTCATTTCGAAGTGACATATCAATTGCTGCATAGTGCTGATGCATTATGCCATCATCATTATGCATGTACATCGCCCTGGGGAGTAACTCGCCAATGCTGCATTCAAGCATAATGCCTATGTAGCGCTACGGAGTTGATACTTGCCCGAAGTGCGGCTTGATGCTAATGCATGAATGCAGCAATGTCAAGTTCCATGCATCAAAGTACAAAGTACATGAAATCCCTTTGCGGCCCTTAACGGGTTAATTAAACACACACAGAGGAGGCTAATTTCGAGATAATATCAGGAGAAAGCCCCATACAGGCATTATTAGCCACCTCTACAGACACGCTCTGGGACATTATAGAAAAAAGAGTTGATAACCAAAAATAAATAAAACTCTGGGGTCGCCAGGGGTCGCCAGGGGCCTGGGGCGTTGGTTGGGTGGAGGCGAGTAGAGCGTCCGACTCCCTCTTGTAACCTCCAACTTGATTGGTTAAATGTCAGGTCCGGGGGCCACGGGCGGCAAATTTGCCGTGACAGATAGCAGTGTGTGGGTAATAGGGAGGGATGGGGGGAGGGCACAACGGGTGGGTGGGGGAGGGTTTATTGTAGTCCTCACCCAGCCAGCATGCCCAACTTGGCCCCCACCTTGGGTCTACTTTGTGTTGACCGGGATGGGCCCAGATGTACTTGCCCAGATTAGAAGTGCGCTGCTCCAGGTGGGCGCGTGCAGGGATTTTGAATATTGGTCTGTCATCTTGACATTTCTGTCAAGTGAATGACCACTTGTTGACAGTAGGTACCCACTGGGTTACCGTTAAGTCTTCCCATTGTAGGCCCACTGAGCCCAGTTCCAAACAACTTACTACAACTTTTCTAGGCAAAAAGATGAATAACAATGTTAATAAGAAGTTACGTTTTGAGTTCAGTCCAGCTGGGGCCCACCTAGCAGCGCATGCTGACCGCATGGGCAACACATAGACACCTATGTTCAGTTTGCCCACTTTCTACCCAGCTCGGCCCACCTGTCAGCCCAGACGATTATTCCATGTATGGTCCAGCTCAGGTTGCCCAGATAAATTTATGCCATCTGCCCAGACGATGCCATCTGGGCCCATTTGGGCTTAATAGCTGGGTGCAGTAGTCATGCGTTTTGCCAAGGGGTATGTCTTTTTTGAGTAAGTGTAGAGCCCTTTGGGGGCTTTGCTTATTAGAGATTGGATGGTGCATTAAACAAATTAATTCTAGTTAATTATATACATATCTCCCACCCTACCCCTAGTCGAATAATTAGAATGGTCTCATTGGTCTAGAACTCACATGTTTGACCCTTATTCACAAGGAGTCTAGTTGTTTGTCCAGTGTGCACAGCCATTACTTGATCTAGTACTGGCGAGATAAGCCTTGATAACAGCTAACATGATTGGTACCAGTTGCACCCTAAATATTCCACAATGAGTGGGGGGAATTATTTCGTTGGTCTAAAATATATTCTGCTAGCGACAGTATACAGACTATCACCTAAACTGAAATCTAAAGTCGATGGAGGTGCTAATTTGGAGGAACCAGCATCTGGGGTGGGACAAGATAGCGGGGTACCCCAGTTGCGCTATAGCCTCCGGGCCTGATGAGACCATTTACACCATGCAGTCCTTGCAAGTACCTCGACTCGGTGTCGTTTGGCGGAACTAATAGTTATTTATTGTGATCATTGTTACCCATTGTAAGATTTGTTACTCCCTGGACCATTGAGTGGAAAGACATGTTTTATTTAGCTATAGCTGGTTGAATATAGTGCACAAGCATCACATACTTCCTTATATGGGTAGGCTAGGAAGGGCCTACATCGGTATATTTGTTTTGTGTGCTGGGGGGGGGAGGGGGGGGGGGGGTTCAAGCTTCTCAACAACAAAAAATTAAGTTAAGCCTGGTACAATAGCTGGTTCATGTATGTGATTACATGATGCTATTAAATGGTGTATTGCAGGAGTGGGGCGGGTGGGGGGCGTAGATAACCAGCACCCCAGGGCAGGGGTCGTACATCTACATGTACCGGGCTACCAGTTCTGCCACTACCTCTGATCTCAGTGCATGCACTAAAAGAATTCTGGCGAAGCTGGGTATTCACAAAAGAGTTTCAATTGTACTAAGAGTGTGTTGGTTGAGGTTGTTTATAGGATGTTATTTCTATCCTAATGTATTTTTCCTACCAGACCTTGAATTAAAAGGACTAAAGTTGATCTCTACTTATATTAAACCTCAACATATTGAGCAACCATTGAGCTTTTTCTGTAGGACTTTTGAAGAAAACCATCATAATCATGGGCAGTTATGTTTTCCGTGTTTCTCCCTACATTAGTATGAAATGATCCCAATGTTTCTTTAGGTGGAACAGATTAATAATGGGTTATCCGTTTTTGACACCAGGTTATTCTGGTAGCATAAGCTTTGGTTGTATAACTACCTCTAACCAGTGCATGTCGTGATGAGTGCTCATCACTCCACTTACTTCCCATTGTCTTGTTTGGTAATACATGTACCTTTAAGAAGAGATCACATACATTGACGCTAGGGGGTAGACAGTTGGCTACTAACCAACTTTACAACACGATAATATTCAGATTTTTGTTCATGGCCACGTCACAATACACGTGGAAATAGATGCGAAGTGACAGTAAAATTAAAAGATGCAACGTAAGTTATAAAACTTAAAGAAACAGAAAGGGATGATATATTATCAGAGAGAAAATGCATTAGCTTCTATTTTGAACTTACATGTTAAAGTCTTCAGTCAAAGTGCGCCCGGTCAATGCCCTCGTAGAGTTAGTCCTAAATATAATTATGCTTACCGTAGTGGCTTGAATAAGCGCAGGTCTTGAAATGCCCACAGGGTAAATGAGGGTTTTGATATGGAAATTTAGGACATGTTTGTATCTCGATTAAGTGCAGGTCTTGTATAAGCATAGGGTAGATACATCAAAATGTGTAAGCGCAGATGCGCTTATTTAAGGCACTATACGGAAATCTTATTTCACCCGCTTTCCACATATCTGGGCATCGTTTGATTTTATTGTTTAATCGTGGAGTGAAATGCGATGATAAACAATTGTGACAAAAATATACCTCTCTGCATGTCACACAATCATAACCCTCGTCTGTTTTGCCCATAGTGTAGCTCTATTCTGCCTCACATACTGAACATGTTTCTAGTCTGATCTGCCAATACTCCAGTGCCTCCCAACATGTTAATGTTGTTACAGGTAATGTTTAACTCTGTTCCGTTATGTTGCAGGGAGCTGACATCGACTACATGGTGGACTGTTTCCAACCAGATGACTCAGATCATCCCATGGTTCTTCTAGGTGACAAAAAGTAAGTGAAGTCTTCTCTGAAATACTTTCTTATTAGCGTTCTTCCATGTCTGTTACCTCACTTGTCACTCATCAGCAGAATATAGGTATGTCAACTTGAAGTTTAGGCCACTCAAAAAAACAAAATGGTTTCTCATCACCGCGCGCATCACAAAAATCAGCATTTGAGGAAAACCTTTTTTTTTTTTTCTAATTTTTGATGAAAAATATGATAAAAATGGACAAATATTGGGATATTTGGTATCAAATTAAAGCTATTACTGCCAGTAATGCAGTAGGATAACTTACATTTTCCCTACTTTTAAAGATCCATAAACTCTTAACTACTAAAATGTGAACGTTGGTCATGAAAAACGTATATATCATCCCATACATTTTAAGCCCGCAAGTTAAAAAAAAAAAAAATATATATATATATAAAAAAAGCCTCCCTCGTCACATTTTTCAGACCTTGGTGATGAGAAACCACTTTTTTTTTGAGTGGCCTTATAAAGACCAATTATATGACGATCTGTCAGGAAAGCCTTTGAACATGTAAAAATAACAATTTCAAAAATAGTGATAAAAAAGTAATTAACAATTTACCAAATGTTACATGTTAACATTGTGGTCATATCTGGCAAAGTCCTGTGCAATATTATTGCTATTGTAATCTAGTTATAATCACACTATCCCAATGGACTGCGAACATTTTCTATTAATGTTGATTCTTTGTTTCCCTTTCTTTGATTCCTTTATATGAGGATCAAATTTGTTCATGCCTGAGCACTTGATAAATGTTATTACAAAATAAATGCTTACCCAAGCGCTCCAGCCATGAGTAAATGAGGGCCATATCCAATAGCTCAAACATGACCCTTTGGCTTTTTCATTTTTCATATAGACAAAGTCATTGCCTTTTCTGAGCCTCATCCACCCCCCATCAAAATCACCAACAACAGAAAAACACTGTCCACAAGTTGAAAACACCCTACGCACCTTGCATTCTAGTCCAGCTCCTGGTCCTTCCACACATAGTGAAGGTCCAGACTGTGCGACGTCCATTTTGTATCTGGTGCCAAGCGCCTTTGATGGGTTTGTAGGGTAAAGGCAACAGGGTAAAGGCTAAAGGGTAAAAATAACAGATGCAGTGGAATGGCATCAGCCACATAATTACTGATCGTCAACAAAATGTCGCTGGTGTGGGATGGACCTTACATTCCAGCAGCGTTGCTTGGTAGATGAATATCAAATTATGAGAAGACACGCATAAAGTCCCGCATGGAGCTCCCCTCGTTGTGAGGGAGGAATAGACGGCATCTCGGGTTGCTGTGTCAACAGCGGGGCCTGGCGCAAGGAATTGTGGGGCTGTTTCAACGTTTGCAGATATCGTTGAATCGGACGCCACTCTGAGAAAGGCCCTTGTTGCCGTTTGTTGAGGTCTGTGTGTGGAGGGGCTGACATGGCTGTGTTTGCTGAGGGGGTGTGTCCCTCCACCCCTGAGACACCTGACAAGATACCTACCTGTAGGCAAGGCCTCTAGTCATGCCCTGATCTCCCCTCCCTGCCCCTGTGAGACTCCCCCCACATCTAGGTAAAGGCCTTGATAGGAGGATGTATCTAGTTATAGTACTAGTAACACTGCTACAGTGTTATACGATAGTGTTGGTGAGCGCCAAATGGACTCACCGTGACTCATAATGCTATTAAAATGGGAAGGGTCTTCAGGATGCTCTCTCTGGAAATGAGTCATGTTGACTCTGAGACTGAATTCGGAGTCATATATGTGTCAGACCTGACCTATGTCAGCCGATATTGGGAATCTTTCAAATAATGTAATAGTTCTACATGGCATCAAGCTGCAAAAATATGCATTGCATATACGTTTTGAAACAGCACGGTAAACCTGGACCAGAAGGCAGTTACTTCCTTAATCTGTGGATACTCAATTTTTCACACCTTTGCCACAGGGTCCAGTGTCCACTATTAGTGGTGGGTTATGAGAAAAGTATTTACATGTAATCAGTGGGGCGCTAATAATCCATTGAAATAACAGCACATGAGCAGTATTAGTACACATAATCATTACTGGTTACTGTTTAACCCCTGAGTCTTGATTAAGGGTTTTCGGGTCAGTTTTAAATTACTTATATTCCAAGTGGATCCCTAGTGCCATCTTAGTCCAAAAGGTTCTTGGCACCATTGGCCACCATCCCAAAAAGAGGTATTGAAAATGAAAACTACAACAGAGAAATATATACATTTGAAAATTTGCCACTTATTCAAGAACAATAATTGACATTTTCCTCAAACATGAAATTTACTGTGACTGTAGGTCTAACTTGTACAAACCCGTTTCCACCAATTTTGAAGTGACTATGCTAATTTGAACAACTCTATAGAGCTTAATGATAAAATTATAAAAGAACAAAAAGTTCCCCAGGAAATGATACCAGGATAAATACCCAATCATTGAAGCTGATGATAATGTTCTTTTTCCACCAAATAATGCTGTTCCAAGGAAAAATAACGTTTTTGTTCCAATTGCATTCCATGGCTTCTCAAACCTTAATTAATGGAAGCAATCATGTGAACGCATGTCATATGATCATAATGGTATATAGTATGTATAGACAAAACGCATTTTTATCAATTAATGCATAAAAACGTATTTACCTGAACAAACCTATCGAGAGTCCTGACTACTTCTCTATTTTAGAATAAGCTCTATTGATATCGAAACATTACTGATAGACACTACTGATTCCCCACTATTTAGACACTGTTATTCCACTGCATCGAATTTAAGATTGGGTTATTCACGGATGCCAAATGACGATCACAGTCATCACCAATACAATAAGAAATATCCAAGCCTGTATAGCAGACATACATTAACATATTATAACATCTGTACCGGATAGAGCCGATACCAGGGAGGGGGAGTTCAATCAGTTCTTATATTTGCTGACTAACACCTTGTACATAGACAGAGAAGGAAACAAGATTACATATTACAACATACATCTGTGCTGGATAGAGCCGATACCAGGGAGGGGGAAGTTCAATCAGTTGTTATATTTGCTGACTAATGCCTTGTACATAGACAGAGAAGGAAACAAGAGACAATGTGTTCCTTGTGTAGGTCTGTGTATGTAGACACTCCTTGCAGAGACATGTTTCTCAGGAAGGTAAGGGCAGGCAAAGGGGTGAGACAATGGCTTTCTCACTTTTTGTGATTCCCTTTATTCTCTCCATTCCTATAGATACATTCTGAGGGATTTCTCAGAACTGTGCCCCCTCCCTCCCTCCTCACCACCACCCAACACTTGCACATATTCCTGCGGATTCTCTCAGGCTTTCCTTAAAAGAAACTAATCCTTAAAGAATCCGACTACAATGTAACTCCGCACCAGTCTCTTTCACTCCCACCAGCCAGAATGCTGTCTTGTAGACTCAGACTTTCCCAAGCTTAAACTGCCTTTTTTCCTGACACCACTGCCTGTAAATCCCTTGGTTCCCCGACGGCGCTTCCCAATCCACAGAAAACAAGCCTGGTGTTTAATCAGCCCATGACCTCTGACCACAGGGTCTGGGCCACACAAAAGGCGCCCATTGTGTGGCGGCCATCTTGGATTGTGCCTCAATCTGCCTGTTGTTGTCCTGGGGAGGGGCTAGTGTTTCAGCAAAGAGACTACATGGTTACAAGGACATGTTCAGCATACTCCTCACTGAGGCCTCCCCCAGACACCCCATCCAATTTGAAGCCGACCACTTTTTTGCAACATGTGTCAGTCATGTCTCTTTAATAGCAAATAACTGCCTTTGTCCATTCTAGACTCTCACCAAAACAGGCTATTAATGTGGTAGTGCAAGGGTATGGATTACAAAGTGCCCTGTTTGCTAAAAGTGTCAATTTCACCTTTACATTGGAACATGATGACCATGAGTAGAGTTACACGATAGACTGGCCACAGACCCTGAGTATCCTTCTCCCCTATACCCATGTCATACACTGGTCACAGTCTCGAGGTATCGCCCTTACCTCTGCCCTAAGACATTGTACACATTCCCTTTGTATCCCACTTCTAACCATGTCTTAGGCTAGCCTCAGTCCCTGAGTCTCCCTCGTCTAACCATGCTTATACTAGCCACATCCCCTGGATATACTTCGTCCCTGTACCCAGTCCTAAAGTAGCTGCAGTCCCTGAGCATCCTTGTCCCCTCTGTTCTATCTCCTGGAATGGATACAATTCCTGATTATTCCTCTTCACCCTAACCTTTGGCCCCAACCACATTTGTGAGACTGGAGTCCAATCATCCTTCTTCTCTACCCTTCTCTCATGAAGTTCTTTACAGTAGATATATATGCAAATTATTTCCTCTCTATTTCGCCTGAAATAAAAATCCATACTTACATCCACGAGAAAGTCTATGCACAGTAGGGCCCTGGTATCGAATTCACTCGAGAAGGGCCATGTGTACAGAAGTGAGAGAAGTAAGAGGGTTTTGTGTAATAAGGATGACCTAGGTACTTAAGGGGAAGCCCTGCTATAGACTACTATAGTGTCTCCACTCATACCTACTACTTGTCAATAGGTTACTGAGTGCAATGCAGGGCAATGGTTCACATGCAGTGATGTTTAAGAATCAAAAATAAGTATATGATGAGGACAAGTATATAACAAATTTACAGATAAATGGCCAGTAGAACAGGAATTACTGGTAAGGAAATCTTTGTCTCAGTACAGGAGACTGCAGGATATTAGCTGTACTCAAATTCCTCTATATTTTCTTCCCCTGGAATGGCTTTAATATACATGATAAGTATGTGTGAGTAAACGGTGGGCTAACACTGAATAGGGGGAGGATACTGTGTCAAACATGCTCAGAAATGCAGATAACAATACCAGCTACCTCAAGAACATGGAAATACCCAGCAATGCAAAACAGGCCTCTCCATGCTCTCAGTGTCACCCTATGTAAAGCTGTCAGCTAAAAACCTGAACAGAGTGCTCTCATGGTGCCATTCAACTGTTTCATCCCCCAGGGCTTCACCCTCCCTCGAATGCACAATCGCTTCAAACGATACCGATATTATAAGTCAGTTGCTGTTTTACCCCGCGATACAGGACCACGCTATACATACTGACATATTCTGACAAATACCCGCCCACAAAATCATCACCGAGTTGAAATTAGGATGCCGGGCATGTTTGAAATAGACCAAGCTGGGAATAGAAGATCAAATATTGTTGGGGGTGCTGGGTGTTTGATGAAGGCCAAGTTTCAAGTGAGTTGTTTTTGTTGAGGTGTGCACCAAGGGCTACAGGGGTATAGTGTATGCACACACAAGATGAGCCGTCTGCCAACACGTCTAACTCACAGCCCGCCTGCCAGGGGGAGACACCGGACCCCAGCCCCCACGCCCATCTCAACTCCTACCCCTACACCCCTATTACACATGTATACTACATCTCTGAGCTGTCGCCTGGAAGATGAAATGAAGATGATTGTAAAGCCTCATTGGTACAAACAATGTTGGAACAGTCTAACTGCCTTCCATAGGCTCACCTGTCTCTCATATCTGATAAGGTTTAATACTAAGACAAGGTTTCTGAGCTATATTGAAACTATAGGTGGTTTTAATTTGACCCTGGTATCAAAGTGTGTGAATGAGTATCATTCTGCAAAAGGGTGCACCATTAAATAAGAAATATACTTTACCATAACCCTGCTACCTGCCACCCACTGGCTCCTCTGTCTTTCCTGCATGATGTGCCAACACTGCAAACTCAGCAAAGCCTAGCTAAGCCCAGACCAGGTGAGATCCCCATGCTTACCCTGGAGATGCCTGAGTGATATCATCAACCTCACACCCTAAACCATATCCTTTCCACAACCCACGACATCCGTCCCAGTGTTGGGATTCATGATAGTGGGGTTGGTTAGTTTGAGTTTGAATCAAATACATAGAGTCCTGAATGAAGGAAATCAATTGGCTTTTAAACTTGGAAATATTAGATATCTAATAGGGGCTTTGTCATTTTCAAACAAGATTTGACTACTGTTCTCACCTATTGGATATTGCCTCTCAAGATAGTGTGAGGAAGCTCCAGAGTGTCCAAAACAGAATCTTACGTTCCTTTCTTATGATAGGGACGATGGATGAGTCTACGGATACTGTCCATCTCCTATGTGAGACGCCAAAGCAACAGGTTAGAAGGCAAGAGTTATTGTTGTTATGTATGTACTCTAAGGCCAAAAGACTCCCCCCCACTAAAGAAGGCGATGAAGTTAGAACAAGAAATGATGAGAAGAGAAATTTCCCTATTATTACATCCAAATTACATGGATATAATAAAAGCCCATACCACAGAGGGGCACAGCTCTGGAATAGTTTGGACTTCGAGACACAAATGGCTCCAAACAAAATGGTTTTCAAAGAGAAAATAAAGAAGAAACTAGGTATTAACCTTAAAGGGGCTAGGGAGAAGGTATTGGCGATTAGAAGAAACAGAAGGGATGATGGGAGGTTAAATGTACAGCCAAACCTCTTTTTTTATGTCTTCCCAGTGAGGAGAAGAAAAAAAAAGAACCAGTATTTTAGGCCTGATAAGGCTGTGTAAACTGTGTATTTTTAGGACAGATAAGACTACTAATTTGATGTTCTCTGTTGGAATGGATTATACATATCAGTGATGTCCTGATACTGTTTGTCAGCTGTTGATGTTAAACTAGTTCATCTTGTTGGATTGTAGCAATGATATTTAATGTACCTCCCCCCTTCCCCCCCCCCCCCCCTCTACACTCAAACCTCTACGTAAACCTACTCGGTATTGATACCAGCAGTTAAGTCGTCAATCGTTGTACCACCTCATCCATTTGTAAATATCATCTATATGTACTTAGTTTAGTAACAGACTGTCACCTAAGCAGCAAAACCGGGTGGAGCCAAAAGGTTATCTAAATTTGTTAAAACTTATGTTAAACTATAAGTATCTGCCTGACTGGATGGATTACCCCCGCAGAACTAACCGGGAAGACCTTCATGTATCACTTGTTGTATGTGATGATCGGTTAATAAATAAAATTAATAATAATCATGTTTTATGGCGGAATGTAGCTAGCTACATGTAGCTAGCTACCCCTGGGACTGGTAGTACATTTGTACATTTAGATGGGGGTATTAAAACTGTTACACGGTTTTATGGACTATGCATTTGGGTCCAAAACACAGGAAATCACAAACACAAACTCTGGTGAAGCACTTATACATCAGCTATTCAAATGCACGTGCTACCCATTCAAAAGAAATCAACTTGACTTTTTTTTAATATGCCGTACACTTGACAGAGTGAAACATCCATTCTGATAGAAATGATAAAATCGAACATTTGGCTTCCAACTCTGAATGACCATTTGCTGGAGACCAGGCTACTATGTCCAGAATGGTCTCATTTAAAAGATGACTATATTTTTGGCCCCTCTAATACATTTAGTTATATAGGGTGGCCTTAGTTGTTATGGCAATTTTGCTTGAAATTTCGCCTTTTTTTTATTAATTGTTTTTTTATTAGATCCTCATTGAGATACAGAATGATCTTCCCCGACCAATTATGGTAAACCTGTATATGGTGCAAATTTACATGAATTGATTCTCAATATGATATGAAATTAGTTGGCCAGAGACAGATACATATGTCATAAGGCTTATTTGTCCGGACAGGAATACTCTATTCGTTACAAAAGAAGTAGGCTGTTAACAGTAAATAACAATATACAGTTATGTACATGATGAGTATATATATTGTATGAATGAGAGTGGCTAAATGATGGAGTGTACATGTTTGTATATAGGCCCCCCATGATAAAATAAATAAATACACATTTTTTATATTTTTTTTAGGGGGAGGGGGGGGGAAGGGGTGGGGCTTGGTGGGAGGGAGGTATCAGGGCATGTGATCCAGGAGGGGTTTTCTTGCGTCTAATATCTTTTTCCTCTGATATAATGCTTATTGAACCAATTAATATTCAGTACTTCACATCCACAATCCTACCAGCTATTCTTAAAATAATTATGATGTACCATCCTGCTCTATTAATTGATTCCAATCCCAAGAATAGGAATGAAACTGATATGAAAAACGTGTTTGCGATGCAGTAATATATGGGGTCAAGCTCCATCAGGAAGTCTCAAAAGTGGCTACGAAATAGGGATGTAAGTAGTCTACAAAATGAAACGATTCCACCAGGCTCATAAACTAGACCAAGACTGAATTCTAACTTTCCCTACACCTTTCATATTCCCTCCCCCCCCCCTTCCTCCCCTCTGCCCCCCCCCCCCCATCCCCCACAATGCAGAACATAGGAGACTAGGAAAACAGTAAACTTTGTCTATCTCATACTAACAGGATTATGTATGCTTTCCTCCCTGCGAAACCATCTATGAAGATCAAATGGACTTGGTCTATTCATTAGCAAGTTATATTTTCACCAGAACAGATATCTCACTCGGCCCCACTGACATTAGGGAACTGCATGCAAGGCCCGCTGGGATCTTTAGCCTCCCGAACAAACACCCAGATAAAGGTGAACACGATATATTCATATTCCTCATCAATAATTCATAAAGATGAGGATACGGAGAAGAAAGCCGGTTGGGGCGGTGTTATTGTAGTCGACACGCGGAATGTCTGCTAAGTAAGTGAAGGGATGGAATTGCATGCTGTCTGGGAACACATGTACTGGCGTTAAAAATACATATCACATATCTGTTGTGAATATCAAGTATTTACCAAGTGGTTTCAACACAGATAATCCTTAGGATCCCAATAGCCATATACATTTATATTCTATGTGGTTAACTAGGCAACCGATGAGTGAGTGCACTTCCACCGACCCCAATTGCCATCAGATAACTCTTGAAAGTTTATCAGTGATAACCATATATTAATTGATCAAATGCCTCTAAGGGTTGTACCCTGGTCAGTGGTTAAGAGAGATTCTGTGAAGTATTCATTCTTGAAGAAAACTCAAAATCCCAGAAGCTTTGAATCAGATGCCCTGCACATAATCCACTATAAACATGTTTTAACTTTGATAGGGGGTTGGTCTAAGGCTATGGAGGAGCACCAACCATTCGTAAATACATCAAGAAATCTATGGGCCCCCTTCCACACAGGAAATAAATAAGTGTGCCCGGATGATTGAATCCTAGGCACTGCGTGCATGCAACTGTCCCATTCTTTACTCAATGTGAACGAAAAGAAATCAGTCTCTTTAGTTAATACCAACGTCTCACATGTGACTTTTGCCCTGTAACAGCACTGATTAGAGATAAATCTTGCTGATAACCCCCTGTCAGGGTGCAGAATGGATTACTGACAAAGGTAACCAACACTTTGGGGAGCTGGGGCCCTTATTAGCTGGTCACTGATTGATAGATGTAATTAGTAAGGTTTAATCTGGCGTGGTTAGGTGCGAGTCAAGACAAGAGGTGTATTGTACAAGTGAATAATGATAGCATCCAGACTGGTAAATAATGAAAGCAAGCCCACATTGAATAATACCGATGTGGTGTGGGGATTTTCCTCCTCAATACGGTTGGTACAGTAGCGGGAGTGGGATTTCATGGGTTTCCCCCCTCAAATTCCATATACCTGCAGTATCTCTCTTTCTTATCTACTTTCATGGTGGGCACTTTCCGTTTAAATTTACTCACATTAGGGACAATGTATTATGGGGACCGTATTGTAAGCCTTCGAGCTGAAAAATATCATATCAAATTATGCGTGTTTTGTGTCAAAGGTGAAACCAATCATGTGGATTTGGTCTATTACTCCCAAAACAATCCAAGTTCAAACAAGACCCTCAGACAGTGTCAGGAACTGCCAAGTTACTCAACCCAAAAGCCACATAAACGCTCAGACAGTGTTTGTACATAATTGCAAAATTTCTCAATCCAAAAGCTACACAAACCCTAAAACAGTGGCTGTACATTATTGCCAAATTACTCAATCCAAAAGCCACACCGACCCTTGGAATGTGTCTGTACATAATTGCCAAATTACTCAATTCAAAAGCCACACAAACCCTCAAACAGTGGTTGTACATATTAGTAATTGCCAAATTACTCAATCCAAAAGCCACACAATAATTCCCTGATTACACAATCCAAAAGTCACACAGACCCTCAGACAGTGGATGTACATAATTCCCTGATTACACAATCCAAAAGCCACACAGACCCTCACACAGTGACTTTACATAATTCCCTGATTACACAATTCAAAAGCCACACAGACCCTCAGACAGTGACTGTACATAATTCTCTGATTACACAATCCAAAAGCCACACAGACCCTCAGACAGTGACTGTACATAATTCTGTGATTACACAATTCAAAAGCCACATAGACCCTAAAAAGTGATTGTTATTGCCTGCATGAGTACTGACGTTTTGTTGTTTGTTTGTAGGGGTTCCCTGCATGTTGCCGCACTGGAGGCTGGTGAGTTGACGCACCGCCTCACTCTACAGGACACTGCGCACAACGATATAATTCGCTGCCTCACCTACGACAACAAGGTAAGGGGTCTCAAACAGACATCAAAGCCAACCATCGGTCAAGGTCGTATTTTTAATCAAACATTAGGTGGTCAAGTTTGATGGATGATTTGCTGATTGGATCCAAATTTGCTTCCACGTCTTCGCATTTATAACAGACGGATGTGTCAAATATGAAAGTCATATTCCAGTGGTAGCTAGTCTAGCTAGATAAAACAGAATGCCCCTGTCTGCAATAAATGCCAGCAAATGCACTGGGGGTGGGTATTATCTAAAAGTGGGAAACGGTGGATTTTGCTGTCCTCCTACCCCCGGGAGTTGGTGGTGATTCTGGATGGATGGAGATGCTCAGAACAACTTAAGACTGGGGCAAGACAAGATTGGGCGCCAAACCTCCTTTGTATGAAAATGATATCTTATCATCTTAACTTGTACATCACCTTCCTGAACGCGGACCAATCATGTATTTATCACATCTGTCATCAAGTCAACCAAATAAGCTGCTGTTTCGTTACATCGGTCTGCGTTTAGCGTCTGGGTGGGCGCGGGGTATAGTTTGTTTGTTACCAAAGGTGTCGGCTTTGTGCGAGTAATCATTTATCCCATTCATGTTGTACCAACACCACTTAAAGAAGCATGACATGTGCAGTGCCCCTTCTAAAGGCATGCATGAGCAACACAATAAGCCAGTGTCCTCACCGAAAAAACCCAGAAAGACACAGCTCTTTGAAACATTGAAATGAGTAAAGTTTGTCCATGGCTGAAGGCTCAGTTATGTTTGCCCTTTTACTGCGGGGGGACTTCCCCCAGACAGCCCTCCCATCAGATTCATATAACCAAGGCCAAAAAGTAGAAACATATTCGTATCCAGATAAAAAGGTGGGTCATAAAAAGCTCATTCCTAACACCCCAGCACAAAGGGTGGATGCTCCTCGGGCACCAATTGTGGCTCCTCCCCTTGTGGTGCTATTGTATTTTTCTTTCTCAGGTGGATGATATACATGTAGGTGCGAAAAAAGAATCTGATATGTTAAAAATAAACAACATTTCTTTTTCTTGGGGAGGGGAGAAGGATGATCCCTTCTTTGTTGTGTAGCCCAGGTGTCACCCCCAGCCTAGCGCTTGGGTAAAAGTCTATCCCCAAACTTTTGGCGAGATTGACCAATTGTGATTTAATCAATAGATCCAAAACAGGGAAAAGGGTATGTTTGTCTAAGTGATTCAATTAGTGTTAATTTAATGATATTCAAATGAAAATTTTGCATTTTTAAACAGACATAAATTAAGTTAGAAAGAAACTACAGATAATTCTAAATCGCGTGTACCTCTGACAACTGTCAGAGTGGCATTTGGGAAATATTATATATACATGTTGCCATGATAATCTCCTGTCAGTCCGGCCATTAGAACTCGATCTCTCTGGGTAGAAACCTCAAGGGTATGGTACATATGTACCAGAATTGATCACGTAACCACTCTTGATGCATCGCATGATATTTGGTGGTACAACCTCACATGAACCCTTCACATTGCAGTAAGGCGGTGGTTCAAATCCCGGATTGAGATCTTAATGGGAATTCTTGTTTTTAACACAAAACAACAACAGATACGCAGCTGTATACCTACTGTCAGTCTGCATAGCATCGGACCATTCCCAGCTAACAATAAAAAAGGTTATTTTACGTCAAAATAACGTTTTAAACTTTACATAACGTTATGCCATACTAAAGAGCCTTAGAAAAACGTTGACATATAACGTTATATAACGTTATAAAATGGTGTATAACGTTATTTGTTTACTGGGTTGGGACATGGAGCAGAGTGCTAGTACGCCTGACTAGAGTTAATCTTTCTAATTGTTGCCACTCAAAATGATGAAACGCAAAGGCTGGACACCCATGGACACTAGCCCTTAACCTGAATAAAGATAAAAAGAGTTTGAGACTGTTTCATTGACAGAGCAACCTTTTGGACAGGTTCCCCGGAGCTATGATAAAAACAGAGAGTTCTCTTGGAAAAGTCATGAAATCTTTTGAAATTTTGACATAAGTCAGGGAAAATGGGAAACAAAAATGATAACAAAATCTGTCATAACATATCATTCGCCTTTCAATATTTTCCGCTGTTGAAGACCGGCCATGGCTATATCGCGATGAAACTGTATACATGATATAAATTATTGTAGTTTCACGAAAAATCCTAGTTTAGGCAGGGAAAGTCATAGAATTTCGGTCTGATATTTCTGTGGTAATGCTGTTGTATTGGGGAGTGCAGCAGCAGCAGGGGGACGTAGTGTAGCGTGGTGTGAGTGGAGGTGAGGATGTGGAGCCGCCTCAGACATGGACACTACATACAATACCTGTGTCAATATGGACGTAGTGTGGGGGCCCGGCAGACTCTGAAGTATCCAGATAAACCAGCACACAATGCCGCATTGTCTACACGTCTTCTTTCTCTCCTCTCACACACCTCCTTATGTCTCTCCCTCCTCCCGCCATTCTCCTTCTCAACTGCCTTATCCGATCTCCAATTAAAATGTATGGCTGAGTTGACCTAATGATGACTAATCTCAGCCCCACTCTGTATACACCTTCAACGAATTGGTCAGGATTGTATGGGGTTCTAGAGATGTTGGTGCATTGGAAGTATGGGAGTATCTGTGAAAGGGGGGGGGGGGGTATATTTGAGCAAAGACCTTTGAAGCTCTCGGATTGGCGGTATTGAGGGTATCTTGGGAGATAGTGGCAGAGCATGGCAGAGGTTGAGATACATTGAAGATATGTGGTAGGGTATTTTGGCAGATGGAGGTTGCCAGAGATTGGGGTGCATCAGAGATTTGGGGGTATGCTAGCAGAGCTTCAAGTTGGCAGGGGTTGCAGTACATTGGAGATATAAGGGTATGTTGGGAGATACAAGGTGGCAGAGGTTGGGACACATTGCAGATATGGGTATATGTTAGGAGAGATGCAAGGTGTCCGGGGTTGGGGGTACATGGGGATATGGGTATGCTACAATGTGCTATAGGTTGGGATACATTAGAGATATGTGTACGTGTTAGGAGAGATACAAGCCAAGGTGCCATAGGTTGGGTACATTTGAGATATTGGGGGGGGGGGGGTGTTAGGACAGACGCAAGGTGCCATAGGTTGGAGTACATTGGAGATATGGGTACACTGTTAGAAGTAAGTAGTGTTCCTGTACAGGAAATATAACTTTGGTTCCAGTAAATTCTGCTGTATACCTATGGCAGAATCTACTGTAGACTCGAACGTGAAGGTCTAGGGCTCAACTCTCAGTATTGGCACCATTTCTAGTCACCATGTTCTATACCCAAAAACACTACATGAACATTGCTTCAAGGATAAGAACTATTTACAAATATGCTACATCCATATCTAATGTTTTAAAATGTTTATAAAAAATAAGAGTTCTAAAATAGGTTCATGTATATTCAACATTGGGCACCTAGGAGATTTGAACCCCCAGCCCCCTATGCATAGTCCCGAACCATGACCACTACACCAGTGAATCCTGCATGACAGGTGCATTGAAACACCTCCTACTTAGGTGTGAATGGTAAAGAGGTCAGCTCAGGATCCCTGGAGGACAATTTTAGGACCAGACTGTTCATGTCTTAAGAGTTGATATATAAATTACCCTATTGCAGTAATGTTCTTTATTATAAGTACTGAATTGCCATTAGTCATAATGTAATCTCGATGACCTCTGTTTTTTCAAAGTAAATCTGACCATCTTTCCTGAAGATTATACAGATACACTGGTTTTATCTGCATATTTTCAAAAGTAACATTTCAGTGTACCAAAAATAATTTACTTTAAAAAATGCATCAGGAGAAATGAAGTTTCTTTCAGTGTTCCCTGCTGGGACTTAAACCTGCCACCCTCAGACTACAACATCCGCTGCTCTACCAACTGAGCTAGCGGGACAGCCAGTTATGTGTAGCCTGTATCAATAGGCCTTTGAAATGATCGAATCATATTTGTGGTGCTGCTGATGCCAATGACAAATGAATATCATGAGTCACATAAATTCCTCATCAAGAGATGGGTATATACCATTTTCTCATTCTATGTGCGGATAGCAGAGGGAGTATAAGTGAAAAAATGTCCTTGGAGCTTTGGAGTATGGTACTCCCTCCAACCTCTCCACTCTCTCTCCCTCTGGTTGCTGGTTATGGGATTCGAACCAGCATCTACAGTAACAGAATTGTACATGTACAGCAAAAGTTGCTGTATTATCTTTTACAGCTAATGTACTGTATAGTTACAGCACATATTGCTGTTCACGAACAACAACTGTTTACAGTGTATGTGTTAAGAGAATCGATGCAAGGTGACCGAGGTTGGGGTACATGGGGGATATGGTGGCCTGTTAGGAGGGATACAAGTTGGGCTACATTGGAGGTTCACATAAAGGATGGTATTCAGCTGGTATTGTTTGCTGTGCCTGTTACACCGACCACCTGACATAAAGAAGGTAACCCCACCGGGATCAAGATCCTAATACCACCACCATGTCGTTGGTGGGAAACACTGCAGGATGAGCTCTCTACATTGAAAATGGATTAGGACTTCCTTTTTTAAAACATATCTGGGGTAACCAACCCTCGGAGGTAAAGGTTTTCCAGAAAATGAGGACAAATTCAATCTGGCCACTCCATCAAAAATGAGAGGTTGATGACTTAACAATACTGTATCTAGAGTGCTGCCTTCACGATAATCCCACGATCATTCCCTGCATAAACCTGCATCCATAATAGGGGGCGAAAGCCTACCCGTTTACAATCGGTTGTGCAGGTGACGAAAACTCTCGAATCAGGACAGAAAGCCACGGTCCGGTACGCTTTAGGTATGGGCGCTTTTGGAAACTTGAAAATTTCTCCTTCCAGAGTCATCCCTTTTGTAACAAATTTATAGTACAGTAGGGGGCATGTCTGACACACAAATATATGAAAGGGTGTCCAGTAGAGATTCCTATTTGCTGAGAAATAATATTTTTTCCAAAATTCCCCATAGCGTGACATCGCTTCCTGTCCTGATTCGAGGTTATTTCAACACCCGTTTTTTGCGTGGTATCGGGTCACTTACACACCCTATTCAATCCATGAATGTATCATGCCTTTATTGGGGGATCGGTGCCCTCGCCCTATTATGAATTGTCTTCCCAAGCCCTTGGAAAGTTCGGATGTATTTTCCACCATGTGGAAGTTCTGCATTTCAGAAGATCTCAAGAAACGATTTGTAAAGAGGGGATGGGACTGAGGCTAATTCCCTATACCGATCCATTCATGCCGTCTTACAATTGGAGGATGTAGGGATGGGATTTCCATAGAACACATAGCGGATTGTTATATCCCACAGGATGGATTCAATTACAAGGGGCTGTTTGGATTGTGGTATATATAACAGTACTGACAGCCATTCTACTGGTGACATAATATTTGCTCAAAACTTTCAAAAAAGAATGCAAACATGGATGGCATGCTGGATGATTCAGCAATCCCTAAAGGGCTCTTTCCACCAAACTGTTCTGTCTGCCTAATATTTCTATTGCCAGGGGGTCGTGGAGGAATATGGTGAGGACATTTACAGAGTTCACTAACTATATAAAATATATTCATTTATGTGCCATACCCTTATAGTTCAATAAACAAGCCGATGACAAACGTGTGGCTTTTGTGTAATAAGTCCAATTAACAACTTACTGAAGCTGTCACATTTGCCTGTTTTTTGACGAACACAGTTATTTAATTTGTTCATGCATTAAATCGAAAAAGATGCGTTTTACAAAAATGTTATTTGAAACAAATATAATTTTGCATGGATTCCGACCTTTAGGGGTGCAAACATTATCTGGGAATGTGCTATTGTTACTAGGCCTTAAGCTAGAGACGGCTTATCTACTGTCCAAATGACCAGGAAATTACTATTATCTTGGCTGCCTTTCGATAGTCTGGGGGATAACATTTATTTTGCAGTAATAGGCGTTGGTAAAAAGGGTAGGAATAATATACCAGATATATGTCTATTGTATGTGTGGTTAAGAAAAAAGGAAGCAATAGCTTACAAAAACATAACCTAGGTATGTAAAGATCTCGGATAACAATCATGCATTGTACATCCCCTGAAAATCGTCTCAAAGGATTAAGATATTTTTTCTTTGATATTTCTTCTTATGTCTTTTCTCTGAAAGGTGGTTCTTCCTTAAACGTTGAGAAAATGTCAGGGAGACGCATTATATTATGATTAATCTGAGAATTTCAATACATCGCTAAACTATACTCCCCTGGTTTTCTTGTCATCTTCTTAGAGCTTGTGGATGCAGGATGCCCAGGTGATAAGATGCCAACTATATTTCACACAATGAGATAATTCTCTCTCTCTTTCCAGTCGCGGACGTTGGTAACTGGTGGTGAAGACGCAATGCTTTGTCTCTGGTCTCCTCAACCCTCGACCCCTCAGGCCCAGAGTCCAGACAAAGCACAACTCAAAATCAAGGTAACTATATAATCTGTACACACTTCCAAGAAGTTCAATTCTTTTCCCACCATGGGATTTCAGTGCCAGCCGTGTGATATATAGTATGTTGTTTATTGTGGTAATAAGACATTATTATTCAGAGAGCTGTGGAATTTCAATGTGTCAATTTTTTTTAAATTTTCTTTTTTGCTTTTCTTTCTTTGAAAAGGATTATGGAGCAGAAATAGACCATTTCATCCACTTTGCTGATTGGAAAGAGATATTAGTGTTATTTCCATTTATTTATATTTCAATTTCTACAGAGGTGTTCAATCATGGTCTACAGAGCTGTTCAAATGATTGTAGTTACCAGAGAACGGTGATTGCTTTGTCGCTTTTAATGCTGTATCCAAACATGTGTAGATATTAATTTAAGCCGTCATAATCAGGTAACACATTAGCACCAAAGGGGTAAACAGTAACGATTACAGAGGCTATATTAGATGCAAGGCCACCCAATGTCTATAGGGATATAGTTAATAATAACCATTTTTGGCCCATATAGTGCATTAAGACCAATTTGACCATCCCATGATCCTCCAGCTGAACATCTTTAAATTCAGCGGATGTCAAGCCGCCTGTGGAGGGAGTAAAAACTGCAGAGCAGGAAGCTGTCCAGTCAAAGACTATAAGGGTCTGGCTGCTCCAGGTCAAGAGGCCGCTGACAGAGGTGACCAGGTGTGTGCTGACATAGGGACAATACCCCCCTCTGCCACACACCTCCTTGGTGCCTCCTCCAGTACCTCTTGGTAGCCGCCATCTTGACTCCCAACATCCTCTGCTCCCAGACGCAGGACAAACGCGGGTTTTGAGTGTCAAGACAACCCAGTGATTGTTCCTTTATTCCCAACCCCTGAATGCACTTTTTGTAGCATAAGGAGAGCAGAGATGTATGTATATGTGGTTCATATAGAGGCAATAGCAGCAACACAAGGATGCTTTGAGTTTGAAGGTCTATGGAACCAATTGGGGCAAGGCCTTTAGGGGTCGTTTATTTAACAACAGGGGGAGGTAGTGAGTTGTGTTCTTTTGGGTGGGGGACACATACAATATTCTGACCCTCTCTAATTCTGACCCCTTCCCATGGGGGAGGGGGTGAGCGCAAAAGATGTCCACCCCTTTTGATAGTGTGAAGATGTTAGGCCCCTTTGAGAGGGCGTGATTTGTCGCGATATGATGCCTGACACGTCTCAGGGTCAAGTCATCTTTCATTTTATTCCTCCTTTCTTCGAAACGATCAGGGTCACTCTTGCATTTCATGCACATTCAACGAGATATATTTGTGTTATTTATGTTGAGTGGCCTTTGTAGAAATCTTATCGTAGCTGAAGGTGAGGACAATTATGTATATAGGTTTACCATTTTAGCTGGCATAACAGGACAAAAAGGTATAGCGTCCGTGCAGTTTGAACCCAAAACGGACACAGGTGGGCAGTGGGAAAATATTATGATGCGTCAAGATCTTAACTCACCACTCTCCCGCTGTTATTAAAAAGTGAACACTCCCTTATCTATCACTGGCATGGCGAAGTCCTGAAATGTCGTCTGCTCTCGTCAGATATTTTCCATTTTTTCGCGCCACTTCCCACCGCAGGTCGGTTTGTGCACCGCCTCATGGCCATTTATTGCTCAATTATTGTGTTATTCTGCTCGGCTGGAGACCCATTTCTATTTCCTACACCCCCCACCCTCCCCCTCTACCCTATATTAACCAAGTACTCCTATGCAGCTTTCATGTGTTAAGCCCCAATGCGGTTTTGTACCATTTTACCAGGAATGTACAGGAGTGAAATCACAGCCGCATCACCACCTTCTTCACACCTGCCTTTGCCAGCATACGAATCTTTAATCAAATACACCAGATAATATATAAGGCGTTGGACACTCCTTAATACTGCAGTTCTAGAAACATTCAGGTGACAACAACATGACGGTTTTGGGTATGTTTTGTATGCCTGGTCACGGCAATAATATGTCCATGCAGTTACAGCACGTGCATGTACTTTTTCAGCAAATCATGTTGATACTCAGACTATGAAAACCTAGTTAAATATATCTTTTCCCACACCATGTTAAGGAAATATAGAGAGAAGTGTACACAAATAGGCGTAATCGTGCCTTGATTCATTCTTGTTGCATGCTGCATGCAAAGCTAATTAAAGTCAGTTTTTATGTTCACATCTGGCCATAAGTGTAACAGGTGTACTACAGCCCCATGTTAGTTAAGCAGCGGCAGATACTGGAACTAATATGTAAGGAACTTATTATGTACAAAACTGCAAGAGTTTGTATCTACTCTGTGTCCCACGGGCTAACACGTGTATCACAGCAATATAACTGATGGGGGACAAGATGGCGGCCTGCATAGAATGCAACTTGCAGACTTATATATCGCCTGTTGTTGGATGCCTTTCACAGTGCCTCCTATATAAGGAGTTATACAGGCATGCACAGCAAAACCACATCCGGACAAATAACAAGTGCTGCCTTCTGAATGTAAGAATTGTAAAATACACAGGCGCCTTTGTAGATAATCACCGAGTTTATGCCCCTTTGTGTTTTACATTGAGTTTATCCAATACTCAGACAGATAAAATCTACATGGGACAAACATGGGAGTCAGGTGTCTAGTTATGGGTGCTGATATCACCTCAGGATAGGGGTGAGCCGTAGCTCGGTGTAGATTAACTTAAGATCATGTAAGGCATTGCGTGTATCACAACATGCTACACCATGCAAATAACAAAATATAAGCACTTTACATAACTACACAATTATCCGCTTTAATCCAATAAATAAAAATATATCCAAAGTACTCCTGCACCTGCAGAGGATTAAATATGCAATGGATTAAGAGCAGTTATATAAAGCCATTTTATCAAATGTAAACTTACACGGGTGTGTAGAACGTTAGTAAGTACAAAGCAATAGGCATAGATCATAAACTATGCATGGGTTATGAACTAGATATAGGACAGCTTAATTATGTATGTCGTGCCAGATACTAGTATTATGTACTTTACGAAAGCTTGATCTGCGGTCAACATTAATCCTATACGACCATGCACATGTATTGAAGAAGCTGTGAGATGAATTAGAAATCATACTGTGAGATGAATTAGAAGTCAAACGGTATGGCAATATGTTTGACATGACAGAATTAGCATTACCAATGACAACGGTTTCAAAACGACATCTGACAATAGGGAATAGGTCCTGATGGAAAATATGTAATTGCTCTTACATAGTAATTGCTCTTCCATAACTATTTTTCTATAAAAGTGTGCGCGTCAGCAAAGCTTTGCCAATATTGAAAGATGGTTGCGATGTCCCCTCCCCAGCAATACTTTTTTTGGCCCCTTCGCCCCTGGAAATTGCTACTGTAAGTAATGACCATAAGGCGGACTGATGGCTAGAATGTGTATAGGCCTACATGCTAGGATTTCCACATATTTCCTCTTCTTCTATGTATGTCTGAAAAAAGTGTAATTAGACCATGAACCTTCCACATTGTATTATATCTCACGCACATTACTACCATATTTTCTTGGACGTACAGTCCATAGTTTTCAATTCCTGCGATATATGGCCTATATCTTGTTCCCCTGGGACGCTGTCTCAGATCTGGGCTGGTTTCCTGTTTCCTTGGTACCATCCCCGCCCGACACCACCTAGCGGCAGTCACAGATACCAAAGCGTAAAATGTCGTCTGCCACTGACAGACGCTGAGGCACGTCATGGAGGTCACATTCTGACCTTGACAGGGCATCCATTGGCTATATGGAACAAAGCCATCACACGTTGAGTCATTTTGACCCTAGAGTTGTTGTCCTAAAAATGATCTAACAGTGGGTAACAGGTGACGGATATGTTGATACTGACTCTGTTCTAAGAAAAAAAAACATTTGTAGAAAGAACAGAAGGACAAGGAGGATCAGGGCATCCCCACAGATGTTGCTACTACTACTAGCTCACCTACCCCTCCTCCTTTACACTACTTTACCCATACGTCATTATTTCTCTCTTGTTTCCCCATCGTTATCAACTTTCGTTATTCTGAAAAAAGCTGTCCCCATGCTGTTTGCCTATTCGGTATACAAAAGCTCTATTTGTGGCAAATTTCATGATAGGATTCTTGAGGCGGTCGGAGTGTCTTCTCACAACTTCAACTATTGGTATGAATAACCTTGGTATTCCTCTGACTCTTCATTAACCAATCAGAGGTGCCACTTTTTATATTTCTTTTAGGGGGTTCTGTATTAGAGATTAATACATAGATAGGTAGCCTAGATACTTTGATTATATTCGATGAGGTGAGGATACCTTGTGTTTTTTTTTCTTGACATCGAGTCTCTCCTTGAGGTTGAGCAATGCCTCAAACGTCCCCAAGTTAAGGCATACAGGAGAGGGACTTGTTTGTTTAGTGTAATTAAGATTGGTGAGTAATGTGTGATTCGCATGTCTATACATGTACATAATAGGTGACGGTCGCTATGCACATAACGTTATTTATACGTGTACATGTATGTTATATCAGGCCACCCGAAAATATTGTTATGTATGAAGGCAGCTTGGAGCCTTGGTGCAAAGAAAGTTTGTGTTCTTTGATAACACTATATTAACACCCTCAGGAATGTTTGATATAATTATTGCAGCCACGTGCCCCATTCCCATTTCCCTCTGGTAAAATCCTCTATCAATATTTGTTAATCTATCAATAGCTCATTAATAGCTTTTTATATTGGACTTATCTGCCATGCTCCAGGCTGTGAGGATTTATAATTTGTGTTTTAAAGATCATTAGAAGACCAGCGGCAGCCTAAGCCCTGGTGGGTGACTGTTGACCTATGGGATTATAAAGAAGCATATACATGTACAAGCCACCGCATGTACCGGGTTCAAGGGGTAAGGCCACACTTATAGGGGAGTAATTAAAATACGTCGAATACAGCGCCATTGTTATAGATTTTGTGTATTATGTATAAGTGGCAGCTATGGGAATTACATTGACATTGAATGGCACCTACCGACCATTATGAACTCATGTCTGTGACTCACGGGATTAGGAAAGTAGTCTTTAGGTACTGGTGACATCCCTTGGGGGACAATATGGAGGTCTACACTCAGTCATCGACTGTAGTAATATGTGTGCTAAGTAGTTTGTCTATGGTAATAATCACACGCCAATAACCTTGATTGACAACCTGGTGGGAGACCACAGAGATTAATGTTGGACAACAGGTGTAGCAGCATGACATCTCAACCGCCGTGGTCAGTTCCCAGTCGCATAGGAAAAGAGGGGGAGGGGGGGGGCAGATGCATGTATTCCAAATGATCCCTCTTCCCATAATGTTTCTTGAATGAAATGTATTAATTGTAATGTCCCCCGAAGCTGCATAATACTCCTTAGGGGAAATGCTATTAGCCACATTACTTTTTTTCACCTAGCCCATGCATTTCTGTCGTGTCATTCATTCATCCCGTAGAATTTGTTAATTCTACGGGATTTATAAGCTTTAGTATAGTTCAGCTAAACAACCACAAGTGATACATATAGATAGTACTACATAGCTATTATGATGACTACTTTAGTGCATATAATAATGATATAGATGGTATAACGATATAGTGGCTATGTGGTGCTTTACCTGGACATAATTATAATGCCCAAACCAGCACTGGTACATACATGTATAGCAAACGTAAGCCTAGTCATATCAGCGCGAAATTTTACCGGCCCCTCCCTCATTAAATAAAAAATGACCACTCCCTTAACTGTCAATATAATATTGGCATATACACGTCGTTATCTTTGTAGCTGTGGTATATCTTTTCCATCATAAAATCGACATATTTCTTGTAATTATTTTATCATATACATCGATTAACGGATAGCTTATTGACTCAAGGCCTAAGACCTCTTGGTGGTAACGAGCTGACTAGCCTACAATGACATCTCTATACATTTTGTAAACCTATATGGACCGATCTCAGTGAGAACAATGTAAAAAGTCACTCGCGGGGAAAGGGGGTCTTTTCAAAATTATGCATGGGAATTATATATTTTTGGAACACTTAAAACACATGATCATAGAGCTGTCGATCACAAATGAAACACTTAAGATTATAATCTATTTGCTTTACTCTCCAGTTTTGCAGCACAATACACAGTTATATACAAGAGTCTTGTATCCTGTATATTGGAGAGCATGACCCTGTGGTTGACCTATACTTGTAGGTATATAATCACAGTAATAGTATTAACAGTAGGTGGGCCCTCTACTCCTCCAGTGGGCAACTGACCATTAAGATCCCATAACAAAAAGATCACAGGCCTGGCCTACTAACTCCGCCGAACCTGTATTTAACCAGTCTGGCTGATTATGATGTTGGATGAATGCCGAGTGTCCATGTTGCTGAACTTGGATATCGGCCTTAAGTCGGGGTTCCATCCAACTAATTTGCGTTGAATGTTTTATCATCAAGAGATAAGTTGAGTTGAAAGTTTTTTGTCAGAAAATTCATAAACAAACAAATGGCAATGAATGGCAATGTGACACAAAAATCTAATAATTTATATTTCAATAGAGAAACTGTACAATCCTCTACACAGTGAGAATTCACATAAAAGAGTGCCATATTCAGATTATGACATGTACTCTGTGCCTCTACATGGGTACCCACACTTTTGACCATGTCGCCGTGTCGATTTTTAGCAAAACGGCCGTGTCGTCGTGTCGTTTTTTATGTCCATAGAATATACTGGGGCCTTATAACAATGTATGTGTCCGTCGATTTTTAAAACGGCCGTGTCGCACGTGTCGATTTTTAACCCATGTAGAGGCACTACTCTGCTTAATACATTTATGTGTGTATGATAAAGGGGATTTTGAATGGAGGTGTCCAAGCTATACTGAACAGTGTGTAAATAAGTAAGCCAAGGCGACCGACAACTCGGAATCTAATGGAAATAGCCCATTAATAGGTGAGAGAGGCATCAAGCCAATATTATAAACCAAATGCACCGAAGTACATAGGTAGGAGGCCTACCGCTCACCCACGGCGATCCCCTGACCACTGAATGACCTTTAATCCTTTATGAACCAATGCATGTATTTGGTTTATAACATCCTGCTGTGCCAGTTCGTACGTTAATCTCACGACAAAGCGCTATGGTTGAACTAATTATAATTGTTGGCGCTACAATGTGTTATAATATTCAAACACTTTTTTTTTAAAAACAGGTTGATCGACTAGGGTGCATTGAAAAATGTAACCTATTTGTAATACCGGATGATAATGATTGTGCCCTTTTCTTCATACCATTTTTTCTTCTTTTGTATTTTCAGGCAACATCCAAGATGAAGACGAAACTGAAGAAGGGATCCAAACCATTCTAATATATGTCAAGTCTACGCACTAGCTGTCACCTTTCAACGCCATTATGATTGATATGTCAAATCGAAACATCCTCCATCTCATTAGCTTCAATTTGTGATTATTAAAAGAATGCTGAAATGTACGACATAGTGTCGTGTTGACCTTTCTATAGCCGAATAGTATAGGTCTAGATATGCATATCAAATTTGAGTGGAAAAGACACTTTATCTCGAAACAATATCTCAATACAAAATCATGTCATTCGTCATAACTGCACTTAGGGAGTGTTCATTATTTATGGCAGGGGGGGGGGGTGAGCATTTGAGGGGGGGGGCAATTTTTTTTAGGGGTATTCAAAGGGGGGGGCCTTTTTTTTTTACCCTATTCTTAGGGGGGGGGCCTTTTTTTTAGGGGTATTCCTTAAAATGTCGCGAATTTAGTACGTTGAAATGTCGCGAATTTTGGTAACAGCCTGTGTTATATTTTACCAAATTATGTCAATATTTTCAAAATTTTCTAAAATTTTCCTCAAACTCCCAGCAAATTTCTCACTGCATCACTTTTCACACTCAGAATAGCCCACCGTTTTGTCAGTCTTCAAAAAAGTGCCGGCCTCATGTAAGCACTGAGGGTATGGGAGCTTCCAATTTATAAGCTGAGGTTTGACTATTATCACTCACTAGCGAGTATCATGAGACGTTTACACTAAAACACCTTACGAATGGAGGTATTTGTTGCAAGGTAGTAAATTGTAGGTAAAAAAGTGCCCAGGATTAAATGCATACAATTAGTAGACACCAACATTGTTTTTGTAATAAAGTTGAAAATGATCCAGGGTGAGGGGGGGGGGGCGCTTTTTTTTCAACCTATTCCGAGGGGGGGGGCCTTTTTTTTCAACCTATTCCGAGGGGGGGGGCAATTATTTTTGACGTATTCGATTTGCCAAACGCTCACCAAACCCCCCCCCCTGCCATAAATAATGAACACTCCCTTACAGTAGTCACTTACGCTCGGAGTATTGACAATTCGCTCTGCTATGTTATGCCATCAATTTTACTTATGTCTACAACTATTTTAAAGAGAATGACAGCTTAATTTGGTTAAGAGATTATCAATTCTTTATTGATAGAAATATATACCTAATTGTCCATTATAAGCCAGGGTAATCTAGAATATAAATACCTTTTGAAATCGGTACAGGCCCAGGTTTATCAAAGGATTTCACAGAAAAGGGCTAGCACTAGCTATAGATAGTTCCACACCTCAAAGCTATTTATTGGAATTCTCCCCCAAGTAGCCTTCAGCCTACACCAGCGACTTGTATGTGGGATTGTCAGGACATGGCATCTCCAATGGTTGTGCGGAAGGGGTCCCCACAGGCAATGCATTTATTGTCGTGAGGGAATAGTCGTAACACAATGCATTACACCCATGACTAAGAAAGGAAAACTACATTTCCCCTTCTTCAAAAACATATTTAACGTTTTGTTCATTTTGTTTATTAGTCAATGCTTAAACTTATTGAATAAAATAAGTTTATGGGCTGAGTAATCAGGCTATATGGCATGTGGCACGCAAAGTAATAAAGAGACCATGGAGCTGTGTCCAGACAATATAACAAGGCCTTGTGATGGGTGGTTATAAGGGCCTTTGTACTGATGTAGGAGCCCACAATAGTGCATGCATTATAAACCTGAGAAATTCAAATTGGCATACCTTTGGTTAAAGTGAACAACGTTGTGTTGAAGCACAGGAGTATGAAAGAAAATTCAGGATGACATTGTATTAGGATCACATCATTACTATGGAATGTGTAAGCCTATACGGATATATAAAAATTAAGGTGCATAATCAAGCTGTCAAGTGATCTGCAAAAACGGGCCTTGGTGCGGGTTGTGTAAAGATGTCATGCATTCATTTGATGGGAAAAATTGGGAGAATATTACCTATCTTAACGAACTTCCCATGACATTTATGTTATAATGTAGAGAAATCCTATCTACAATTTCGGAATCTATTGATAAGAGTTAGGGTTCGATATAAAGATGACATCAATTTGAATTTCCCTGGTTAAAGTACTTCATATACATTATAAAAAGTACAGCCCTAGGTACTACCTAGGGCAGGGATTTCGACAGGGCCGCGCCCTGCGCCATAAACGCATTAGAATCCAGAATGGCGCATTAAGATCCCTACAGGTGCGCCCTTTGGCGCATAAGCTTTCCAAAACTGAAAGAATTTTTCAAATATTCCAACTAGAACCAAAGTTAGACCTAAAAAAATTAAAATTTTGTTTCTGGTTCTCAAATTTAAAATTTCAGAAAAGAGCTAGCAGAGAACAGTTTTTTTTCACAAAATTGTATAATCTTTGTAGATATTTTTTCCATGTCCCCCACGTTCTCCCTGAAATCTTTGTCCCCTCTCCTTGCCTTCAATCTTAATCCCCGCCGCCACCCCATGCCTCTTCCCTCTCCTATCATCTCTGCCTCCTCCCACATCCCCTTTAATCACTACTCCCGTCACATGGCCCTTTCCTTCGCTATCCCTCCCATGCTCCTTCAGTCTCTGAGAATACGACCCATGTACGTTTGCTCCACCAATCTAAAGGTACAATTCCATAATTTTACTCCCTGTGGCCACAAAGACTCCATCATACCAATACGTGTATTGTTTAGTGTCTGAAAAACTCGGCCAAAATGTGACCAAATGTGACCTTTATTCTACCTCCCCTGGGTTTAATGCATGGTTGTATTGGCTGGAATCACAGGGTTGTATTTCCACGCCCAGACCCTTTGCCCCCTTATATTATTACAGGGATTTCCCATAAGTATTTTACTATAAGGACTTTGATGGCCCATTAATTCTCAAAATGGGGCATTGTTCTTGCTAAGGAGTGCGCCATTGTCCCATTCAAAAAAATCCTGTCAAAATCCCTAGTAGGGCTATACAAAGTTGTCTCCCACATGCCCTCTTCTATGTGGTCTTCAATAAATTGATTTTTGCTAAATTTGGCCTAGACAAGGCATGCTATTCGGATGATTGGGTGGTGGTCGTAAACATTGACCATACAGTTTTTGGGGAAAGCATTTCCAATAGCCCCCCCCCCTCATCCCCCATTTTCGAAATCCTGGATCCGCCACTGTCCTGATGGGTCCACGTCTAATGTTATCATGGACGCTCGTGCTATACGTTGCATTTACGTACATATGTTATTGACATGTGGTGTACTATGTATAGGGTACAAAGGTTCGCTCACCAAAACACCAAATAAGGAGGTGTGTCTACCTGAGTATTATCAGCACGTGGGACAAAGTGGGACAAAAACAAGGTGACGAAGCTGACCGACAAAGATACTACCTACCTAGGTCTAGATCTAAGACCAAATCTGAAATCTGAACGAGTTTTTATCAAACCCTGTCCAAAGTACGCGTCTTGAATGATTGATTGTCACAAAGAAATATGTAAATTGAGGTGAAACATCAAATTCCATGTCAAATATATATTATATATATCGAGAAATACTACTTATCCCTTATTTTTCAGAGACCGTTTCAGATAGGGAAATGCCACAAGATAGAGTGATAGAGAAGCATCATGTCATCACGTTCTCAGCTACACAGTATTCCTGCTCAAATTCAAAATAATATATTTCGTTGAGGTCAAAATCCAAATTCACATAAAAAATATGCATCTTCTGAATAAGCGTCCGTCTTGTTGGGTAGTAAGCGCCAGGGGTAGGAGTCTTAAAATATTTCTTAAGCACTAAACATGATTTTGAATAAGCACCCGTCTTGTATATGTGCCGGTGGTAATCTAAATAAAGAGACGAAGTGTTCTTCTTAAAACTTTTTTAACCATATAATATTAATTCATATTTATGGCAAGTCTTGATGTGTGTTTTTACAATGCAGTCACCAACCCCCGCCATTTAGGGCAGGGGGTGGTTGATGTTCTTCAGATTTATTTTAGACAACGTGAGCACACGGACATCCCCCCATAACTAGAGGGGTCCGAACCAAACAGTGTTAAACTAATTGTTAATAAAGCCTATACTATGGCTTTACTTGTGTAGGGCCTACTGATAGATCTATTTTTAGACATTGCCTCATAGTCAATAGACTGCTGATACAAGGCTTGTGACAAGGCTTGTCTCCTACCTCCATATTCATAAGGTTGTAACCGATCCACTGCAGCACTGTGGTGTCAATAACAGTAACAGAGGGGGCACTGAACCAGAGGGTATGTACTGTGTACAATACATTCAACTCGGACCTTGGAAGACCTGGATGAATTCTTATTGCAAAATGTAGATGACTGGGCGAAGGGTATTGTAATCAATGGTATAATTATATTGATTGTGTGATTTATATATAAGAAATATAGGGTACTTGGTGATCAATGCCATGGTGACCTAGAAGTACTGTCAGGGGCGGATCCAGGGGGGCGCAAGGGGCGCGCGCCCCCCTATTTTTCTATACATTTTAATTTAGATGGTTCAACACCCCCAATGCTGTAGGTATTGCAGCACCCCCCCCCCCCCTCCTCCCCCCCTTTCCAAAATTCCTGGATCCGCCACTGGTACACGTGGCAATATTGAACAGGTCAAAACACTTGGTGACGGACCAACGAAAATGGTCACAAACCAACACACATGGTGACAGATGAACACACACGGTGACAGATGAATACACATGGTGACAGATAAACACAGATTGGGACAGATGAACACACATTATGATACACCAACACACTGGCGACAAACCAACACACATAGTGAGATATGAACACACATAGTGCAGATGAACATGCATACACACAGGCAAATATCAGCGTCAGCCAATGTCGCCAATACTACTCTCATACAAGGGTCAGGCATGCACTGCTGGACTATAATAGATGGGTCAAGGGCCATTCTAGTGAGGGTCAGGCTAGGCTGGACATTCAATAACAGGCTGGACTTTGACAAAATTGCTTGAAAGTCTGGCCATGCTGGATCCTCATGCCATAGTCTGGCAATGCTGGACTCTTGCAGGCTGAAAGAGACTCTCCCCAGAGTCCAGCATTGCCAGACTATAGCATGAGGATACGGCATGGCCAGACTTTCAAGCAATTTTGTCAAAGTCCAGCCTGTTATTGAATGTCCAGCCTAGCCTGACCCTCACTAGAATGGCCCTTGACCCATCTATTATAGTCCAGCAGTGCCTGACCCTTGTATGAGAGTGGTTATGGCGACACTGGGTGACGCTAATATTTGCCTCTGTGTAGTGGCAGATGAACACACATAATGACAGATGAACAGTTTCCGATTTTGAGGGATGAATGTATTTTTTATTTTTTTATTTTTTTATTTAGCACAAATCAGAATCATTTACATGATATTCATTCGATTTGTCACGAGTATTACTTCAGAAAACCTTGGCTTCATCATGGAGTGAATAATTAGTGTGATAAATTCATATTATGAATAATGGTAATATAGAGATATAGCATAGTGCTTTATAAGTATTAATAAAGAGTGTCAATATCTTTGTTAATGAGTCTCAAAAGTGCATCAAGAGTCTTGCCACGACTCAGACGTACCACATGCTATATAGAGCATGTTATCTGTGGTCATATTGACCTGAGAGTTTTTTGGGTTCCTGCAAAGAAATTCATACATATAACTCTCATACCCGAGAGTTATAATAAAGGCTAAGGTCTTATGCACAGTTTGGGATCCCAGGGGTCCCTAATATGTCTGGGTTCGCAGCACGGCAATTCATTATAGTATACAATTCATCAATTATTATGGCACCGCTGTTGTGTTTCAACTACTTTGGGTTAAAGTGGCATGGTCCGATGATTAGGGCTCAAAAATAGATTTTGGTAAAAGTGAACCAGAATGTTCAATATGGTCATACTTCATATCCTAAGTACTTCTTTAAACATTATTCCCCAAAATTAAGCTTAGATTTCAGCTAATAATCAGTTTTTTTGCTCAATTTAAGACTGTTGGAGTGCACGCTATAATTCCACCCATTGAAAATACACTGTAAAAGGCTATACCTGTGTTCATGGGAGCCTTTTACTTGCCTCTTAGTGCCCATGAATAATATTTGATTGTATCCCATCCTCCAAATATGATATTGTAATGACATTTTGAACATATTTAGACAGAAATCAAAATATGGAAAAATTCGGACAATTCCACTTTAAATTGATTCAAATAGTTGAAATAGGTGCTCACATCCTCACTGATATTTCTATCCCGGGCAGATTGCCAATCTGCGCAGCTCTGATCCTGTGCTATTTACAAATTGCGCCGCACAGAATGTTGGCATTATGCGCTGATTGATGAATAGCGCCCAACAAGGAGATGAACACACATAGTGACAGATGAACACACACAGTGACAGATGAACACACATGGTGACAGATGAACAGACGCAGTGACAGATGAACACACATGGTGACAGATAGACACACATGGTGGCAGATGAATACACATGATGACAGATAAACACACATAGTGACAGATAATCACACATAGTAACAGATGAACACACATGACAACAAACCAACATTGACAGATGAACACACATGGTGGCAGATGAACACACAATGGTGACAGATGAATAAAAATGGTGACAGATTAACACACAGGGTGACAGATAAATACACAAGTCATGGTGACAGATGAACACACATGGTGATAGATGAATACACATGGTGACAGATGAACACACATCGTGACAGATAAACACACAATGGTGACAGATGAACACACATCGTGACAGATAAACACACAATGGTGACAGATGAATACACAAGTCATGGTGACAGATGAACATGCATGGTGACAGATGAATACACAATGGTGAAAGATGAATACAAATGGTGACAGATGAATACACATAGTGACAGATGAATACACATGGTGACAGATGAACACACATGGTGACAGATGAACACACATGGTGACAGATAAGCACACATAGTAACAGATGAATACACAAGTCATGCTGACAGATGAACATGCATGGTGACAGATGAATACAAATGGTGACAGATGAATACACATGGTGACAGATGAATACACACGGTGATAGATAAACACATATGGTGACAGATGAACACACATGATGACAGATGAACACACAATGGTGACAAATGAATACACATGGTGACAGATGAACACACATGGGGCTGTCATCCACCTGGCCTATTATATGCAATATCTGTCTAATCAGACTGATTGATTATTCTCACCTAATCAACCCCCCCCCCAAATCAACCCATCTCGATCAACCTGCCCCAATCAACCATCCACCCACCCATCAATCTAGCCAGCATATATATTGACATCTCATAGAAAGGGAATAAAGGCGTTTAGCACCATGCTGCCCATCCACCGATGATGAATTGACTGTCCACACTTTTACTAACCTTTGCTGACATCTTTTGATCTTAAAATACAATTTCCATTATATTTTCAACAGATAAATCCTCGTGAGGCCTTCTATCAATTGTTTTCTAAGACACTTCAATTTTGAATGTAAATCACGTTTCCATGGCAACCACTCTGTGCAAGGACACCAATTAAGCCTCTAAAGCTTTTTTTTTCACATTCCAAATGTGGAAGCATTTTACCAAGAATTGAATTATTCGAAGTGGCTTATTAAACTCTACATAAAATTTAAGTGATCTGTACCAATTGTTGTTATATATTAGATAATTATGTTTGGCTATATGGAGGCCCCTGGTGCCCAAAATTGATCACGCTTTACCTTGTTGATCCAATATATCTGCACAATCCACAGTTTCAAGGCTATGTAGGTAGGAAAAACTTAGTTGCCCTCGTTGAAATATATCTGGTTAATCTCTTATCAATTCCTCCGACTGCTAGCTACTGCTCAACAGGCACGATAGCTTGCTAGCCTGGAATAAGCAATTACATTTTCGCGGAACAAAATGGTGGCCTGTAGAACACAACCTGTTAGTACACTAAAGGAATGGACCCCCTGTGGCTGTGTAGTCTAATAAATGTATCCTATCTGTGTCCGGGTTTGACGCTTTGTATGCAGGTATGTCTCACTCCTTATCACTAAGTGAAAGCGCTGTTATCAGGAGGGAGGCTTGACCCGCATAGGAATCCTTTCTCCTTCTGTGTTATCTAAGACTACAGGTGAGATAACAAGTCACTCACGTGGTAGACGGGGTTTACCTCAGCGGACTGTAACGCCTACCTGAGACATGCTTACTCCGCAGGTGGTATATGCAACCCAACAATTGTCACAAGGTCGTCACATCAATCTGTTTGTTTGTAAAATAGTTTATTATGTTATATGATTTTTACACATACTAGTAGATATAGGCCTAAGTGGGGTCTTCTCTGTCCTCTTTGTCTTCTTGCCTGCAGAGCTGGCATGGCACAATACACCGATAGGCGTACAAACCAACAGGATGGATATAATGCATACTAACAGACATTGCTTGTATTACATCATAGTAGATAATTCTCAAGGGCTTACATGATATCGATGGGTATGTCCTTAATTATGATTAAAGATCCATATATAGGAGTTGGTCAGTTCCTTCCCCAGTGTATACAGTACATTAATAATGCTATAGTGCGTCCACCACAGGGAAGAATGGTGCATTCAGGATATATCCCAATGGTTATCTGTATTTGAAGAAAATTGTATGGGTAGGTAGTTCCGAGCTGCATTTAGTTTTTTTCTTCCCAAGGACTACAAATCAATGCTGTGGATCTCGGAATTCACTGTTAAATTGACTGGTCCCTGCCGTCCCAAGTATAGCCTATAAAATATAATACCCACGTTTGAATGGCCTTCCTACACCCATGCATATATCTTAATTGATAAGTCGATCAGAAACATAAAACTCCAGGTAATGGACATAATAATTGTAAATTGTGTGCCTGATCAATTAAATAGTATCAGGAGTTTATAAGGCCTAAAAACTTCTGAAAATGATGAGGAAGGCTTCTAGACAGATAGTCAACAAACAAAAATTAATCATTTTCTTATTTTGGTCAAACTTAGACATTCAAAAATGTTTTAGAAACGTTTAAGAAATAAGGTGGGCCCTGTTTTGTGTTACCGGAGACACACTGTAACATATAATTGAGTTCAATTATTTCCTAGCCAATACCTCATCATACTTCATAGGTGTATATTCGTTATGCACCTCAATCAGAAATAAAAAGGCAATTGTGCCAATATCAAATTCATTCCTATTACCACAATGGCAATTTATTACACTTGAAATTTGACCAGATGCATGCACTAGTATACACGCTTACTGAGATGACTATTCCTTGCTGTCATTCTCTGAGTCTCTCACTGCGCGTCCATACCATACAGAATATTGATTATGGGAGTGGAGCACCTGTGACTGCGTCATAATTCAATTAACAAAACAACCTGTCGTCAAAACTGACCATAACAGCCACTACGCCAATAACGATATCAGTCTGTCGTAATAGACTAGTCCAGGCTGTACCAAAGTCAGTCCCTTACCCCCATGCCACCGAACGTATGCATGCATGTATTGATCATAATGATGAATCAAAAATAGAAACAACTGTTATCATCATATAAACTCTCTAAATCAAATATAGGCAAGCATTGCCTCACCCACTCTATCAAAGAACCAGAACTGGATTTAGATTCTCCCGACATTTCTGAAGTCAACCTAAATGCTGTCATGAGTGGCAACCACAAGCGTCCAGTCAGAAATGATAATATTCTCCCACAGCACCTGAAATGCATATAATATATACAAGTTCCGATTTGCGCCGCGAGAGAACGCTAGCAGCTGAGTGAGACGCTGATGTTGTTGTTACCGTGACGTCACGCACTACTTTGGACCTACATATACTCCTGGGTGGTATCCATGTGCCAGGTAAGAAGAGGAGCATTGTGAAAAACTTCCCACGTTCTATGAAAAACAACCTTATTGTAGCTACATGAGGTGGAATGGTATCAGCACATCGCGTAAATGATGAGTGGGCCATAAGTTAAGCCCAGAACCCACTACATGGAGGAAGGTAGAGGAGTTGGGGAGGGACTATTTCGTTGACGGATGGCTCACCTGGAGGAGGTGATGCGGCGGGCTGTAGCACGGCAGTAAAGTGGTATAGCTGGTGGCCGTGACAACTAGTGAAGTTCTCCATGAGGAATGAAACTGTGTGGATATACGCCTGTGTGACGACCCGACGGCATCACGGACGTCGTCCCCTCTGTGGGAGGGGATGATATGTAGTAATGTGTGCACTGGAAGCTTACCATGGGATGTGTTAATACCAAGTTAATGCCCGAGTCGCCCCCTAAAGGTGGCGGGGAGGTAGTGGAGACGGTGTATCCTCCCGGCCACGAGACCGACAAGCAGCGGGGGAAGCCCGCCGCCGGAGGCCGGGGCCAAACCCGGGACGGGGGCGGCCGGTCACAGGGGGGTCAGGATGGGGAACAACCACCCCGGACTAGGGCCAAACAGGGCAAGTATAAAGCCAAGTTTGACCCCCGAGTTACTGCTAAATATGACATTAAGGCTCTCATCGGGAGGGGTAGTTTCAGTCGGGTGGTGCGCGTGGAACACCGCATCACTCGGCAACCCTACGCCATCAAGATGATAGACCGGGTTCAAGGGAAGGAGGTGTTCGAGAGTGAACTGAATGTGTTGCGGAGAGTGCGGCACAAGTACATCATCCAGCTGATCGAGGTGTTCGAGTCCCGAGACAAGGTCTACATGGTGATGGAGCTAGCCACGGGTGGCGAACTCTTCGACAGGATCATCGCCAAGGGGTCGTTCACTGAACGCGACGCCACGCGGGTCTTACAGATGGTCTTCGACGGCCTCAAGTACCTGCACTCTGTGGGGATCACGCACAGGGACCTCAAACCGGAGAATCTTCTCTACTACCACCCGGGACACGACTCCCACATCCTCATCACAGACTTTGGGTTGTCGGCATGTCGGAAAAACATGCACGAGAACATGATGAAGACAACGTGTGGTACGCCGGAGTATATAGCCCCCGAAATCCTGGCTCGTAAACCGTATACGAACCAGGTGGACCTCTGGGCGGTCGGGGTGATCACGTACATTCTGTTGTCAGGGACGATGCCTTTTGACGATGAGAACAGAACAAGACTATACCGGCTTATTCTGAAGGCCAAATACAGTTACACTGGGGAAGTACGTATACACCTCATAATACTAAATCAGTGTAATCACCTCATCATCTATTATATTCCATCTATATTTCATGTAGCTTTAGCCCCGGGACCTTTAGCATCTCCCCCCTTCTCTTGTCTGTGGCCTATCTGGAAACCGCTCAGTGGTGGATCCTCGGGTGTATTTCTACTATATGTCCCCCCCCTCCCCCCCATGAATCTACATTGACTCTGCAACTGTGTAGGTCCAGGGGTGAATCTAGAGAGAATGCGTCAATTGCCCTTTCAAGAGTCATTGGACTATGGTATGCCATAACCAATAGCGTCCTCTTCTGAAAATTCACCACTGCCCAACACCCTAAAAGTAGGCTAAAGGGGCACAAATCCCATGTCCCTGTCCTGTGTCCCCCCGTCCTGTATCACACTCAGGGTCACCCGTGTTGCTATTTTCTGTGTGCCTTCCTTATTTCCATAGGTTTGTGTCAGGTAAGTTACCACTCTAGCTGCTCTGTGTCTCTCTCTACCTGCTGCCATACTGGATTACGTATACCACAACGATACTCAGGAGTACGAGCAACCCGCAGCAACCATCATCACAGCACACAGAGCAGCAACATCAAATTGTCCCCAAACCACAAAAAGAATCTTAAATTTTCAGAGAAACCCTTATCCATGTAATGATGATATATTTGTTTGCTACTTAAACCCTGGTTTGTTCATCAACTGGATGAATATACAAATGTAGCAGACCAATGTAATGTTATGTATTCTTCAGTGTAATTATGTACACGACAGCGTGGATATATAGTGGGCATAACTTTTCATCCTGAGTGAACTGTATACTCAATTATTTAAAGATACAACAACACATGTGTAGGCTATATTGATTATTTCATGATCCTAGTTTATAGTTATAACGATTGGTAGAGGACAGGCAATGGTCTATGGTAGACCTGTATAATTTATAATATAATACATTTACATGTTCTCTACCAACAGGGTTTTAGCTATAACGTAATACTAACAATGCATTTAGAATAATGCAGCAAAAAGAAAAAAGGGGAGCTCCGGGGGAGGGGGGGGGTGCTGAATAATATAACACAAAAAGGGATCCATGGTCTTTTATCTGATATATAATCTACACCTACCTATAGGTGGTGCTATTGACATCCCCTAGTTATACCTTACATGAGCACAATAGGCGCCGTTGTTTCTCCCTTGGCTAATGTATTAGTTTGAGAGCGTGGTCAGGAATAAGAATGGGTGGCGCGGCCCCTGTGTTGTCCCGGCAGCCCTGTTGTGTTATGCAGAGACATCGCTGACTTAGGGTCAGTATGTGGCAGCGTCTCAGAAGATCCTGACATCTCCATGCTGCTGGGGTATATCTCTGCCCCAACGTCCTCATCAAGATCTAGATATTATAATTATTATATAAGGCTCCCCACCGACCCAGAAGGAGTGTTGGGTGCATTCAAATAGAGTCAGAGGGTACTACATGTAGTACGCGTCTATGACTCTGTATGAGGCGTTTTGCAGGATGAAGATGTTGGGGAATGTTTTCAGTTGATTATGCCAAACACCCAGTTTAATAACATTTTGCCTGCCTGATGTATTGGTGGAGCGTTGGCGAGTAACTCGCTGTTTGCCGAAATTCCTGCATTTATATGTACCATGCTGACCCTATAATATTGGGTTGATACACCCCAAAATGTCAGCATAATGCACCAGTGCAGCATTGACAAATGGACCCTGATAGAGCCGTTGCTACCTGAGTAATTATATTACAACTGCATGAATTATTACGATATATTTGCAGGGAAGTCTCAAATAAAAGGCAGTATTTGTACAGGACAGAATCTCGGAATGTCAGTTCTACAGAAATGCTGTAGCAGAGGTGTGTATGTACCACTGTAGAGCTCTGGTTTGGAGAGTGCCTCTTAGGTTGGTATGTGGCATAGTCTCAGAGCCTAATCTCATGAATGAGACATCAGCAAATACACGTTAACCATACAGCTTGTCACTGGAAACCTGAGACCCTGAAATGTTATTCAAATCTAGAGCTCGGGGAGATGGCAGTGCGTGCAAGGAAACCTTTATGATGACAAACTAGATTTTTTACTCTTCTCTTTTAGTCTTTGCGCTCTAGTACAGTAAAATCATATGACTTATTGTAGATCCTATCCATTTTAATCGTTGAATTTATTTAGCATTCCAAGGGCGTAGGTTGCTAACAAAAATGTGTGGCGATATAGGAGATGTCTTTAGCTGTTTTCCTCTTATTTATCCACTACACGTATTTAGATACATGGCGCCTATGATAGGCAATAATTGGTACCAAGGTACTCCCCTACCTCCTATTGTGATGTGTTTTTTGGCTAAACATAATTATTGTTGTTATGGGGTAATAAATCGATTATATAAGGAAAACCCCGGGAGTAAGACATGTATGTAAATCACTCTACTTAATTGTGCTTGGGCGGGAAGATGATACTGATAGAGGAGATCTATAGTAGTGGGCGAGATCGTGAGTAGGTCGGGTATACTATATATGCAACTACAAGGCGTGTTTTTTTTCTGCTAAGAAGGCAACCAAGTGAGATGGAAAAACCCACAATGGATGGTAAAGAACCACAATGGTCTCTGTAAGGAACCCAATATAGCCGCATATATAAGGATCTATATTTGTGCAGTATTATCCAAAGACCAAGCTGAACTGGTTTGGCCTGTGGGTGTGCATGAGGGGAGGGAGGAGGGGAGGGGGTCCACCTTTCTGCTAGTTCTACTTTCTTTAACACAATAGGTGCTATATATGCCAAGCTGCCTGTTGCGTGGCCATTTTCTCAACGCTTATTTGCCTAGCACCGCTGCCACCAACTCATATAGCACTGTAACTAGTCGTACACTGTAGGCCGCCAACTTGTCCCCCGATGGTGTTCGTTGGTCCCTGCAGACTGCCCATTAATACCCTAGATAGTATATACGGAGGCCTAGGATACAGGTGGACATATCATACCATATTTTAGTTTCTGTTACGGCCGCTATATTGACCAGAATAGCGCTGTAGTCGACATGTTAGTGTTACCCCCCATACCCCACACTCTACCCTCCCCAACTATAGATCCCACGGTCTATGCGTGGAGGGGGCGTCGATCCCTCTAAGCCCTCTTCCACACACTCTCCGTGTGGCCGGGTTTCACTAGAACACTGCCAAACTGAGGACAATAAAGCTACTGGTGGGCATCTTGGTCCGGGATCCCGCCCTCCTCCTGCTGGCCATAGTGTTGGGACTAATGCTGAGCCTCTGTCTGGTGGCACCCACCCACCCCGTACCGCTAGAGGTTGTAGCTATTGTGTGCTTTAAGCTGCAATATTATATTGATATAATAATAGTCTATAATACTGCCCACGTTGGACCCCTCACCCACACCTCCACCTCTAGTCTAGAGATCAGTCCACTTCCTTGCCAATCTATTTTAATAATCATATAAACGAGTACTATATACACACTGGATATTTTCTCCAACGCAGGTAAATTTGATTAATCCTGAATTATACTTTTTGACATGCTATTAAAGGTAAAATGTACATGTAAAAAGTTCACACTTCTTGGTTATCAGTATAGTAACTAAATCACTCGCTGGTGGCTGTTCTGGTGGGACCATGGTACTGCCTACAGGTATGCACATAGTGGAGAGGTATAGGGGGTCACCTGCATACATGTACATAGTGTATACCTGTAGAGTGTCTACCTCATCTCCTGCCCGACACACCACCCCGCCCCACGCCCTACACTATCCGTATACCTGTCACACTACCGCCCCCCTCTCTCTCACACACACGATAATTACCTAAGGTAGAATATAATGTTGATAAACCACGCAAATTGACCAATTTATGACAGTAAATGGATGATATAATTGACGAAAATTATCTAACTTTAAACTTAGCAGTTTCAAGTTTATTATTCGCCTGTGTTGGTACTCATGATGGCCAACGGGAGCTTTGGAAATTTGAAAAAAAAATCATGGTAATTCAGGATAATGGTGCTTATTTATTAATTATAAAAGTTGACTCCAATATTCTACTTTTAAGATAGTAAAAGAGCATGTCATTTTGCCAAACAATTCCCGCATGAAACAGTGTCTGTATCATATCCAAGAGACGACACAGGTACAAATGTATTATATTATTATATATGCATTAGTCTGGTATTCACAAGACAAGAGAATAAGATGTTGAATACAAAGACAACATTCTCTCAAAGAGTGTGTTGTGGCTAGGGAAATCCCTTCCACATCAATGAGGGCGTAAGGATGAGATGAGACGTCAGTTTCGGTACTTGGTATCTGTGCCCCCACCACACCTCTGCTAATGAATATGATGACATACAGACATATAGACAGGCAATGTGTAGAATAAACTATAACATTACCCAATACTATGCATTTGCCTAAATGGGATCTGATAATACATTGCAATACCATACTACTCAATCACACTGCTACATTACCATCTTCTTACACGATCATTAATTAGCCCTATAGAACTGACCACAGTGTCTGTCCCCATGACCTCTAGGCACCTCCACCCCACTTCCGTATCTGCCCTTATAATGCCTTACCCTTCATGCCTGCAATACTCCCTCAAGTGTTTGTTAAGAGTTGTACCTGAATCAGTTTTTTACCCTGACACCTTACATCCTGGTGCCTGGGAGGCTGTAAATATAACCACCCCTGGGTGGCAGGGGTGGCAGGCAGTGTAGCAGCCTATAAGGATGGCTCACCTGGATGAAGGAGACGCGTACAGGTAGACATGGACTTCTCCAGGGTGTGCCAGGTGGGATCGATACCTTTAATATAGGTCCCTAAATGTTGTGTCTATAGCACGAGGCCTGCTACAAACTGACAGTTTAGGAGCCTGTATGATAAATACTGGTGTCGTAGAGGAGGTGTGTCAATGGAAAGATAATGGTGTGTGTGTGTGTGTGTGTGTGTGTGTGAGGCGGGTGGGGTGGCATTATTCATGTATTTGACATTTAGCTTACTGACAACCATGATGTGTTAACGTAGTCACCCTAAATAATAATAGAAACGTATTTACTCTATGTTGAATGATAAAAAAAAATCTACAATTGGATGGTCATATTGTTTGGCTGCTAGTTTAAAGGATACCTGGTTTGGCACAGTATAGATATAACGGCCAGCCATGTATAGAAGCGTGCTCCTTTAATGGCTTTATCAATATACATGAAGTAAAAGTTGTGTGGCATAAGGGCAAGGATATGTGTATCTTGGTTACCATTAGCTTATCATAAGTAGCAGTTATATCAAGGATATGTCCGTCAACACACATATCCATGAGTTAACATCACGATATGCGTCACTGAATTCCAATATATACCCTATAAATGCATAACATCTTTCAACTTTGATACCCATACTACATTTTCTGACCATGTTATCTGAAACATTCCTCCATTTCTGGCCTAATGCTGAGTGTATCTATATTGTGTAGGCCTATACTTGGCAGATAGCATATATGTGTGTGGCGGGTAGGGGAGGGTGCATGGCTAATACATAAGGAGTGTGTGGGGAGGTTGAGAGGAGGGGGTTGGATCCTGTATGTTAAGACGTGATCTAGTTGCCTTTGTCAGGCACTTCTCGTCATCCCGACCGCTGCCAGACAGGTAGGCCATACCTGGCCAGCTGCCCAGCCCTCCTGGCAGCAGCCTGAGCCTGGGCAGCTCTAGGTGTAGACTGACTGGGAGACCCTCTACTTCTACTGTACCTCCAGTGTAAGTCCGCTTCTATACAATGATAATGACGTTGAATTTATTCTCTCAACCTCAGACAGATAATGCCATTAATTAGTCAGACAGATGATGACGTCACATCCCTATCTCGACTCACATACCCTCAATGATTGCAGTCATCAGACCCATAATATATCTATACATTGGGTATTTCAGAAAGTATTTAACACCAACCTGTACCCCTGTCACTTACCCCCAACACCCCACACATACGGATGCCTTGTCAACGCACCCTGAGCTACTCCTCTCATCACAAGAGCTACTCATTTATATAGTAATCGTGTCCATCAGTATGCCAGCCAGTATAAAACTATATTAGTCAGCATCCAGATCCGGACATCCAGATGAAATGGACATTCTTTATGCCCACACCTCTTACACAATCCATGTCTATGCGTACACTGTTTGCTATGTGTAATGGTCTGGGCTAGAAAAGTGAGTTTGTTTCTTGGTCAGCAGGCAGAGGAATGTGGGTCACCCCCCCCCCCCTCACTGCCTGCACCTCAGGCAGGGTAAGGACCCGCACCAACTCATCAATCATCTCCCTTAGTTTATAGTTACCGGTATACACTTATACCATAGTTAGCTGGTCTTAACACTCATGTAGAATAGCGGACTTTCCCATGCCCTATACTATAATAGTTAGTGGATATACAATGTATGCTGAACACCTCGATATAACGCCACCATCATTTCATGGACCATCGTTGAATTTAAAAAAATGCCCGAGCTCGTATTTACGAAGTCCTCGGACTAGCATGTTCCAACTAGGTTTGAAGTTGAGATAATCAGTCAGGGCCTAGTGTATATAAATGAGTGTTTGCTCCTTTTGAGACTCTTTGGAGAACTATATATACATGACGTAGATTTTCTAGTCTGCGGAAAGCAGCAATGGCACTTGTTTTTATCTAGTGTCATTATCAGCTGCTGCTGCTACTGCTACCATGGGCTACAATCGACCTGTTAGTCTGCTAATAATAAGAGAACACACAAGTACTGGTGTTCGGCCGTGGTCAAATAACACTCCTGATCAATAACACTGCCTCACTCACTTGACCTTACCACACTTTGGGAGTCCATTATGCATGATGGCAGATCTTAACGCTTGGCAGGAGAAAACCATGCATTAGGTGTAAATTGAAATATGAAAAAACAGCATACCTGGAATGTTTTCCCAGTAAGGGCAGTTTGACCTACAGTCAAGCAGTACCTTGAGATATTAACCTCAATTTTGTAATCATGACACATCTCGTTTTGTGTATTGCAGTACACATCAAGTGTTACTCTTTCCAGCAAAGAATAAATATAGAGGATATCATGCAAGAAGGGGATAAAACACTGCCAACTTGAATACTACCAAGAATGGAGAGGAGAAAGATGTAGATGATTAGTAAACACTCTCCTGAAACAATATAGAGTAGATGGTGAAAGGGCACTGTCATGGATCAGAATGATAGGGGATTAGGAACACATCATGACGCTGGTGACGTCTCTGTAGCTACTACTGCCCAGTACAGAAGTCGGACTGAACCTGTTATCATGAGCTTGACACTAAATATAGTCCACTCAGATAACCTGGACATGCACTCTGCTACCTGACCACAGGCACCGGGACAGGGACCCCAGGCTGATAACAGCTGAGTGCAGAAAAGGTATGGTACTAATGGTCAGAGGACATTCAGCAGCTGTAGTAAAGTGGCATTCTCAGATTCTCAATGAGGAGTGGCTGGTCTAGAATCAGGTCAGAAGCCATCCCTGTAGCACCACACTCTGCCCATAGACTGATAGCAGACGCTGGGTCTGCTGGGTTCTTATAGTCGGTATTGTGATAAGACGGCTAGGGATGTGTGAGTGGTGAGGAGGGGGTGTTTTTCTGTTTAGAGTTGTAGGTCTGGGTCTGGGTTAGGTTGCTGCTGCATGTGTATGAAGGGTTGGGGGTGGGTAAGGGTGGTTAGGAAGGCATATGGTGTATCTCTGAGCACATGGCGAGCTATTTGCCAAGTACTAGTACCAGGCGTGTATACAGCCTTTGTCAGCCTCACCAATGACCCCAAGACTATCCTGTTTATTATAATCCAAGACGTTGGTGCCCTCTGAAGTGCATAGAAGCGTTCAGCCTCTCTGGGGTCTCAGTGATTTGCTAGCCTCACCAAGGGCACCCATACATGCAGCCTTATCAGCCCCACCCTACAGGAGCACCCAAGACGGGACCCAAGAGCCCACAGACGGCCGTTAGCCGTGTGGGGCTGAGGTGTGCCCGTGACGAGGCCTCAGCATGTCATTGTACTGCCTGCCGCCGTGCCCTCCCCAGGGGTCACCACCTTCACCCTTAGGGTACGGCAAGTAGGACGCCCATCTAGGTCACACAGACGCTGCTGCTACCAACCATGGCTGCCAACCCTCGCGAGATTCTGCTGCGTCTCCAGTAGTTTGGGGTAAACACAGTGCTCACCCACTCACAGTGGCAGACTCAGTCAGTCAGTCAATGATCTTGTTTTTGGACTTCCTGGTATTAGTTTTAGTAGTTTATATGAGGTACGTAATAGAAGAGTTATTACCACTAAATGGATAGTAGTTCTACTAGTAGATCATATGGTGATACGGTAATGTAATGCCTAGCAAGATCTGGGTCTGCAGTCTATAATAGACAGTTGCGTAGGGATCCAATGGATGAACCCAACGATGAAGCCTTCTCATCCTTCCATCTATTTTCTGTTAAATTCTTTTGAGGTGAAACAATTTAAATGGCACATGATATGGTGAATAATTGCCTGAGTGCCTATACTAAAGGATGCTATTGTTAATTTTCCTTGTATCTAGGATGAGACTTGCATCATTGATTTTTAGCATTATTGATATAATTTACAAGATAATTAATAAATAGTGCCTGTGTAGGTACCCCGTCGGGAGCCCAGAATGTGGGTGCTGTCCACAGGCATGTCCCAGTGTACCATGACTGTCAGCCCCCCCACCTCCACCACATAGTCTATTGTCCCTACACGAGGCCAGAAACCTCTGCCACTGGTACAATTCTACTTCACACACTAACCCGTCCTTAGCCTACTATCCCACATACAGAGGGGTTTCCACCAAGATACTGTAAGGTGAACCGTTTTAAAAGTAAACTCAGTTGGCATATTTACATGTAATATGGAGGTTAAATTTGTGACATTTAAATGCTCTTCAATGTTCCTCAGACCTGTGCCGATAACATACTGGCAATTTCATTTTGGTGTACATTTTTATGTGATATATTTCATTCAATTTGTATTTTGAACTTTCAATTGTAACTTTCATCCATGAGTTCTACCGCAAAAAACGATGGAACCAATGGGTATTTTGCCGAGCCTTGACTAATTATAATGTACTATAATGGTAATATGATAAGTAAGAGGAGCTGGAAAATGGCGGGGTTTGGTAGATGTGGTTGTGACCTGGTCCTCACACCACACCCCGGGGGGGGGGGCACTTCATATATTTTGTATACACAGGTGTGCGGCTGGGAAGGGCATTTTTTGAGCAAACCCCCCTCACCAAGGGTCTGCTTTTCACCAAAATCCCCCTCACCAAGGGTCATTTTTCACCAAAATCCCCCTCACCAAGAGTCACTTTTCGGAGATTTCAACAAAATCCCCCCAGAAAGGGTCACTTTTTGCCAAAATTCTTACACCAAGGCCGACTCCTTGGGGAAAATTGCTAAAACCTAGGGACTTTTGTCCAAAATCCCCCTCAGCAAGGGTCACTTTTGACCAAAATCCCCCTCACCAAGAGTCACTTCTGACCAAAATCCCCCTCACCAAGGGTAAGGGTTGTCAAAGGGCCAGCCGCACACCCGTGTCAAAAAAAGTTTGAGTACCCCCCCCCCCCGGGCACCACACCCGGCCCCGCAGCCCTTAATTCCTGGGAGGATATCCACAGAATCCTGTAGTCACGCCCATCACTTAGTTGCCACCGACGGAGATGCTCCGAGCTGCTCATAGAATTGCTCAATACTCAAGTATCTGATAATGTACTAGTAAAAGCATGGATATTGTAATGTCATACTGCCCATACTGCTCATGCGGTGTCAAGACATTTCTCACTGAACATTGTGGTTTTGAATTTTAAATGGTAGGGGGCTTGTTATGTGGTTTTTTTATGTTATAAGTAGGACATTAATCCCTATGAGCAGTAAAACTGGTCACGGCCCATGTATCACATGTTTGTTTGATATTGTATGGGAATATTTGGCGGTCTAAAGGAGGTAGGATACATCGTTTATCGATTTTTCTTTTGGTATAAAGTGCATGGTTACTAGGGGCAGGCGTAGTGGATCGGTGGATCGTGGGACAGTGTCATGTAGATCCTTGTAGGTCAATACAGAAACATGTAGTTCAGCCCTTGATGCCATCATGAGAACACCAATGTACATGGTACATGGTTCCACATGTATACTGTTATGTCGAGGTATATATATATCGACTAGAATAATAGGCATACTGCTAGCATAGGACTTGTCAGAAAGATATATCCTTATATGTTTATTTATGTAAGGCAACTCTAACATACAATCCAGTCCCAGTGTGGCATGTATAGTGGTCCATATAGGTCAGCAGAAATATTAGGATGCCTTTTCCCAGTACACTACAAAGGCCCCAGCACCATTCCTGTATGCCGTCATCATCTACGATGACAATAACAACATGTCTACTGCCCCACTGCCCCCTGACACACCCAGTTCCAACCTGACAACACACATCATCTAACACGGCATACAATATACACATAGCATGGTTACACTGCCTGTGTGGGCGTGGCTGGGGTCATTCTGTACAGTGCGCCATCTTAATTATTCCTCTCTAGTTCACTTTCCCATTCTTGTTAGAGGTCGATGCCCCCCATCTCAGAGATAAAAAATACAAAAGAAGAAATCAGAATAATAGTTATACCCCTGTCATACGTTGGAATACGATCTAGGAAAACCAGCGAATATACTCTATGATATTCATTCTGTCATAGCTACTGTCATGTCGCAGCAGTCGACCAGTTTTATCCTTATAGGATGTGACAGGATACTATGCCACTGCCTCCTAATCCTCTCAGCTTCTTGGAAGTTGTTCCCCACATGGAGGTTTTAGATGTACAATATTATGCAGGCCTGTATACTGTATATAAGGGGAAATTATACCATGGTTTTGCTGAAGTCACTATACACATAATGTACTGTAGGATCCTATTGCTACCGGGTTTACCATGTTAAACCTACTTATTTATTGTACTCTACAACATCACATTTAAATTGTTTCTGATTTTCTGATTTTCCTCTTCCATAGTTTTATATTACAATGTAGTTCTATGTCATGCCCTGTTCGACCAACTATTTTGTACCATAGAAACTGGTTCACATCAACTTGCTACCAAATGTGTCCCTGTAATAGAAACCATATGAATATATCTCCTATAGATAGTGAAATATAATTGATGTATAATAATTGTATGCTACATCTTGGATGGAGTTAACGACCATGTTATCAAATACAGTTTCGTAACATATTATAACACAGAACATCCTCCTTCAAAAGGAAATAAATGTGCATTTTGTTAATGTGCACCCAAGCCAAACACCAGATTTCTGAAGAGAGAACCCTTTACTAAATATGAAAAAGCTTGGTCTAAATGTGTAACGAAGCAGCAGGCCATCCATCGCTATTGCTGTATATGGCACTGTGGTGGATCACCCTGAGTAGGCAGCCATCTTGTCCCCCTCCCCCCAAGTGAATGGTTATATTCTATCGACCAGTACCTCACCTCACTCCCTTTGGCAACCATGATGAGGGACAGTTTGACACGAAAACCAGCAGGAATGCTTTAGTTTTGTACATTGCTCCTTGTGTCAACATGACGCTGCATTCAACCCGTTACAGCGTTTACTGCCCAAATGCACTTTATGACAGCTGCAATTTTGAACACTTGGCAGTAGTTGGAGGTTGTGTAGGGATAATACCGATGTAGTAGTCCTACTGTTGTGCCCTACCTCTAGGGTCTTAGAAAGCATAAAGCTGAACATATGGGGGACCAAAGTGGGTCTCCTTAGACGGTGTAACCAGGCCTGTCCAGTTTTACAACGCCTTTGTTCCCCCCATGCCCCCCTCTTCTCCTCTCCCTCCTTCAACCTCACTATCATCAAACTTATATGTTTACGTTAGCACTTGTACTAGTCGTAGTAGAAGTTGTTTCTCAAAGTTAGGTATCACTATAATAGATGTACATAATTATAGTGTCTGAAAGGGGAATCTAGAGAGTATACTACATTTGGTACTACTGTGGATTGGAGAACTATCTCTGGTGTGTTTGTGTCAACCCATGTATACAGTGTCTTCTTATCTACATGCACTATGGAGGAAGTGATCCTGTGACCAGGTAGAGGAGGATGGGGGGGGGGGGGGTAGCTGACTACAAGGGCGTGACAGTACATGAGAAGGCCACTGCCCCATCCCCTTAAGTGTTACCTGGAAGGTACAACCACCATCAACCACCTCTATACCCCTTTGTTCAGGACAGGGGGAATTATCTCTACAGAGACATGAGGGGTGGTGGTGGTGGCAGGGGAGGGAGGTGGTAATTGTACCTGCATGCGACCATTGTAGGTAAATGCCTACAGGGTCTCCCTTCCCTCCTGGGCATTAAGACAAAATAGGTCTATGGGGGTAGTCCAATTCAGGTCTATAGGGCCTGCACGTAAGGCCATCTGACCACCCCTTGTTCCCTGAGACTATAGTAGATTATTCCCAAGGTATGCCACTTGAGATTTTATCACTGCATTCCCAGCAGATACAATAGACATATAATAGGGGTGTGGCGGTTTGCCCAGTGGCTTACATAGGGTGACCAGTTACATTGCCATACCACACGAACATGGAAAAGGCGGAGAGACGGGGGAACTGTACATGCGTTGTCTCATGCAGAGACCATACAGGTTTTATGGCCTCCGGGTCTAACAAACCATACCATTTTTGATTGTCCACTAGGGCGTTACACCCCATGCTATTTCTGATCGTGCAGCACACAAGGCATACACTGTTTTATTGTCCGACACACCTGTATAGCACTGTAGCATGTCCATCTATAGAGGCAGCCATTCTGTCCCCATAGTCCTTGCATACTGCTTACCTGCAGGGTCCTTGCTAGGAGCACCATAGGCATAGCATAGGGGTGTTGTTGCTGCTGCCCTGGCCCTGTTCATATGAAAAGGGGAACCGAAAAGGGCTCCTACCCCGTCTCCAGAGTGAGATGAATCAGTACAAAGGTGCTATATGCGGACCTATGTCCGCCCCTGGGATGGGTAAACCACCGCCTTAAGGTGGCAGCAATTTATAGCTTAAATAGTAACCCACTATGCTGCTTTGTCCCCCTCCTATTGTGTGGGTCCTGGGTGTGTCCTGTTACTGGTATTAGGATGACCACTGGGCAGGATGACCAGTCTGAAGAGGCACACCTGTATTTTTTGTTGTATAGGGAAGAGAGTAGAGGTTGATTATGATGTGGGCGTGTTTTACTATATTGTACATTTGTGTTTGAAATAGATGTAATTCTCTAAAATCGCGAATAGTGTTACAAAAGGTACTAATGTTTACCCCTGAGACATCTATTGTGCACACTTCACAAGTAGGCCTACACACAGAGAATGTAATTTTATATAACAATAGATGCACCCAATCAGCTCTTCCAGTGGTCTCTACCTGATTGTGTCTCCTAGCTACTGTGGTCGTCCTCTGCACTGTAGGAACTTGTATTTAAGGTGTGTCAGAGAACCAAAACAACCGTCATGCAGATGTACTTATCATGACCTGTGTCTGCCCATATCCCTGTAGCCATACCTGTGTCTAAATACTGTGACTGTGCATGGTCTATATTACTGACACCTGTCCGCATGTCAGGTGCTACAGTCAACTTCTAGGTGGTGGTCTGTGGTGTGTTGCCATGGTAACACCCCCTGGAGGAGGTAGTCCTCACCTGTGTCTGTTAGTTTCCTCATGGATGACATTGTTTTCATCCCTATACACTGCATTGTAGATTAAAGGCATTAAAGGGGTTATTGAAGTAGGAATTTAGATCCCTCATGAGAGAATCCACCAACCCCTTTGCAGTAGTATAATTTATGCCATGTATTGTTAAAATATAATATATCAAAGACTACTTCCTAAATCGCCTTTCTGCAATAAATGATACATATGTCATTTATAATATTAATATAATATGATATTAATTAATTCTAATGATATTCACCCCCCGCCCCCATTTATGTTTGCTGCATTTGATTGACTGGTGATTAATATTCAATAAATGTAATGCATCTAAGGCAGTGCCCCAACATTTGGTGGATGATCCTGGATAGCATTTGACGGCCTTATTAACTGGCTGTGTCTTTAAGAAGCTCTATTAAAGATGCAGTGATTGGAGTAGACTTATAAAGTGTTCTGGATCTCCATTACGGTAACACTTTACGTGTTGACTTACTCCCACTCCGCATTGTTCACTACTACAGGTGGACTGCCGTTGCTAGGCACTTACTGACAACATGGTTATACGTGCAGAAATGTATGCAATACATACACGTGCTAGTACCCACTCTAGTATAGAATAAATGTATGCCTGTATATTGATCCTATGTTATAATAATATTACCACGTAGTAATGGACAGAGTTGGGTGTGGGCCATAGCCTTTGACTAGTTTATATAATCCTTAAAGCCTACATTCTGCCATGGAGTCATTACGTGCTGGCACCTGTGTTCCTCTGAATACCATTAACACAAATGATTTAAATCAATTATGTCTTATTGTGACCCAGGCCCAGTTTAGAATTGCCAGTTTAGAATTAGGTCGTACATTTTACATGAAAGAAGCATTGAAGATACCACTTGAACTTCTCTGCACTACCAATGTCTTTAGACTAATTTTCACACAACGCCCTGTAGCTCCCTGTCAATGTTACTGGTGGGGTGGACGGGGGGGGGGGCTGCTGCAGCGGAAGTGGTTGTATCCTGAGGCGTTGGGGTATAGTAATACATGGGGGTATATGACTACTGGAGGTCACCTCATCATATAGATTCCAACCACCCCAACACCAACCTGTCAAACAAAAGGCTAATTAGAGCCAATTAACTGATCATGGTGACAAGATGGGCCTGTCATTAAGTGGGTAGCAGATTTAGGCCAGGTTAAAGTAGGGGTGCCCATACCTCCATCCTCTCTGTCTCCTCCCCAATCTTCTCACTCACCCAGCTAAATCAGGGTCACCCTCTCCCAGTTCCACACTGGCATTCTGCTACCTACACTATCCAACCCAAATACCCATGTCTCTATATACATAGGACTGAGGGAGGGCAGGGGATTTCAGATCTTTTTAACCTCTGCAAGGTTACTCCGCGGAGACTCAGGTTATGCCACGTACGCAGCCTTAAAACGTTGATCTGGTATTATAAGTCGCAAGCGCGACATTCCCTTGGGGTGTTGAATTATGCTGTTGGTACCAAAGAGGGGATAAAAGTTTCAATTCCATACATTTTATCCTTGATATATTCAGAAGTGTCTTTCTAGGACCACTTACCCAGCTCTAGGTGTGCAGGTGTATTAAACAGTGAGGTAATAGAGCTGGATTACTACATGTAATAGGAGTATCTGTGTGTACCTTCGTATTACCTGCTGCAATACAGGTCTACTGTACACGATTCCAGTATAATATAGTACTACTCTAGTGTCAATGACCCAGGTAGATATATACCTGTATATATACGTCGGTCTACATGTGTATAGAGGGGGATGGAGGGGGGGTACTCCTTTATTGATGCTAGGTACCGACTGCGAAACTACAGCCTACAATATGTTTTGTCATTTGGCAGCCCCTGCAAATGCTACATGAATTTTCATCAAATGACAGCCCTCAGTTAGCAGCCGTCGTCCATTTATCATTAAATGCATTTTGATTGCACACAGTTGCCCATTCCTATAGTAGACCCCACCCCCTCCGGTGTAGGCGCACATGTATATAAGGTAGTATATTCTGGGGCGGCAGGTAGTTACTATACTCACCTAGCCGTGAAGACTACAGACATTAGCGTGAGGCAACGTGACGAGTAAGCACCCCACCCCCTCCCCCACCTGTACAAGATAAACCAGACCCCAGAGCTGTTGGCAATCTCTGTACTGTTAAAGACATGTACTGGCACTGCCTGGTGCCTGATCAGATTAAAAAGGAGGATCGCATCCATAGGCTACTGGGTTGGGCGACTGTATTAAAGGGAGTTGCTTGCTGTTTTTCTGAGAACATGGGGCAAACAGAACATTAGGGTAGACTGACCTAAAGATAACCACGTACCATGAGATGTCCCCCTTATTTTTGCAGTCATTCATGCATGATAAGCCATGTTTTTGCGTCTCATAGTACACTTTAAGTGATACTCTTTCCAGCAAAGGACACATAAAGACAATACCATACATAAATAACTACATAATTAAGGTGGACATCTCATGGTACGTGGTTACCTTTAGGTCAGTCTACCCTATGTGATGTTCCATCTTTATGAAATGGGAGTAAACAGTGCTGAAAGAAATAGTATCCAAAGAGCTGTAGCGTTAAGGTGGGTAGACCCCATAGTCTAGAAGTATTTAGATTTCGAAAGGATTTTCGCCATGAGGCCCTTATTATAAGTAGTCTCAAATAGTGTAAAGAAAATAGGGGGGTCCCGAGCTAGTTTCTGAGATATCTGGCTTTGAGTTTGAAGTGATCTGTAATGGGATCATATGGCGATAGTACATATGTGCATGAAATAGCATCTTAAAGTAATTAACTTTCCGTATAGTTCTCTCAGGATATAGTCTATTATATTTTACACCCAGAAACAATATTTTGAACATACGGTCCCCTGCATATTTTAAAGGTTTTTGGTGTTTGAAATAAAAAATATAGAAATGGAGCACACAGTGTTGATATGGTACAGGTATAGCTTTCAGCAAGCCTACTACCAGAGTCCCAGTAGAGTAGGGGTAAAGCTTTAGACTCACATGCAGGAGGCCCTGGGTTCAAGCCCCGGTCAGGTCTTGCAGGGTAATTTTGACAATGCATGAAAATACATATCTTATATACAGAAATATGACCAAAGGCACCCCCTGGTGTGTTCTGGGACAACTACATGTGCATATGCGCAATGACCTGCGCAGTTGCCATGTTTACAATAGGGTCTAGCCACCTTAAATGAATAGGGTGAGCCAAATCGCCAGATGCATACATTGTAAGACACGCCAGCTATTGCTGAATCGAGCATACACCTGCAATTGGCAGCCAAGGAAATTAGCAAAATTGTGTATAATGTGTTTGACCCTTGGCCCCTGAATCTTGTTAGTGATGTATAATTACACCGGTAAGGGAAAGTAATAAACTTGCCACTGTGTCACTCAGTTCAACCTTTCCATGCCTTCCGTGATTATTATCTTTTCTTCATTTTTCTTCTTCTCGCACGTGATGTTTTTGCATTTGATCATTTGAACATTTTCCCCTCATCTCAGCTATACCCACAGATTCAAATTCTTCTTTAGTAAATTTGCCAAGGATGGACAAGTGTATTGATTTAGCATTCTAAGCTCTCAGACCCACGAACCCCCAATTATTTTAAATTTTATTAATATGCAGGGGTTACCCTTCCCTTGAACACTATTCCAGGTACCAGATCCCTGACTAGGTGTCAGTCCAATTCTGTGCAGTTCATCCTGGACTTCTCATGTTCTATCTGATGTCCATCCAAAAGTATCGATATTACTTTTTAAAACTGCTAATAATCTGCTATCTATCTAAACATGTTAAAATCACTAGTAAGATTGGTTTAGAGACAGCACTTCATACTATAGCCAGTTATAGCTAAATAATCTGCCAACCCGTGTACATGTATAACTTTTGAAACAATTTAACAGTGTACATGTAACCCATGTTTGGATACATCCTCCCGCCATATAAAATACACATCAATGGCGGACACTGAGCTGTAGGGACACCTTCTGAGAAGGGGAGGAATGTGCGTGTTGACATTGGAAGTGGAAAAAGTTCATGTCCCAGTGGTCAAAAAGTAGACTGTGGGGTAGGATGACAAGGGGTGCCTCTGACGGTGGGGATAGGCTAGTGAGTGGCAGGCAGCTGTGTGCAGCGGGGTGGATACCATAATGTGGTTTGTATTAAGGCTGATATGGGACAAACCACTACAGCCTACATGGCTATAACAAAGGGTATCAATATTTCCAAGGTTATTGTTCTTATTCTGTGTGGAGGTAGCAATGTAATCGGGGCTCATGTAATGCTGATAATGTCCTAAAATCAGTGAGTCTGCTAAACTTGAGTAATACTCTCCCTAACATGACACATAGCCCTTCATGGGCATTGTTCCTAATAAATGAAAATTTTACCAGTCCAGCCTTACATAACTGTCCATGTCCTGTAATGCGCTTTGGCCCACCATGTACTTTTTTGGCACTCAGTGACTAGATCAAAAAGCTCAGCCATTGTCCTAGGATCTTTGGTTTCGGGACAAACGGGAAAGGATGGTCAAGCCGACCCCACGTCTTTCATCCCCTCTGGTAAAGGAGAGGGGCGTGATACCAGAATGTATTCGTATATTGTGTCCATATTGCAAAGCATTTAATAAATAACAGAATAATTATAGCACTAATTTCCCTATGAACAGGAACCATCGCTTATAGTTTTACCCCAGTTCGAAATGGTAGTAATATCCTGCGTCCCAGTTGCAAAATATATGAAAAAAATTAAATGAAATAAAATGAGACGTTGACAAAGATATGAGGTATAAATGACAGGAGATTTAAATCTAGTATCTCAAGACAATGTTAGAAAGGGAAGTTCACTATACTAAGAATATTTATAGCTGGTTCTTGGAACACATTCTGGTACATAATTCAGATGATGTGTGTGTCTCAACCATATAACTGATACATTTAGGTTATGTCTCTCTAAATTAGCCTGGAGAAGACACAACTAGCACGCTGATATATGGGGATTGTCTGTGTGAGACCTAGCTAAGCTACCTGCGGCCATTTGCGGCAAAACTAAAATGACTTAAGCGACCGAAAGCCCCAGAGAGAACCCATAAAAAGTACTTTTGTGCACTACGTAGCTTAGTTCAAAGGATTTTCAAATTGAAAGTAGTGATGGATTTTTGCTGTATACTTTGGGAATATGTTATGTAACTTCCTTCCACCTGATTGTTCATTCCATTTTTCAATCTCTTGATATTAGATATGTTTCCTAAATAATGCTAGATCCTCCTTAAGGCAAGTCTCCAAACTAGAGTCACCACAATTTATGTACTGGGGACTTCCCCTGAGAGTGGACCATCTTCAGGCTACTGAACAAAGGTTACACAGGAACCATGGGAAACTCATGTGACATTTCATTCTAACTTTCAACTGAGTAACCTCAGTATATTCTCACAGTGGGGCTATTTATGGTTCATGTATAATGATCACAGATGACAGTAATTATCCATGTTATCTCTTGATGGTTGCATAAGAATAAGGGCCATTGAAAATCACCACATCCATTTTGAATGGAGATGTGCCTCAATTGTGATATCAGGGATTAAGCTGATTTTCCTATGGGTGTGGTACTGCCGAGATAAGTACTGATAACAGCTGCCACAATGGGTACGTAGGGTTAAGTAATGGACCCTAAGAATTCCACTGTGAATGGAGGGAATTATTGCATTGGTCTCAACTCTATTCAACTAGAGGCCTATACTATAGTGTCACAAAAAGGGGTCAGCTCGAGTTAGACTTCTAGCTGTAGCATATATGTACAGGCACTACACTGGTGCTGGTGCATCCTTATTGACCGGGGTATGGTGCTTCCTGTATAGGGATCAATGGTACCACCCCTCTGTATCCAACATCAAACACTACACAGAAGGATGTATTCTGTATGGTGTATATGTTGTCATCCCTCCCACGCACCTTGTGTCATATATGGGTTCCTGCTCGCATCTGGTTATCTATATAAATGATTAATTTAGAACTAGGACACCAGGAAGTCATTCGTCCTATTAGGAAACTGACTGGTGAGTTTATAGTTGACATATGAAAATGATTATATATACAAGATCATCAAAAAGTCTGAATACAAAATAGCATATGCATTATAAAGGCTCTCCCCCTCCCCCACAGACGTACAGGGACACATATTTTACTAGGTAGGATCTGTGTTGAATGGACCATTACCTCACCATTCAAAGAAGAAGCGTATATCTCTCTGATTTGTGTTCCTCGGAACACTGATCATTCCTACACAGAGGTAACGGGTCTACTGTATCAGTGTTCATCGCAGTGAAACATAGCAGATACTAGTAGGTGCTGGTGCTGCAGCCGTAAGCCTCACCTGCCTCTCCCTGAGCAGCTCGGAGCAGTTGTGAGCAGTTCTACTACAGGGAAGGGGGGGGGCAATATGGCGGCCTACAGGAGGTGATCCTGTATGTGTGTGTGCCCCACATACCAGCCCCTCTTTCAGCTGCTCTATTACCGGAAGTAGAGAATATATTTTAAGCTATTGATGTCTAAAAATAGCATGTTCCTTCCTAGAATAGCTCTCCATCTGGCAGCTGAGGACTCATAGAGAGGAAAACATCTACCGTAGTGGCTTGAATAAGCGCAGGGGTCTCGAATAAGCGCAGGTCTTGAAAAAGCGCAGGGTAAATGAGGGTATTGAAATGGAAATTTAGGTCATTTTTGTATCTTGAATAAGCGCAGGTCTTGTATAAGCGCAGGGTAGATGGTACCATTGAAATTAATAAGCGCAGGTGCGCTTATTCAAGCCGCTACGGTACCTTATACAATGTGTGTAGTAATGTTGGTCACTGAGCAATTGGCAGGCCTCTCAGCTGGGTGATATGTGCAGGGTGTAATGCTGAAGGCTTTGATGCAAGATGGTAATTGTAAAACAACATAATAGTGTAAGGATAGGGCGGGGCGGGGGGTTTCCCAGTATGTAAAGCCACCTTTATTTCACTGGTTACATGGATGAACACTGATAAGCGTACCTGCCATTCCCATAATATATTGTTTCCGCTATCTACACATAGCTGATTTGTCTATAGAGCTCACCAATTATTGTCTCAGAATATATCATTATTTCTGAGGTGCACCTGATTGACTCGGGGTGTACCCCTGAGTCTAGTGAGTCTATTCTAAACATTGGTTATGAGATTTTCAAATTTTCAACTTCACACAATCATATTTCATCAACTATCCATGTCAATTATTTTCTAAATTCATGGTTTGTTACCTTTACACCTTATCTGTGGCACACAATGCACTGTACACACAATTTCGCATTTTTTGCACTTTCTTGAATCAACAAAGCACAGATACTGCCCTCCCATTGAACTCTATGCTCCCTGCTATGTTTTTAATTCAATAAAAGTTCTATATACCAATGTGTGCTTTAGGCTTAGTGCACAAGAAAGTGGTTTAGACTGTCATTGCTCGTTTATAGTGGGAGTATCCTGTATCTGAGGAGTTGATCCAATGTGGGGGGGGGGGGGCTAGGGGGCTTGATCATCAGGCTCGATCATCACGCTCGATCATCATGCTCACTTATCAGGCTTGTTTTTCTGGCTCGTTTTTCAGACTCCATTGAAAATTGATTGAATTTGGTGCATCGCCCTGGAATATACATGTAATAATGCGGGTGCGGTCAAGTCATAATTGTCATCCATTTTGTGATTCAGGATTGGGTAAAGACATAAAGTAGCCTGACACCCTGAGTCCCCTGTGATGTAAATCACACGCCTATTGATTAACTAAAGATGACCTTGGTTTTGAGTGGCATTATCAGACTAATTATCTGCTCTCATGCTGAGCCTGTTGACCATGGAGGGGATGCTAACAACAGCCCAGAGATGTACTATAACCCGATTGTCGGTTAGGTAGGCACTCATGTCCATGTGCGTGTCAGGTTAATAGGATCGGGTGTTCTCTAGGTGTTGTCTGTTTTCTAGGTGCCAGAAGTTGAATATTTAATGAATGAACTTCACTATATATTTGCACCAAAAACACTTACTAGTTTCCGTTTACAATTACTATATATGTGTAGGCAGGACTGAGATTGAGAATGTGATGGTAATTGTATACCCCCGCCTTATGGAAATACTAGGTCCATTTTGTATCCACACCCCCTTACATTTGATCATCGATGCACATATATAGGGGGCGTGGCATGTACCCAGTACACATTTATTTATAGACTTTCACTCATTGTGACTGAATAGTCCCAAGATGGGCTCTATCCTCATGACATATACCTCTTTTGATAATCATCTGGAGAAAAGCCTTGTGTTGATAGCACATCAAAAAGCCCTCCTTACAAGTGGTACACCCAGTCTGGGATAAAAGGAAGACACGCCGCCCCCAGAAAGTAGTTCAGCGTAGTAGTAATACAGCGTGCGTAGCCCTCATACATTTAGAGGTAATCACCAGTTTTTGCTGACCTCCTTTCTGGCTGTCATTGATGGGAGGTAGAGGATGAAGGGAAACATATTTATCATTTTGGTTTCTTTTTTCTGGAGAAAAAATTGCTCTATTATCACAAGTCACAATCAAGAAGGCATTTACTTCATGGTCTATGTGACGCAAAACCCCTAAGGAATCTAGGACCAGACTTCCAACCCTGGAGTTTCAAATTAATGTACAATAGAGACATAGGGATGTGACCCCTCCCCCCCCCCCCACTCTCCTTCACCCTCACCTTTTTAACTAGACTTCTCAGCCCTCTTGTGGCTCCTGCTCTGATCTAGTGCAGGAAGCAAGCTCTTGGGGCTGAAACTAGAATTAGGAAGAACTACATGAGCACCCACTTTGTGTTGGAGAGTAGGAAGGAAGCTCTTCAGAGAAAGCAGAAGAAGGAACCATGTTGTTCTTTGAGATAATATAGCGTTGGTGGTGGGGGACTGAGACATTGGGTGTGTGCAGGGTTTGGGGATGGCAGAAAGGGGAGTAGGTCGGCTTTAAGCCGTGACTGTCAATAGTATTTTGTGTGTGTAGAAAATAACAGTAAACAGGAGGCGGACCTGAGGAGAGGGTGCACAGGGTGCAGGAGTGGTGGTGGTCACAAACCCTACACCTCCAGTACAAAGAGGGCTATTGTCAGCCCATGCAGCAGATCCTACCTCTAAACCCACCTCCCAACCACCCACCACACCCTCCATCTCATCCCCAATCCTCCCACCCTCAGGGAGTGGTCATCTTTAAGAAAATGGGACATGGGTCATAAGCTTACCTCACTCTAGTAATAAGTAACATAGATTAGAGACATTGCAGTTTGCAAAATATACATGGGACATTAATATGGGACCCCTCCCCGTCGGCTCAGAGAGGGATCCAGTGGAAGGTATAGATGTATGTTTTATAAGGAACCGTAATATTTTGCCTTCCCCCTTAGGGACACCATCACCTGCTTATGCCCCCCCCCGCCCACCTGACATACAGAGTCTACATGATAATCTGAAGGTACGTATAGGAGGCCCTTCTCGTCGTTTCTCGTGACGTGTCACGTGACAAGTAGGGTTCCCATGTAGTACAATAAGTGTTCTGTACACGTCATATAGGGGTGTAGTAGGCAGGAATATGTTATAACGTGATACCAATACCAGTGACAGAGAAGCCATTTACAAGCAGACTAAATAGTAAAATATGAATAACTTCCCAAACCAATGTCTCATTCTAGCTACACCATGCATACCGGGCATACCTTTATAGAATCTCATATAGAGGGAGCCACCAGGCATCTCACTATTAAAGCCAGTACTGGGGGCAATTAAGATGGCCGCCTGTAGAGGTTGATCAGTTACAGCGATGTACACAAGTGTGTTGGAGATGGGTGTCTGGGGGATTCCTACCTATGAAGATGGTTATTTGGTGGTGGTGGTGGTGGTGGTGGGGGGGGGGGGGGGGTAAAGACTAATCCTACCTTAAACAAAGGGTACTGTTGAGGTGTGTACAGGGATCATACTCACCTTACCAGACTGACCCCCCCCCCCCCCCCCCCCCCCGCCCCGCCTGAAGGCCCCTTGAGCCAGTGTTTGTCAGAGCTACCATGTGTAGTCTACTGTGGGTCCACCTTTTGGGAACCATAGGCCAGAGATGCCCTTCAGACAGAACAGTATAGTTACTGAGTGAAGTAGCAGCTATATCTATTCTCTTGCACTGCTTTTGGAACCACTAGATGCAATGTCCCAGTTCCCCAGAGTCTCACTAAGCTTGACTCACCTGAAACCCGTACATGACGCATCCCAGCCATGTTTCTGCATGTCATGCCCCATGCGGCCCCAACCAACTATATAGCCAAAGCAGCCCTCCCCTCAAGGTGTAGGAACCCGTGTTTTTATTCGTAAATACTATAATGTGTGCCCTATTCCCAATGTTCTATGATGTGTTGGATAGTATATAAATAATGGTTATACAATGTATAGGGGTTCACGACAGTGGTATCACTGCAGTGGTAAGCCTATTCTACTTCACCCACAGAGTTTTACTAGACAGCTATGTTTATAGCTGTTAAAAGCCAAAAGTCCCTTGAAGTAATTTTTTTCTGTAAACAATACAGCATCTGCGTTGGTAACTAAAGCCACACATGCCTGATTTATGAGAGTTCAGCAGGACGTTTGGATTAGACCAAACAGGCTGGGGCCTGGGGCAACCTGCTTCACCCCTATCCCACTCCAGGAGTGGGGGATGCGTTAGTGCAATAGGCCTGCAGCATGCACTATTACTGTAACTGTCTTACCAAGCATGTTTCCCCTTCATCCATATATTATAAGTATGATTTACTCACATACTTTGGTCTTAATTATGTTTTTATTTTATTTATTTTCCCAGGGTTTAGAAACCGGGAAGCAAATAGAACTAGCCGTCCTCGCCCCCCCCCCCTTCGCAAAATATATTTGAACATCCCTTTTGAACCATGCATGTAGATGTGTTGTTCCCCTGCCTCAAGAAGGGTGTAACATGGAGAGGGGTTTTACTTTTTATATCCTGTGCACCTAGAACCTCTGTGCCCCATAGCGAGGTGCGGCTGGGAGTCTGGTGGTGGACACCTGTCATGTCTGGGTTCCTACTGCAGCACCATATGGGAGGCTGCAGAGTGGACTACTGACCTGGCACTGCCATTAACCATTTAAGGACCACACAGTGCTTTAGTGTGCGATGGTCTTCTGGTGCATGAATGCATCCCCCAAGAGTCTACCTGCCAGGCCTGCATTAATTCACCTTGCTGACCCTTAATTAAGGACAGTATCAAGGTGCTTGACGCATGGTGCTTGAATGCAATTTAAAACTCCATTAAAGCACTAGGGTTAGGGTGGTTATTAGCTGAACTTTGTATTTGGGAGAGGCGTTGGCAATGGGTGAGACTAGGTTTGGGGGTATCATGGCTGGGTTGACCAGGTACACTGTGGCTAACAGATTGATGCTAATCATATCACCAGGTGCACTTCAGGTTCAATTCTATAACACCTGTTGGCTACAGAGCAGCTCCTTAGGTAGATCATAGAGGCTACTTATTCTCATACCGAGATCTAACATTTAGATCTAAACACTGCTAAACTTGATATCATTTTGTCAAACCTAGGGGTTAAAAATTATGACATTCTCCTATCAGCATAGAGAAGCTATGTTATCATTCCAAAGGTAGACATGTAGACGTTATAGTTCTAGATAATATATTATACCGCTGATGTCCTTTCCACAGCCAAATATTGAGTCGATCCCCTCTCTTCTCATGTCTGCATTTGGGTCTTGAGTCTACTCTCCTCCCAAGCTATTAGTAACCATAGCTAAATCCCCCTGTCATTTGGGCTGCAGTACATATTAAATAGGTCCAGAAATAGAGTTGTACCTGCTGACCTTAGTACATGTATTATACCCAGTTTTATAGTACACATATAGGAATATAGAGTGACGGGGTAGGTCTCTGCTGTTTGCTTTACAGCCGTCTATGCCTGTATATAGAGCAGGGTGTAAGATAATTAATAAAGCTATACTGAGCTGGCACGAATATGCTATACGAGGGGGTGATTGTAAAAGTACTGCAGTGTACTAATGGGTATAAATGCCCGTGGCTATGTTCCTGCAGACCTATATTCATACATGTTGTATAAGAATAGCAGAATAGATTATTGAATAGCTGGACTTGGCTGGACTTTTCTATATTATTGGTGGTCAGAAACAAGGCCAACCAAGTGTAGGACCCGACACTGAGGATAGGATAAAAGCATGATCTGTCCACTCTCCAAGCCGGAAGCGCATATAGATGGGACCAAGCAGTGGAGAGTGTTGGGAGTGATTCTGGATCTAACCCACTGTGGTACCTCTTGTACTCAATGCACCTACCCCTACCCGACACACACACACTGGGCATAGTGCCAACAGGATGGGTAGTGCTAGTGCTAGGAGTGGAAGGGGGGGGGGGAGGAGGGGAGGTCTATGATGCAGCAACTATCGCTATGCTAAGTTCAACTTTGTTATACTATGGAATTGTCAATGAAACCATGTCATTATATATTTTTCTTTTAAATAATGACACACCACGACGTGTTAATTGCGATAATTAGTCAATCTACCTTTCCGTGTCAAAGTGACGAACGCAGTTCACTCAGTTCATATCTAATTGAGGATATGTTATATTCAAGGACATAAGGAATATAAAACAAAACCGCACATCTAAAACCAAAAGAAATCGGCATACTTTCCATATTTTTATTGGCCATGTTACCTGAACAGAAAAACCTTGGCCTAGATAAATGGATAATCCTAGACCCTGGTCTAATTGCTCATGTATGCCCGATGGTGGTTTGTTTGGCGTGGATAGATTGCCTCGTCATAGACCGGAAGTGGATGTGCAGCTCCCAGCATCCATTGTTGCCAACCCGTGATCCATGGGCGTTTCCCCAGGGACTAGTTGTTACCATGGCAACAGAAACAGGAGTACCGGAAGTTCTGATAGGAGATGGATCCTGGGAGGTTCGGGATGGGGGTATGCATGTATGTGGGTTAGTATGCACAGGGAGAATATTTGTTACTTTAAATGAATATGTCTTAAATAGTAAACATCTCATGTCTCATACAATAGACCCATAGTGCAATGTGCAACTTATGCACAAAACCAGTCAGCAAACAATTATCATGCTATACGGAACTAAGTAGGAAACATATAATATGGGAATATAATATGTTTACGTGGGGAATTCCGTTCAATTATTTTGTATATCCGGGTTCCAGGGGAAAGAAAAATGTTTGCTCCAAAATGTTCCGTGGGCGGCATTATGAATAAGGGTAGGGTTCAAGAAAAGGTGTCAGTACTATGTCTACATTGACGAATACATGTATACCACAGTGCTGATGGCAGGACATGTTCTCTTGGAATGTAGGACCTACAGTGCAATCCCCTGCCAATGTGACAGTTGTTTATACTAATTAGCCCATCTCTGAAAGATGGCGACTCTCGGCTCTTAGTGAAAAACTTCCTGCGATTGTATACTATTTTTCAGCCAAATTAAAAACATTAAAAAAAAAAAACAGGACAGAGGGGGAAAAACTTAAGTGTAGCTGCTACGTATAGTATATAAATTTGATTATACAGAAACTGGTCCATAGTCACTGGTTCCCCATAAACTAGCGCCTCAATGGTGATATTTGGGTGCTAGTCTATGGGAACCAGTGACAACTACGGAAGGCAGGGTGGTCTAGTATGGTATGAACATGATGAAGGGTGTAGAGGAAGCTGACTGGGCAGGGTGTATGGTCTATATAGTAAGGAGGGGGTGGGATCTAGGAGACCCCATTGTGAGGTGCCCGTGCCCTGTCCCAGCCCCAAAGCTGCCGTGTACAAGCACACACACCGACCTCCCATTTCTTCATGACACATTTCAAATATTATGGCCTTTGTGTGGCCATGGATGGGGTGGGCTGGGACCAGGCCTCCTGCACTGGGGTAGACGTGCTCCACGCTTTGGTTAATATGGAATCAGGAGATAAAACAAGTGTCATTTATTTAATAGTAAATACGGCCGTCCCATTGACTTAACCAAGGAAGGCCGTATTTCACACCCCCTGTTAAATAACCCTCTCCCGTATTTCACGGCCTTTTAAATCATTAAAATTGATGATTTAAACGCAATTAAGTGGAATTTTGAGGAATATAGTTTAATAATAACATGAAATAAACACAAAGGAGCACTCGTATAGTTCCCCACTGAGGGTTATTTCACTCGGCTCTGCCTCGTGAAATAACCTCAGTGGGGAACTATACTCGTGAACCTTTGTTTATATATTCGTTCTTCCAGTTGTGTGTGTCCCAGACAAGGACACTTCATTAAGGGCTAATACTGCATGGTTTATATGGGGCTAAGTCATATTGAGGAACATACATTTACTTTGAATGTCATGGCATACTCAGTCAGTGCATTCAAGGACGGTAGCACTAATATAGCTAAATAGAGTACTGTATAAAGATGGTTACCAGTAAATTTGTGTAGAGGCAAGGGAAAAGGATACTCCAAGGAGAAAGTCAACTTTAAAATTGATGTCATAAGCTTTCCAGTGATATATTACACTTGAAGATATCAATTCTAGTTTTTGTGGAATGCCTTCCTGAATATGTGTGGGCATTGCCCTATCAAAAAGCCTAATAAGCTCTAAGTCTCATATTTTCCCAGATATCCCTATCTAATTAGCATAATGATGATAATGAGAAATATTTCATACATTTTCATTCTTTTAGTCATAAAATTTGATCTAGGAATGGTAATTTTATTCTGTTTTGACCATATTAACTCCCATGAATCATTCTGTCAAGGGGTATCTTTAATTTTTCTATTTGGAATGAAAATCCTGTTTCCATGGCAACACATATCAACAAGGACACCCATTTAGGCCTTAAAACGTCCTTTTTACATTCCAAATATAGAGGCTTATCACCAGAAATGGAATGTTTTGTGTATTCCCATTTTTTTCTGCAGAAAAAATTACCCTAGAGCTATTTTTACCCTTTTTCTTTCATTTAAGGCCATAGTGGCGCCCCCCTGCTGGCAAAAATCGGAACTAATCCCGCACGGAGTATCCTTTCTGCTTGCCTGCTCACAGTTGTGAGTGCCAGAAGACATATTGCATTCAATCGAGGCCCTCACATACATTGTGTAGTCCTCAAATGACTCGCGGTGGTCATCATCCAAAGTTCAAGTAACAAAAGGCCCAACTTATTAAACCAGTAGATCAGGTATGTCGATATAATTATAAAGACTGCAAACACTGACTATTAAGTGTAAAAATATCTACTTCAGGTGATGCATAGCTGTACTGAAGGGTGGCATGTAAGTGCCATCCATCCATCAGTAGAGCATGCATGAAGCAATAGTCTCAAAGACGTCAGCCAGTCTAAAACTAGGGGTAACCCTATGTGTGGCCTGGTAGAGAGATGGTGAGGGGTGGGGGTGTTGAGGGCAGGACTATGTTAATGTTTGTACGGAGCTGACACACTGCTTGTACTTGTTGTAGGTTGTGGGACAGGGTGATACAGGCATAGTCACACCCTATTGGGGTATTTAGTTCCTTAACTATTCTATATAAATCGGTCGTAATATTGTCCCCCTGGAGGATGAATCCATATCCACACAGATCGCCATCTTGTCCCAAACATGCATGTGTGTGTTACTGTACCAAACTAAGAAAACGGATTTTGAATGGTTCGATAAAAGAAAATAATATCGAGAAATAAATTTGAACCATTTTATAACCAAATAACATTTGCGTTATTATATAAAAGTCTTATCCTATAAAAATACCCTGACTTTTATATCAAGTTGAGTTTGTTTGATTTAATATGCAGTGCCATGTTGGGGAGAAACAAGACAGAAAGCATGACACTACTGTCCAACACTTAGAGAAGTGGATAAATATGTAAGCCATATGTCTACAGCTCTATATATAATTAGTAATAGGCATCTCACGCTTTGAAATGCTGCACAGAGATGGCATGGTGTGGATGGATGTATTTGGGAGGGGGGGGGGTATAATAGTATATGGTAATCCTCAGCCATCATGTGGAATGAAGGGGGTATAGATGGGGGGTCCCCATGTCGCATGTCAATTTTAAGAAATGGCCATGTCGCATGTCCATGTCGCTTAATTATGCTCATGTCCCATGTCGATTTTAAGAAATCTCCATGTCCCATGTCACTAACCTTTTAAGTCTCCTGTCGCATGTCACTAGGCCCCATGTCACATGTCGATTTTAAGAAATGGCCATGTCACCGTGTCAAATTTAGGGGTCTACCCCCATAATGAACTCAAGATATTTTTAAACACGCTTGTCTTCAGATTTGCCGTTTTGTGTGCCATGTTTGGCGCTTTGCCAGTCAGTGCAAGTGTTTGTGTGCCCTCCCTCTTATCCAACTTGTCCTTGATCGATGTTTTTAGAGAATTTAGTTTTTAGGATTTTCTTTTGGTTCCAAACCGTGGTTCCAAGGGCCACGACTGGATATTCACGCTATGTGTTTTGGGGTTAATGTTGGGGACGTGTATATTTTATGTGAACCTTTGTCCATTTTTTAGATAAAAGGGTGTTTTTCCTATTTTAAATCAGGGGTTAATTTTGCAGCAGATACTTTATGTAAAGGAATCAGAGAATTGATTGTATGAATTCAAACCAGGGCAACTTCATGTGTGCTATACATGTACATGTATATCTATTTAGATGAAACTTTGACATGTAAACTACATATTAGAGGTGACAGGAAGAGTATATAGGAAAGTTAGACACACTTGACGAGGGTTGCCAAGAGATGAGTGGGACAACTTCTAATATAGGTCTTCCATGTATCTCGGCACATGTCACGATATCCATAAGGGGTACAGGGTGATGTTTACGTCGCCCCATGTAAATTGGCATGTAATATAATTATACATGTTGTACTACACGTATTTTACTAACATAGTCCAAGCAGTTGAGCATGTGCGTGTGTCACTTGTGTGCCTTACTGCAAGGACCACGCTACCACAGTCCCGTGATGACATAGTCCTCAGAATATAATATACAATAAAATGTGGATGCTGTTCTGGATGGTAGGATTGGCAATATTATAGGTCGTCTCTGATACAGTAAGTCCAGTCACTCACTGGCACATTGATATAGTTCGGTGCCACCAATAAAGCATCAACCCCCATGCTTCACCTTGCATGATGTAGTAGGGCTACGTGTGACAGCACCACTTGTGCGTTTTGGGGTTGGGAGTAAAGGCCCATTGTTGTCCAAGCTCCATTGTAGTACATTAAGGGTTGTGTGGTAGGAGGGATGAGATGGAACCTCAGATATAGCATGAGTGTGAGTAAGACATCTGCCTCCTTCATGTACCTTCATGGTTCACCTATTATCCCTTTCACTGATTTAGCATTATTAAGGGTCAGGTATCTACAGCTTATAGACCACCTGCCTATAATACAGTGAGTGTGCCTTGGAGGTGGGGTAGGGTATAATGGAAAGAGGAAGGACTCCAGGACTTCATGCTTGGTCGATCCCTGGGACCTCCCTCCTCCTCCATGCACTTACACCATACCTCCCCATCCAGTAGGTCCATAATATTAGGCCTTAATACCAGGTAAGGGTCCTGAGGCTGAGATGACTATGTTGTTTCTGGTACCGAGCCCAGTTTTCAGCAATCAGACGAGGATTGCAAAGCCATTCCAGTTCTGTGTAGTCTACAAGGAACAATACTGTAACACCACTTCAGGTATACTTCTGATACTCTTCTGGAGTTTCATACAAGATGGTAGCGATGCAGGCCTGGCTGTAGTTTTTATAATAAAGCAGGGGCTGACATTGTGAATGCTGGACCCCTAGGTGATACTAGTAGAAAGTGCGTGCTTGTCTCAGATACAGGACCCCCACCCCACTCCTCTGTCACCTTGTAGGCTGGATTTTCCACAGGTTCCATGTGCAGCGTGGCGTTTATAATGGGTGTTTATACCGGGTCCATTGTGGGTTTACTACAAGAAGGAAAAGTTTGCAATGGATTGGACTTCTTCAGTTTGCAGACATAGAAAAGCATCTTAAGGGCACATGTCTAAGAAGGGACACATAGCTACACATAGACACCAGAAAAATGACAAATGATCTCCACATAAGGCCAAAAAAAAAAAAAGGTTTGTTTCCGGTCACCCGACCGGGTCTAGCAAAACAGGGCCGAGTCCCCCTCTTTTTTTCTCTTTTTCAAATTTTTCCCTACATACCAGTTTTCACGGTTTGTAAATCGGATAATTTTTAAGGATTTTAGAGGAAAAACGCTAAAAATAGGCCTAAAATGAGAAAATTAAAACAAAAAAATTAAAAAAAAAAAAAAAAAAATCCGACCGGCCGGGTCTGGGTTGTCTGACCATGTTACCGGAAACCAACCTTTTTTTTTATTTGGCCTAAGGGGACATTCTATCATACCTCCCCCCTTACATAACCCTCTCCCTACCATTTTATTAAGACGACTGTGTTTGAAAATGGCCAACATCCAAGAAACACAGTGTACTTCCCACACGACTTGGCGCGCGGAGGGATTTTAGCCATAAAAAATAAGGGCGGCGGTAAGTGGGCGGAAGTGGTTGACGGTGGCGCCCCCCTTGTGGAGCGGCAGGTGACAGTCGGCGGTAATTTGCCTGCTCCTAATTGTACATAATGGGCCGACAGGGGGTGACAGGGGAAGGTGGCTCCTTACATGTGAAACATGATAAACATGCCGTCCTACCGACATTAGCAAGAAGAATAGACTCGGCACGGCCACTCACCCGGGGGCTCACCTGGTATCGCACCGCTGCACCTGATATGGAGTTGGGTTGGTTGGGGGGGGGGGGGGGGGGGTGCATACTGTATACAGCTAGATATACATGTATATGTAAAAGGTGGTAACATAATATACACGCTACATATAATGCTAGATGTAAGCATATAGGCCATACATGTGTATACGCATAATATTATACGCTATTCTCGCTCATGCAGTGCCATATGGAGATGGGTTAGCATGGAGGGGATCAGTGAAATTGTGTTACATTGGGATGAGAGGACGGGTCGTTTTGATTAAGGAAGACATGCATGCATGTTACTTTGATGTGTTATGCCCTGTGTCATCATGCTGCATGAATGCAGCCCTGCCGTGTAACTGATCGCCAGCGCCGCTTTCAAGCATCATGCCGACCATATACGGGGTTGATACAGTCCTGGAGGGTCGACATGATGCATCAGGGCAGTGGTAACCCTATATGCGCACTATAACGACCCAATGTTCAAAAATGCTGCTTTATGCAGGCCACACCCCGGCCTGTGTGTAACCACTGTCCATATATACAGGTAGTTCTCTGGTCCTAATGTGATGGTATGTAGTAGGTATGTACCAAATGTAGTGGGTATGTACCACATGTACCATAGCATAACATAAAGACATCATTATGTGATCCTAGCCTGCTCCTCCCTCCCTCGGTCCCTGCTGCATGACCGTGACAGACTGTGTACAACCCAGACACTGTCATTGACAAATGATACAGGCAGGAACGGGTCATAAACAACCAGCTGCCGAATAGTTAGGGAGAAAATACCTCCACTTAGACGGACAAACACGGCGCAGCTCACCGTCATTACCTTCACTAACTCCACTAAAAAATGGGAGTGGAGGCGACTTAAATGGGATTGGTGGCGAGTTTTTCCCCTCAAGGAACAAAAGGCTTATTTTCACCACAAGCACGCCATCATGCAACCTGGCCATGTATCACGAGATCTCCATCACGTGAGTTAGGCGAAAAATTGCGAGATTTTAATGTCGGCCATATTGTCTTGGTGGCCTCGCCCTGTGAGTGGGGAGAGGTGGGGTGGGGGTGAACAGAGAAGGTATTGTTAAAATATACCCGCATATACGGCCTCAGTTATGTCGGAATGTTCACATGGCGACGGTAAGATGGCGGGACTGTGGAAATTGGGGCGTTATTAGGCTAGATTGGACCTGGCTCCAGTCTGTTGATCTTTTTGAATAGATCAAAGGCCGAGATAAACACCCCGCCATCAAGACCTCGAGAAAATGGCAGATGGAGGAGAGTGTATGGAACGGGGGTGGGAATTACTTTTACTTGCAGAAATCGCGTAAAAATGCCTATAGTGCACATGATATACACATGGAGTGATTTCTTTGTTGCTGGTAAAGTTGAGTTATCTGTGTTCATGTAAATAACATATTGCTGAGGTATGTTGACCAAGGCAGCTAGCTGTATGAAAGGGTAACCTAGACTGGGCCTTGTTTCATGATGCCTAGCTGAGACAAGGACAAACTGTTCAGGAAATTATATAGACTGGTAATATTAAACACAGTGCAGTGTGAATGGGGGAAGGGTGGTGTAGGTCATGAATATACGATTTTTATACATGAATGATGCAATCAGACATAGGTGGTTTATCAGAGTTTTAGCGATAGATACAGCAATGGTTGATGATGCTATATTTTACATGTTATGTCTCTGGTTTTGGCAAAACTGCCCGGAAATATAACGCCCATGTACATAGCCATTTATCTGCCTGACCCATGCACATTGTCCATTAACCCTTTCCCTGCCGATACTGCATATATGCAGTACCACTGTAAAACCGATACTGCATATATGCAGTACTGTATTTTAGTACCCAAAAACCGATACTGCATATATGCAGTACCAGGGCACTATCTGTAGTGTAGTGCCGGTTTTAATAGGACATATTCATCTGCAATGTGCCCGGTGGTTGGGAACAATTTTTCAAAAGTAAAGCGGCAGGGAAAGGGTTAAGATGTACTCAAGTGCCTATTTAGGTTGCATTGGATGGGCGCATTATGAGATAGATGTATAGCGGCCCCGGGTCCGGAGCCTGGGTGCGGCCATAACTTATAAGTTTAAAAAAGTGATCATTCTCGGGAGGGGGTGGCAAACATTATTTCGACCCCTTTTGGGTGTGAGGGGGGGGGGGGGGGCTCACCTGTTGTTTTCAGAGACATATCCTTTGGATCTTCGGATCCTGGCTTCTGTTGTTGTATCACATCACCAAGCCTTGTGTACGCACACAGAGGCTCCATAAATAAGACCAAGTATAAGTACCACCCCCCCCCCCGCATCACACACACACACACACACACACACACACACACACACACACACACACACACACACACACACACACACACACACACTTTGGCGGCAGAATAGAAAGCGGTTGTAGCGGTGAGAAGTCCCACCTCATCATCATAAGACGCACATCCCTAGCCATTGAAGAAGTAAGATACATGCCACTTGGCGCCACTTGTGACGACATGCTTGGAGAATAAACACCAGTTGAAATGGAAGGAAAACAAACACTCCGCCAGCATGTTCTTCGGTAGGGGGATGCTGGAAATTGAAAGGGCGCCATTATCGTCCGTCAAGGGGCCACGTTTTGGTTCATCACCTTGGGATCTCCCTTGTTTAAAGGGGACGAGGGTATGATATGGTGGAAAATAAATAGAACAGCTATTTTCCATTATTGGTATGAATAACGTAATGTTATTTCATATTAAGAAGATGATAAGAAGATGAAGTCTGCTCATCAGAATTATGACAAACAGATACCATTCAATAAACCTAGTCCTCTGTTACCTAAAGATAAAGGTGTAACTCTGATATGACCTCACCCCCTTGCACACACCTGGTGGGATGTGAGTATTGTGTATAATGTTATGATAACACGGACTTTGCTTTGTTTATAGTGCTTTGTTATCAGGAATATGTGCACGTTGTGTAGAATGATATGTAAGATACACTGATACCATCACTGGCCACCTTTCTGATATGAAAACACTCTCCCTGACCTGCCACTCCTATCCCATATATAGCAGGGATGGATAACATGGGTGCCCCCCCCCCCCTCCAACACCACCCATTCCAAATCCATGGGCCGAACTGGAATAATGAATATTTCACTCATGAGGTGTTGTTACCTTGACCCTGTCACTACTGTAAAAAGAAGGAATATCAAGGTCTGCGTATATCTATATATCTCAAGTATGTGTAGCTTACTTGATACTCCGTCAACACCTTGCATTTCTCCTGGCATACTGTGCTGCCATGTCTTTAGGATAACGATATTATAGATATTTAGTATCTATACTATCTTTACCATTCTCACATTATGCATATTAGATACTAGCTAAATATATTAATGTCCTTTAAAGGGGTGAAGCTTCTTCAGAGGGATAGTGCATTACACAGTGTTAGAAAGGGATGAAACGGACACTATAGATGTCATTACTGTCTGATCTTGTTTTGCCATAATTCTGGATCAGCACCAATGTTGATGAATAAATAATAGGAATACTAACGTTGATGAATAAGCAATAGCTAAATATATAGCTCCTTTGTTCTCTTATTTGCTGTGTTTACTCAACTTTTATTTTTTCTCCCGTTGGCTGAAGGGTAGAGAGGCATAGCCTTGATGTATGTTTTTATGTAACATCTTTAGATGCTGCCCTGGGTAGGTAGGGAGGACGGCGGAGGTGACCCCTGCTTTGACCAGTGGCCAGCGGCAGGGCACCATAGGTCAAACATTGTGGCTGTCACTATAGAAGGTTTCCAGGATGTATTATTAATATACTGGACTTGGGATTTTTCATCTGTGAGTGCCCTATGCTCTCAGTGCTAAGCATGCACCGTTGAAAATTAATGAATCTAATGATCCAGCTTGGGCAACGTTCACAAATTACGTCACCAGCTAGGGAGTGCTGAAAAAATGAACAACGTAATATGTGAATGTTCCCTAATGTGTAAGGAGGCATAAACGGGAACACAGGGTCCTTCAGGTCCTTCAGGTCCTAGTTTATCTGCGTGATAGACACCACTAAGGGTCTAGGTGCAAGCCTCTCACATACAAATCGCTCCAATTGAGATAAGCATAGCATTGGCTGAAATTGCTGGCTTTATTACCAATTGCTCCTTTTGTTTATTGATATATATTTGTGACAACAGCCGTATAAACAATGCCCCCGTTGTTATATATGCTGTCACCCCTGATCCTGATTCTAGTACTATGATGTATACAAAAGCTGTGGATGTGTGTGTGTGTGTGTGTGAGGGGGGGGGTTACTGGAGGAGGGCAGCATTTAGTAACCATAATAGGGCTGTGTGAGGGGGCCACACAATACACATACAGGGCTGTAGTCTATAGGTGGGCGGCACAGCCAGGTGGGTGACATGACAGAGTCCCCTTACTCACAACCGTGGCCTCATTTTATACAATAGTTAAACAGGAATGTTTCTTAACTCTTAACACAAAACCTATGGTTGGTGGGGAGGAGAAAAAGGGGGGGGGGCAGTGGGTGGGGAGTTGCTAAGCCTCCAAAGGCTATGGTACTTTTTTTCCCCTACATTCATTTTGTCTAGAAGGCAAAGGACTTTGTGGCCGAGAAGAATTGTGAGATTTATTGCATGTAAAAGCAGTGTAGGTCTAGGTAAAAGGAGGCATGCCCCAAAGGGTACTGCATAGCATTGTAGGTGAACGTTATAGGTGCCCAGTGCGACTGACAATCTGCCTGTTAAAGAGCAGGAGAAGGGGGGTGGTGTTGGCAAGAGTAGGGCATGAACAGAGAAGCACAGAGGAGACGTACCCCTAGAGAAAATACATACTTGTAATGAACTCTCTAATCTACACTGAATACCAACGGAAATGGGGTGAAGAAATGAACTAATGCATAGTATATAGGTATGTCTAATACCTTCCCTCCTCCCACCTGAGAAACAGTCATTATCTAATCGGTACTTTTTAAACCACTACTATCTATCACAAAAGAATTGACATGTTATCAGGTCAAGGTTTCCTCATAAGAAATCTATAAGAGGTTGATAAAGGTGTTTAGTTTTATCAGAACTGCACCCACGACGCCCTGTCAGCAGTCATTTAATAAATAGCACTTCATAATACGTTAAAGTATCATGGCTTTTAGATAGATATAAATGCAGGCCTGGTGAGTAGAAAAAAGGGCCGCATTTAATCCTATCGATCCTTTGGCAGTGTCGAACGGTTGATACACAGCCGACGGGTACGTCGCCATGATGCAGGATTGGCAAGTACAAAGGGGATAGGACATTAAGGCACTCTGCTGCCCTTAAAGGGTTAAGGTTGACGGAATCTGCTGATTGCAGACGACATTTGGTCAGGACGTGTACAGATCGTCATCCATCATGGTTATGTGTGGTGGGCGTAATGAGCAAGCTTCATCACCTTCCATGTCGAGACTATATTCCGTTCAAGTAGTAGGTTACAAGTATTACACAGAGGCATGTCTAATGTGGTTCCACCACTCTAGTAAAGGTGGCCAAAACAGGCGAGACGCACAGAGCATGAATATAATAATGAGCACTAATATGAGAGGGGGGAGTAGTCAAATTTAGCTTTAACAGAGATGCCACTTCTCCTACTTTTGTAGGAATTCCTACTTTTCGGCTGGAATTTCTGTATTGAATTATGTCTATTTCCTACAGAAAATTGACCAGAATAGTAAGATTTCCAACTCTTTGTCGATGACTGGGTGGCATCTCTGAGCTTAAAAGATACCCGGCAGTGCCGGTATAGCGCTAAATGAGTGGTCCGTAACAAGAGCATGAAGCGGCCAGCCTGGGCGTGGTCACTATTGTCTCTGCTGACCACCGCAGGGCCCCTGACCCCATGACCCAACACACTCCCAACACTCGGTACTGTTTTAGTATTGATGAATCCCTATGGTCCCCCTCTCTGCTCCAAGTAACACATGGTGCACTATGGTATAGGGCAGAAGAGGTAGTAAAATGATATGTTTGTACTTAGAATTGTAAGGTGTTTAACATCACCAACAACAGAGGATACATCATCTATAAACTAGTAGGCCGTTATACCTAGACGTATATGCCTACATATATAATATCCATGTTGTTGCAGGCAATATAGAGGAACATATAGACATAGCCATGGCATGGGTCAGAAAGAAGCAGATAAGAGATTGTACTCTTAATTAAATCCTTTAACCTGCATAATCATTTCAATGATAATGTGGTGATAGGGTCGGTTGACATATATAATTTAATATGTGAAACTTGGTGATTATACCGACATGTATTTATACAGTTCATTACCAATAACTAATCACTTGTTATGTCCTTTGTGTATTTCCAGCACTGGAAGGATGTATCTCCACTGGCTAAAGACTTTATAGACCGCCTTCTGGTGTTGGACGCCAGTGAGCGGATGACGGCGGCGCAGTCAGTAAAACACCGGTGGCTGACCACGAACGCAGCCTCCTCCTCCAACAAGAACCTGCACAGGACCATCAGCAAGAACCTCCTGGAGCGCCAGTCCACCAGAAACTCAGTCAAGTCGGCCAAGTCCACCAAGTCCACAAAGAGCAACCGGTCCAACAAGTCAGCGCGGTCCCTGCGGTCCGAGCACCGGCGGGTGATGCCGGAAGAGATCGAGGAGCTACACCGAGACCCCGAGGTGCAGGCCGAGCTGAGTTCTCTGTCGGGACATTAAGGGGGTGTGAGGGAGCTGCTCCTGTTCCCTCTAGCCCCACTCTGTTCTCCCACTGTCTGTTGGTGTTGTTGTCCACCCTGCTCCTCCTCACCCAAACTACTACTTACTAGTTGTTGCTCCTCTTTGTCTGCTGTGTACCTTCTACCACCACCACCTTTTTGATACTGCACCTATTGGTATAATGTTACAGGTCACATACATCACACACACATGGCTACACACAAAACACACACACACACAAATAAAAATCAGTACATTCTGCATACATGTACATACAAAACACACATCATACAAACCAAACTCAAATACCACAATAGATTTATGGCATTACATACTGCATACATACATACAAAACACATACAAACCACACACAAAAGGACCACAATAAATACCATCACATGCTGATACATACAAAACACACAATCATAATACTGCATGACATGAAAACACACATACATACCACAGTAAAAGCCCTCACAGAATGAGATACATAGATACACAAAGACCAAAATTGTACAGATACCATCATGTAGACAATTTTAAGCAGATACCTGAAAACCCTACAAAACCCTGTAAGCGATGCAACTTAAGATCATGTCACCTTTCAAAGGAGTAACTTCAACCCTCTTCCCACTGTCAGAAGTACCAAAGTATACCTCTAGGATCATCTTAAAGTGATAACCAATAATTGATACATGTACTTAAAATGTAACTGACAAGGTTGGGGTTGCTAGTACTCCTCTAATGTTGTGCAAGACCACATCATTATTTTCTAAGTGTGCCTGTGTGAAATCACCATCTTTTATTACTATCATTTGCTTTTGACTGTTAATATTATTCATTATCAAGACTCATTTATCTTTTATCTGTTTAATTATTTGGTGACTATGGTTTTGAAAAGACTTTCTACCTGATAACTATCATAAAATTAATGAAAATTGTTTAGATACCACGGAAGGTGGATGAGTCTATTGGTGTTGATGCTGGTGATTTCCCATTCTAAAAATGTACTAGATGATCTATCCATTCTGGTAAGGGTAGCCAAGGAACGCCAGTGCTGCTACCTGGATAGTGAACGATACACTATCTGTGCGCATAAGGAAGGGGCGTTCCACTAGGGGGCGTATGGAGTTGTATCTCTTCCGTTTTGCCTTCTTTATATATAAGTCTGTTGAAAGGGAATGACAAGGGGCTAGAAAAGGGCAGGAGACAATAATGAGTGCAAGGAGGGGGCAAGGATAAACACAGTAGACAGATGGGGACAGGGGAGTGGGAGCAGTTGTCCCAAGGCTTGTGTATTAGTTGCGACTGGTACAATAATAATTATATATAAACATATATTGTAATTAACTGAAAGACAGGAATTTTAAACATACCAAAGTTGTTTATTGTTATGTTTGTCCTTAAGGACATATATATTCGTTACCCAATCAAACACAATACTGATGATGAGTTGCCTTAGACCTTGACGCTACATCCCTCAACATAGGGTATTACATGTCTATCAGGGTTTCAACGGCCAGACCAGTGGTCGGGACTGTCCAGGATCAAAGATTATAATCACTAACTATCATAAAACAGACTCAAAGAAGCATTGGGCCATTTTAACATGCCAATATAACAAGCAGAAAGACATAATTCAGAATTGTTTGCAGCCTCTCTTTTATGTATTCTAAGTAGTATTGCATTATGCAGAACCAGAATTAGATGTTTGAATAATGCAGGGAGTTCTAGACTGGCTATTGAGTAACTGCAGGAAGTGGGAAGGGGTGGGGGTATTTTGTAAAAACAGTATAAGAAATGATGCACAAACTTCAAAGTACAAAGTGTCAACCAAGTCAGCCAGTCGGACAGTGTCTAACCAAAAGAGTGTACAGATATAACTCAGTATGATTATAGTAATAATGTAAATCTGTGTAAATACTTTGTATATATATAATATGTATTGTTGTGATTTCTGAGTGATATGCATAGAGATTTCTCTTGATTCTATCACTTCTAGACTTTACGTAATCGCTCTATAGGTTGACTTGATGTTTTAATATTACTTCTACCCCAGTGGTGCTTGTACATGGAATGTCCCCATGATTTATTAAGACGCCTACAGTTTTATGTAATCTCTGTGAAATACTTCAGAATGTCCTACGTGTCTGACCCGATACTTGATACTAGAGATTCAATAATGACAATTTTCTGTGTTCGAATTGATCCACATAAATATATATATATATGAATTTGGGATATACCTTGTTTTGATAGTGTGTCTCTAAATGATAAATGAGAAAAGAGCACCATATGTGTATGAAAAGGAAATGAACAAACTAATTATCATATTCTGCACTATTGATTAGTGCTCCTATAGTCTTGAGAATTGATTACAATATTACCAAAGATAGCATGTGGCCTCTGCTTAAAACCTCCATTCATTACAGCAATATCTCCTTCTCACTATAGCGGACCATCAAGATATGTCAACGTACTCGGAGTAATAACAATTCACCATCTAACCTCCCCGGCATGTTGTTCTCTGTACTTTCAGCGGATGGCGAGGGAGCGTGAACAACACCAAAGATAGGTGACGCTTCGGTTAACTTGCGTTGTCTCTCTAGTGCTATATGTGGCCGCAATATTGTACCCTTGTAGAAATACCGATATGTTGGTTAAATTGTCCTATAAGAGTGCCTCTCCCCTCGTACAGTGTGCCTCTAGTTACCATCAAGTTATTAAGATATTGCCTTCCGCGTTCCTCTCTCAGTTTGTGTGATATGACTTTGTCAAATTCAGATATCCTTTTCTTGGTTCAAAACTGGCTATTTTGCACTTCTGTAATTATGACCCTACTTTATGTTTCACTCTGTTACATTTACTTCTACATGGTTTTATATTATTTTGATACAAATTACACACTCATACACACTACTAGTGTGTTGTGATATACTTTGTGCCTATAGTAAAGTGTACACTCACCAAATTTCTTTCAAATCCTACAACTGCCTTTCTACTACACCTTAATATCATTATTTTGAGTTACCTTGCGGGTAGGTTGATACAAATTGATAAAGTGCACAACTAGTGTGTAAAAAAGAGACTAATCTATTATATGTCTGTGCCAAAGTACTTAGATCATAACAAAAGAAATGTAATGTCAGACAGACTGACAAAAACTTGTAGTTAATTTGCTCACTGTGCTTAAAATTTAAGTTAAATGTAAGATATAAGGCTGGACTGGGAGTAACTATGGCTAAATAAGATTGCGATGTTGATTATCACCTATTGATTTTGACGTTGTTATTTAATTCAAATAGTCAGTGTCGTCTTCAGATGTGAATATGTCCGGGATGTAGCTGTCATTGTGGAATATAAATTATATTTGTTTGATATAGACATGCCTCCCATCACAGATTTACAGACCAGTTCCTGTTCAATAGAAACAAGTTGATATCTTCATGTTGCACAACCAGCACAATGCACCATCAGCTGATTTGTATACTGTAGTATAACTTGAGTTACATTCTCCAGACACATTCACACACAATAATGTGTTAGGGTACTATAAAAGCACCCCCATCTGCATGTCCTTGTGCTGTAGTGTGAATTTTTTATCAAAGTCTTCAAGTATCATTTTTGTATTATGGCTGAAAGAAAGTGTACAATTCTGCCCTCCTTCACCGTTATATCTGGTTGCTTACATATTTATTGAGAAACGTGTTATTTTTGTGTGTGATGTTATATAAGTTTGGTACGATACAATATTGTAGTTGGAGTGCTTCCCACACCTGCATGATCCACTGTTAATATAGGCTATAGTGATTATATTTACGTACAAAATGCAATGTATAAAGTAATAGAATAAAGATGACAATGTTAAGACCTGATTTAAAGACCTGCTTTTGTTTTATTCCGTTTATTTAGCAAGAAACCCCACCTGTAGATATATAAGACATGGCCTGAGAAAGGGACCTTCATGCACCCTGCACTAAGGTCCCTTTTTGTAGATCATGCCACATTATAAGACTATAAGTTTAGTTACTGGTTTGCACAAATATGAAGGCTTCAAACATTGCCATCTGATGCACCTGTAAAACGTAAGCTCACTTTCTCCTACTTGAGTTAAACTGTTGTAGATATGATCACATAAGACAATTCCCTTACCTGTATGGATATCGTATACCCTTGCTTTCCAATTATGTTAAAATATGCATTATATAAATGAACATCACTCCAAAACAGTGTAATACTTCAATTTACTTGCTGGTAATGATGGCTAAGGAATCATATTGGACCAATTCTGAAAAGAAAAGTATTTTCACAATCATGATATAGCCTCTCCTTGGATACCATATTACTTAAGGCCACACCAAAAAGGATTAAGGCAAAACATTTGTTATTCCTTTCATTACAATTCCTTTCAAGATCACAATTTCACTGATAGCAAACTTTATATGCTAGAGAAAGGCATTAATAAACTACATTGTTCTTAACAAAATTAAGGTTAACATTTCTCAAAACACAAAGGAGAACAGTAGACCATCCTTTTTGGTATGGCCTATACTCGACCCACACCTATAATCCCTTTCCCAGTTTGAAGAAAGCAACTTAACTGGATGGCTTCAATATCACCCCTATTGCCATGAAGTTCACTATCCATTCCCAAAAGATCGATGTTTTGTTCTGTGTGATGAATACACATGTACATTTGTCCTTTGAATAATGGTGAATTATGATTTATGTATGTGAAGATTCAGTCACATATTAAAGGTGCCTGTATCAAAGACCAACATTGAAAGTACATAAAAAAGACAAAAGACAGCATGAGAGGCTCCATTTCTCCCCATTGGTTGAGTGCTATGATCAATGTGTGCTTGTTGTTGTCTGTGACACAGGGTTGGCCCGTATGTGGGAGTACCTGGAGGTGAAGTCAGTGACGGGCAGCTCTTACTATGACAAGGACCACACCACCCTGCCCCCCGCAGAACCCACCAGGACACAACTAGTCACCGCCAATGGCACCACACGACACAAATGACGTTTGGCGTGTGGCCAGTATAGGATCTCATCTGAAATGTCTTTCTCAAGAAAGAAAAGACTTGATATATCAATATTAATGCCAAAGCTAATTGCACCTTACTATAGATGCCTATGACCTCTGTCTTATTTGTAATGGGCTATAGATAACATGATAATATTTGCTGCAGGAAACCCCATTTTAACCCAGATACACCTACTGTCCTACCCTCTGTAGGGCACTCTTGATGATTCACTCGATCTATCATACATCAATGAAAACCTAACCACACTTTGATATATTGATCTTTTCCGTCTTCGTTCATTTCATGGTAACTGCAATATCTTTAGAATGGCAATGAAATGGGAATTGAAAACGGTTGGACACAAGCCTTGTACTCAGCTAACAAAAACATTTTCCAAAAAACAAAAAAACGTTTAGAAACGTTGGAAGAGGTTGGGACGTCCTTCTAGGGTTCATACCTATTACTGCCAGAATATGACAGAAATATCAGGTATAGCCCTATTTCTCATCTAAAACCAACTTTAAGTGTTTTTTCATGATGGAAAGGACGGTAAAAGTAAAACTCAGTTTGACAATGCTTTAGTGGAAAACATTGGTTTCCATGGCAATGTAATGACCTGAAACAAGCATTTCTGTTGATTTCGGTTGCTATGGCTACAGCGAAGAACCCTTTCTAATAATGGTGAAAATGAAGTTTAGGTGTAAGTGGGCTAAGAATGGGTCACATCCCAGTAAACACAATTACGTTGTTCAGAGATAAATCCACGTTGGTATGGGGTCCAAAATTAATTATGTTATTCTACAGAAGAAGAGTTGTGGATACATGTATCAAAATATCAAGGTTTACTTAGGTCCAAGAGACGTGTAGGCCTGTATCACCTTTTTAATCCTCATTCAGACGAAATATACATTAAAATAACACGTTACTTTACATAAGATACCTAAATCATATGTGAACCATCACAGTAATTCGATATGAGTAAATGTAGAAATCGTCTAGAATGGGTTAACCTAAAATAGATGAGGTATCGTCAGTCCTCAGAGTTCTAACGCCAATAAGGTATTGTGATATATGAACTTTTAGAGGAACTTCATGTAGATTTGTTAACTAGAAATCCCAAAGCCTACGTCACACATTTTACACATCATGACACTATCTCTCTGTCAATGAAATGCTATAGCATATATGCTAATAAGAATGTTAACTGTAGTTTCATATGAAACCTTTTCATGAATGTGATACATCATAAAGAAACTGATTTTACTATACACTGTAAAAATGGTGCCTTTTTAATAATACGAAATATTATAATAGTTTCTCTCAGGAGAGGCAATATACATATACTGACCTCTCTATTTACTATAAGACACAGCAATGTGATATTCATTAAAACTCATTCTGTACCTCAATTAAGTAACTAGGCCAAGGAGTATTTAATTCATGATCCTTTTTTCTACTGGTCAAAAATATTTACTAGTAAGTGCTGTTTACCTGCTTGAGGTCCACACAGTGAGGTATTACCTAAGTGGAAGAAAGCTCTATATTACTTAAACCATAATTACTGAGTATACATCTCTGTTTATAAGTAGTATATGCCAGGCTCTACGTAGGGGTGTAATTATATTACAATTACCTGGCTATTACTGGAGGGTGTTTGGGGGTAATTTAGACAATTACTTGACTGCTTTACACTTACTTGACACGTACTTTGGGTAATCATATGCTCATGTTTTATGAATAGAGTTATTCTAATAGGAAATAGGTTTACGATGCTTTGTTACATGTGTAGACAATGGTGCATAAGTTTACTATTTTACGACTCACACAATAAGAATAAGGACCTAGGGGTAACTTGCAATCATGCTAGAAACAATGAACTTCTTTTTTCAGCTATACTCAACAGGTGGAAGGAAACTTTGTCTATATGTGTGTGTAGTGTTTACTTTCTTAAAATATAGCACAGGGACAACATGGCTACTAACTGGAATGATTCAGATTTAGAAAATCGCATAAAAAGGATCTTGTGTAAGGATTATCTCTTGAAATGGTCGAGAGACAACTATGTCCAGGATCATCCATTAGTGTTGAATAGGCTGCAGGAGTTGGATCGAGTAAGTATTGAATATATTATATTTTTACAGAGTAATTGTAGATGACTTGATATTTATAGTCAGTTTAGACTAATTACTTTTATCTAATTAGATTGCAGCTTTGATCAACTCTTGCTATGACAAGAATCGATTGGTGGATTGGGCTAGAAGAGAGAATCAGCTAGAAAATCCTGTCTTCATTCAGAGATTGATCTATTTTGAAAGAGGTCAAATTCAACAACAATCTAATCAGTATACGTTATCAAATGAGGACTGGCGTGGGATGATATCTTGTTTCGGATCTGTTCAAGAATTAGATCAATATGTCACGTTTAATGGAGCACAGTCTGATCCAATTGTTCAAGAGAGACGTACTCAGCTGGTCCAGACTGGACGATTTTATCCAGAACTACCAGTGAGTATCAATTGAACGATTTCATTTGATTTGTTTGCATGAAAATCGTCGACTATATTAATTTTATATTGCTATAATTTACACATAGATGAAACTGAGGATTTTATAAAATTTTACATTACGATAAAAGCTACAGATATTAAAGGGAGGAAGTACATGGAAGACTTTGAATAACAAGTTTTAACTATGACTTTTCAGATGTCTCAACGATCTCATTCAGAGGTAGAAGCTATTATCAAGTCGTATAATGACAAAAATCAATTGATGGCTTGGGCTAGGTATCATGATCAACTTCAACACCCTTCAGTCGTCTCTAGATTAGTGGAAATAGAATCTGGCATGGATTATACATTGAGTGATGATGATTGGCGCAAGATATTAAGTTGTATGACTTCAGTGCAAGAGTTGGACAATTATGTCGGGACTATGAATGATCCAGCAATTGATGAAAGAAGAACTCAATTACAAGCTGCACAGAAATTGTTCTCAAACAAGAAGGTGAGTATAGATTATAATTCTTTCAAAAGATTTAATGTTTGTATTATATTCTGTTTTCATGATCGAGTTACGAGTAGTTAACAAATATCACACCAGATGGCGTAGTAGTAGTAGTAGTAGTAGTAGTAGTAGCGCATTGAATACTACACTGTAAAAGGAGGGATTATACATGTTCTTGTCTTTTATTATTATTTATCAGATGAAGAGTAAGACTTTCAAGTGCAGGACATGTGGAGCTATACATAAGTCTCGCAAAGAATTATACATCCACAAAGGATTAATGCATGGAGGAGCTGGAGAGTTGCAAGATGAACCTTGGCAGAGACCTCCGTGGGTGGATCAAAATGGGGCAATCAATGATTCTTTGAGGCGCTCATTTCAGTCAAATTACCGATATATTCTCGCTCAACATTCTCCTGGGGAAGTTATCTCTACATATAATTTTCCTAGTAATGATTTAGAAAGAGGTAATGCTGAATTAATTGAAGCTTTAGAAACAGTCCACGCTGATCAACGAGGTACTTATAGGATAAATGGGACTTTGGGCGTCATGTTAATTCACAATGTCACAGGAGCTTATAGGTATTACATCCCATTTACTAATGTCCCATTTTTTGAAGCTCCTATCCCAGTGTCTACAGAAGCAGATCTTGACGGGGTTCGAGAGAGGTTGAACAATTTTGAATTAGGTGAATTTTTCAGGAAAGTTAGAGATAACACTGAATGGAAGGGTTTGTTTGTTCCAAACATAGTTTTCTATGTGACGGATACCGGCTTCAATCTTGGAGGAGGGGCACTTCCAGACTATATCAAATTGAAACACTGTATAGAAGGATTAGAACATCCTCCTGGTGATTATAAACACTACTATAAAGATAACTTGTGTGTTTTTCGATGTTTGGCTCTTCAAAACAAACAAACTAGACTCGCTGCTGCTGTTAAATTATATTACAATCAATGGAGAAAGTATATGGGTGGTGGTGCAGTTCCGAAGGATCAGAGGGACTTTGAAGGTTTAGCTTGGGAAGATCTACCAGATTTTGAAAAGTGTTTTGAAATCTCTTTGTATATATATGACCTTCAACCAGATAGTGTGGCTGTATTGCAATATAAACCTTCTTCTCGATTTAAGTCTGTTATGTACACTAACTTGTACAACGGTCATTTATCTTTCATCAAGGAATTTAGCACTTATGCTAAAAAATACCAATGCCCTACTTGCAACAAACACGTCAGCACAGTCAGTCAATATAAAGCTCATATTAGAATATGCACTGGACGAACAAAACTTAAATTTCCAGGGGGATTCTTCCAACCTACTCCTACTATTTTTGAAGAGTTAGAAGAGTTTGGTATAGATACATCAAAATGCAAAAAGCTCTATCCATATTTTGCTGTGTTTGATATGGAAGCTATGTTGGAAAAGCATGACGAACGTCCTACTGATAAACTGAAATGGTTTCAGAAGCATCGCCCTATATCAGTGTCTGTATGTAGCAATGTTCCAAATTTTATTGAACCTAAATGTATCATAGACGATGATTTAGATTCTTTGTTGCTTAAAATGATCGCGTATTTGACACAAATACAAGAAGAAGCTAAAAAACACTCAGAAAAAGAATGGGGTAAAGTTATGAATTCTTTAAGAATAGAAATAGAGAAATGGAGACCTCCAGAAGCCGCTGTAGATTTGACTCTTGAGTCAGACGGAGAAGAAGAAGAGATGGAAGTAGAAGTAGAGGAGAGGGAGGAGGAAGAGGAGGAGGAGGAGGAGGAGGAGGAGGAGGGGGAAGAAGTGAGGGATTATGATTTCATAAAAGACAATAGCGACGCTGTAGAGAATCAAAATCTCAAAAAAGCTAAAACTATCATGTTTAACAAATTGAAAATGATATATACAAAATTTAAAAATTACATCAATCAATTACCGATTCTTGGATTCAATTCATCTAATTATGACATTAACTTGATCAAGTCTAAGCTGTTCAATCATTTAGATTTTGGAAAAAACAACAAGAACGGCTATGTTATCAAAAGAAATAACTCTTACACAAATATCAGCACTGAACGTTTTAAAATGTTAGACATTATCCACTTTTTAGCTCCCGGATCAAATTATACGAGATTTCTTGAAGCTTATGGTATAAAAGAAAAGAAAGGGATGTTTCCTTATGAATACTTTGATTCAGTAGACAAATTAGAAGAAACAAATCTACCCCCTCGTGAAGTTTTTTACTCGACTTTGAAAGAGACTAATATCAGCGAAGTAGATTATGAATATCTTAAGACTGTCTGGGAGGAAAACAACATGAGAACATTTAGAGATTTCCTCATTTGGTACAACAATAAAGATGTAGAACCTTTTGTAGCAGCAGTGATTAAATTACAAGAGTTCTATTTTGACAGAAATATAGACATATTCAAGATAGCTATGTCTGTACCCGGTATTGCTAGAAAGATGCTGTTTGATACAGCTAAAAGAAATAACACTCATTTTCAGTTATTTAGTCCTTTAGACGAAGATTTATATAGAACTTTTAAAACTAATATCGTAGGAGGACCTTCTATTATATTTCACAGACATCACAAAGCTAATGAAACTCGTATCAGAGGCAATAAATTGTGTAAGAGAGTAGTGGGGTTTGACTCAAATGCTTTATACCTCTATTCATTGGGAATGCCCCTACCCACAAATGTCTATGTCAGAAGACATCGTGATGACGATTTCAAACCAACAAGACAAGTCCATTACGTCAGTATGTATGAATGGTTAGATTGGAGAACAGCGGTAGAGGGGGTGGACATCATACACAAGCTCAACTCTGGTCATGAGAAGAGAGTAGGACCTTTCTTGGCTGACGGATATTGCGCTCAAACAAAAACTATCTATGAAGTGAGTAAAGAATGATTATCAATATCAGGTACCCGGTAGTGAGTATATACATATCTATAAACTATTTAAGGAATTATCCATCAATCAAGCAATTATGATACTGCTCAAAAAGTATTTTATTTTTTGAACTTGCTACTGCATACTAGTAGTAGTAGTAGATTTATAAGATCCTTTTTTATTTTGTTTTTCAGTTTTATGGTTGCTACATACATGGATGTGAATGTCAAAAAAATAAGCTAGAAGAGAAAGAGAGACTGAAAAGAAAAAAGAACACTCAGCTGAGAGAAGACTATTTAGTATCAATGGGATATTCTATTAAGACAGTTTGGGAATGCGAGTTTCGTCGTCTTAAATCTACTGAACCTGGTCTGCGAGAAATGAATGTGTTACCTGAGTTTTCTAAAAAACATCCTGGAAAGATGACAGAAACTGAAATTCTACACTATGTCAAGAAAGGAGATTTGTTTGGAGTTGTAGAAGTCGACATAACTGTAAGTATGTGTGAATACTAGTATTGAAATACAATCATCTTTTTTATTTAGTTTAAGAGCTGAGGGAATGACGTTAGTTTATCAATGTTACAGGTAGTTGTCTCTTTTGCTTATAAAACTTAATTATCAAACTGTGGGTTTATTTGATCTAGGTACCGAATGAATGGGGAGAAGAAGACCGGTCTTTATCTCACTTGACTCCTTCTCAATATTTCTCTGAAATGTCTCCGATATTTTGTACTACTGAGATCCCTTTTGAAGAGATTGGTTCACATATGCAAGATCATGTCAAGAAAAAGAACTTGTCACAAGTAAGTGTTTGCATTATCAATGAAATCTTGCTACAGCTAAAACTAACTAACTATACAGTATTAATGTGTCAATTTGTTCTATGTTTCAGGACCCTAGAAGACTGTTAGTCGGAGGAATGTCTGCACAAAAGATATTGTTGGCTACTCCATTACTGAAATGGTATCTAGATCATGGGATGAAAGTGACTAAAATCTATCAAGTAGTAGAGTTTACGCCAAAGCGCTGCTTCAAAGATTTTCAAGACGAAGTGTCTGAAGCCCGACGTGAAGGAGACAAGGACAAATCTAAATCTATTATAGCTGATACAATGAAGTTAATCGGTAATTCTGGCTATGGTAGCCTGATCATGGACAAAGAGAAGCATACAAACGTAAGATACTGCACTGGTAAAAGAAAAGCATGCCTCGCTGCAAATAAACCTGAGTACAGGAAGATGACTGAATTAGACGATGAATTATTTGAGGTCGAATCAGTGAAGAAAGTGATCAATATGAATTTGCCTATATATCTAGGATATTTCATTTTACAATACGCTAAGCTAAGAATGCTGCAATGGTACTATGATTTTCTGGACAAGTTTGTGAAAAGAGAGGATTTTGAATATCTGGAAATGGACACAGGTGAGTTTTGCAGTTATTAAGTTAACAAGACTTATCTAGAAATAGTTGCTGGATGATTTCTTTTCTAATATTTTATTTTATTTTATTTATTTTCTAGATTCTGCTTATTTTGCAATAAGTGGAGATACTTTAGAATCAGTCATCAAGCCTGAAATGATGGCTGAATATAATGAGAGAGTTTATGGAAGTTGTCATTCTTCTAAACATGAAGCCGATTTGTTTAATTGGTTACCTCGTCAATGTTGTGCTGAACATATGAATTACGACAAGAGGACTCCTGGGTTGTTTAAAGTGAGTGAGTTTTCTTGTTTGTTATTGTGTCAAAATTATCATTGTTTTAGTTTTGTGTGATAAACAATATTGCATAGTTTTGTTGTAAGAGCTGAATCTTTGATACCCGTTAGTGATATTGCATTAAAGCTAACATTATTTAGTCTGCGTTATAAACAATTTGCAAGTTTGTATGTAGAGCTGAATCTTCGATATCTATTATTACTATTTCTTTTCAGTTAGAGGCTAGCGGTACTGAAATGATCGCATTGTGCAGCAAGACTTACATTCTGAAAGACGATGACTACTTTAAGATTGTCTGCAAAGGGATAAACCAAAACGCTTTGTCACAGCCTATGGAGGACTATGAAAATGTGTTAAATAACCAACAAAACGCTAGCGGATTGAACAAAGGATTTCGTGTAAAAGACAACACTATATTTACCTATGCTCAAGAAAGATCAGGATTGTCCTATTACTATTGTAAAAGGATAGTATCTGATGACGGTGTTACAACGTCACCATTATCTATGACTTTATCGCCTTGGAAAATACTTCCATATGAAGCGTTTTCAGCTACAACTTCACACTCTTTAGCTAATGAGTATCCTTGTAAATTAAAGTTATACAATCAAGAATTCAATTCAGCAGCTGAAGCTTATGATTTCCAGCTAAGGACTCAGAACAGTATACTTTTCAATGAAGAAGTACATGAACAGAAAATGAATTTAAACTCTGTGTGGTTACAGCACAGGAGACAAGTTATGATAGAAATTCTTACTGAAAAAATGAGAGTCTGTGAAGCCGTCAGAAAAACATTGAGAAATACAGCGCATTTAAAGTTATTGTACTGTACGTCAGATGTGTATTGGGGGATTGGTATGGGGTCTAGACTCGCTGCTGTGACTTCTGATTATAGAGGTTCAAATACACTAGGAACGTTGTGGGAAGAATTAAGAGAGAAATATTGGCAAGACATTTTGTAATTTTGTATTCTAAGTCAGCGATAAGTAAATATTATATAAGCTAACTCATTTTGTTTTGTTCTCATTATTTCTCAACATGTATGAAGTACCACACTATGTGTTTTCTTGTCCTACTACAATACTTATCAGTGGAACAACTGGATCAGGTAAAACTACTTGGCTAAAAAAGCTTTTAGACAACTTAAGTCTGTTTAGCACACTACCTACTCGTGTGATATACTGCTATGGAACGTGGCAAAAAGCTTTCAATGACATGAGAGGAGTAGAGTTCAGAGAAGGATTAGATATTCCAAATGGTTCTTTAAATGGTGACGAGCATGCTATAATCATATTAGATGATCTCATGAATGACGTCATGAAATGTTCATCAGCAGAAAATCTTTTTACTAGAGGTTCTCATCACCGAAACATAACAGTCATTTATTTAGTTCAAAATCTTTACCAGCAAGGAAAGTGTGCAAAAACTATCATGTTAAATACTCATTATTTAATCTTAATGAAAAATGAACGAGATATCAATCAGATCAAACTACTAGGAAGACAAACTGGATTAGGAAAAACCCTAGAAGAAGCGTATAAAGATTGCATGTCGAAGCCTTTTGGTTATTTAGTGTTGGACCTTTCACCTAATAACATCAGAGACTTGAGGTTAAAAACAAACATATTTCCTACTGAAACTACAGTTGTCTATCTGCCAAAAAATGAAGTATCCTAGATTTGCTGATCGTGGAACAAGAGAAAGAACCTTTGTGTCATGGAATAGATTTACTAATCCAAAAGAATTAGTAGAGTCTGGATTATTTTATCTTGGAGGTGTAGATTCAGTACAGTGTCATTATTGTGGTATAGTTCTTCATTCTTGGAGACCGACTGATACTGTAGACTTAGAACATTTAAGACATTCGCCTTACTGTTCATTTATAAAAAACAGAATGTCAAATGGACTTGTTAATGCTAGAGACGTCTTGTTGTTATTGCTGGAAAATCTTCACGACTATAGTATGAAATTGAATCGTATACAAGATACTGTGAATAATATGCGCTTTGTCAGAGATAATGCAGATGAAGTAGACTTGTCTAAAACTCGATCATACATGCCTGTAATACCCACCCAGCCTGATGTGCTAGAAGATGTATCAGCATTTGCGTGTTCAGCTTCTGATGTAAACACCCCAACTTGAGTAATAAATATTGTATGCTTGACCTTTTAGTTGTCATTTGAATTATGCCTTCTGCTCGGTTAAGAGCTGTGGCGGATTACATCAAACTATTATTGAACACTAGTGTAGAACAAGCGCGGTGTTTGTTATCAACAGCTACAGTTAAGCAAGTAGAAGCTTTGTGCGAAATTTCATACAATTTACTAAACTGTGTCAAGAAACTACCATCTAAAATCCGCAGAGTGACAACAAAGTATAAAATTTTGCTACAGAAGTTAGTTAAAAAACGTCTAGCATTCAATTCTAAATTAAAATTGATCAAAAAACATTATCGGGAAATGATAAGCGTCTTGAGAGCTGCTAAAGACTCTCTATTAAAATTGCTATGAAGAAAATGGTATTAGTACCGTATGATCAGTATATTCACACTTCAGAACCAGTCACAGCAAACAAAATAGTAGACGCTAAATTAGACAAAGAATTAGTGCTTCAACCATTTTCTAAAAATCAAAAGAGAAATGCAGAAGCTCTTTTATCATATGTAGAAAAAAGCATACCTTGGAATGAGAGAGGTGAGATAATAATAGATAGCCACCCAGTTAAAGGTTCTCATATAACAGACTTGATAAAAGACGCTTTGTTCAATTACAAAAACTATGAACCAATAGGACTTGAACTTTTTTACAATAATTTAACTAATATTCCAAACACTTTAGTCAGAAACCCTAACAGAAAAAAGCTAATAGGGTCTGGATTGGCATCATTATCACTTCCTCCACCACCGGGAGTACCGGTAGGTAGAAAACCCATAAGCATAACAGTTGAGTCTAAACTAACACCAGTAGAAGACAAGCTAAAAGTACCGGTATATAAGCCATCATCATCATCATCATCATCATCAAACTCTTCAACAAACAGCAAAGCGTTAAGTACAATTAAAGAAGAAGAAGAAGAAGAAGAAGAAGAAAAAGAAAAAGATTGGACAGACTTTTGGAAACCGTTATGAATGCAGATTTAGCAGCAGTTTATTTTGATCCCGCTCACCCAGCTTCGTATGGAGATGTCTATGATTTGTACAACGCTGTAAAGAATTTAGGTTACAAATTTAAAGACGTAAAATCTTGGTTAGAAGGAGAAGAGACATTTACATTACACACAAGACCTAATCGACAAATAAAAAGACCTAAAATAATTGTCTCAGCTAAGAATCAACAATGGGGAGCAGACACAATGAATATGGTTGCATATAGCAGAAATAAGAAAAGTAAAGTACAAAACAAGGGTTTCATACATGTTTTAGTAATGATTGATGTGTTTACCCGGTATGCTTGGACAGTGCCTCTGACATCTTTGACTAGCAAAGAAATGGTCACTGCTTTAGATACAGTATTTACAACAGAAAAACCTCTTAAATTGAGAACAGACAAAGGAAAAGAATTTACCGGTAGATCAACACAAACTTATTTAAGGCGTTTAGGTATTCAGCATTTTACAACTACTAACGAAGTTAAAGAAGCAATGTCTGAAAGGTTAATTCAATCTTTGAAACGTCGATTAGTTAAGTACCTGAATCAGAACCACACACAGAATTGGATTGACATATTAGATGATGTCACAAAAGCTTACAACACGTCTAAACATAGAACGATCAAAATGACCCCAACTCAAGCTCGAGAAACAGATGATACTGTCACGCTATGGAAAAACCAATATGATTTTAAAAACCCTAGAGTTAGAAAGAAACCTCCTAAACTTAGATCCCCTTATAAATTCAATATTGGAGACAGAGTGCGATTAGTTCGATATAGATCTCCATTTGAACGCGCATATGACGAAAAGTGGACATATGAGATCTTTACAGTAATAGAAAGAGAAACTCAACAGGAGATTGCATTATATTCTATCAAGTCTTGGGATAATGATCCTGTAGAAGGTAAATTTTATCAAGAAGAACTAGAAAAAATAATAGTCAGAGATGATGCAACTTATACTGTAGATGAAGTTTTGACAAGAGAGACTCGGAAAAAAGTCCCTGGACGTATAGTAAGTTGGATAGGTTGGCCTAAAAAGTATAATTCTTGGGTCTCTGAACGAGACTTGAAAAATCTACAAAAACAAACTTAAACTGATACACATCTTCATTTGATGTTGTGACATGTTTCTGTACGTTAGTCCTAAAGATTCTCAAGACATTTATTTGAATAACACAATTTCAGAATTTATAGTGGAACTTCCTAAACCATTAGAACTTGATGGTCATTGGGAATGTGCGCTTGTAGAATGTAGTTTTAAAACAAAATTGTCTAAACCTTTATATGTCAATTGTGACTTAGTAGAAAACAGCATTGTTCATGGTAAGCTAGCACCTACGCTAAAAATTCTTGATAAAAGCGCTCAGTATACAAATGCTTATTACATACGAGTATCTAGGACATACATTTCAAGGATCAATTTTTCACTAAAGTTGTCAGATGGAAGCTTACTTTCTTCTAAGTTCAACGACCTATATTTAGTGTTGCATTTGAAGAAACGATAAATTTAGTGTTTAGTCTGCACGGGCTTCAGTTGAAGACACACCTTTGAACAGTTAAGATGAGTTTTGTTCCGTATATCCCAGACATGGAAGTCTGGAAACAGCTTTCAAACAAAAAATCGACTAAAAAGTTTTACCCTCTAAGAAAAGGATCAGGATTCAATTTAGTTTCTCCAGAACAAGGAGTGATAGAGAGAGCTAAAGAAACTTTAAAAAGACAAGTAAATACAGCTTCCAGACCTAGCACTCGTCATTCTGTTGTTAGGAAGCCAAAGAGACAGTCCACAAAAAAGAAACCCGTTAAAAAAGTCACTAAAACCAGCAATACTACTAAGACTAAGCCTAAATCAAGAAAATGACATTTGTGTTAAATAACGCAGAAGAAGGTTTCGACCACAGAGTAGCTCTATTTAATGTACCACCAGTCGAGACCGCTATTCAAGATATTTATGTCAAAGACTATCGTCCAATCGGGCAAATTTCTAAAGGGTCTACATTAGAATTTGACGTGCATAACAATTCCTCTGATTACATTGTGTTAAAAGACATTTCACTGCTGCTAGATGTTATCATTAATGACGATAAAAACAAACCAGTCACAGCTAAAAATATAGTCTCTTTAATTAATTTACCTAGCTCATCTCTGTTTAGACAGTTTGATTTTTCAATTCAGCAGCAGAATATTACGTCTACTGTTGGAAGTAATAATGCATATAAAGCTATATTTGATGTTCTTTTGAAAAAAGGAGAAAAAGAATGTAAAACTGTTATGAGTGTAGCTGGATTTTACCCAGATTCAGCAGAATCAATGGATGATTTTATATTAGGAGACGGTAACACTGGTCTATCTAACAGACACCAAATGACTAAATCTGGAAAAACTCTGAGATTGAAATCTAACATGTTTGTAGATATTTGTCAACAAGACAGGCTGTTAATTAACGGACTCCCTATCAATTTAAAATTTTATCCAACACCTGACAATTTTGCATTAATGTTTAAAACTCCTGATCCAAAAGATCCGTCATATGCAACTACGTCAAAATCATATTCTGTAATCATTCAAGACGCAACTTTACTTGTACCGTATGCTAGAATGCATCCAGGTGTGTTAACTGCTCATGGTGAAATGTTAAAGAAAGAAATGGCACTATATCCTTTCACTAGAAGCGAAATCAAGGCATATAACATTCCAAAAGACAGCTATACTTGGACTATGGATAATCTATTTCAAGATTCAATTCCTAAATGTCTCGTGGTCGGATTTGTACTGTCTTCAGCATACAGCGCTGACAACCAACATAACCCGTTTAATTTCCAAAATTTTGACTTGAATTATCTAGATTTTCAAATAGACGGTCAAAGTTGTGGAGGCCGACCAATGCAACCAAATTTTACTGATAAGAACTACGCATCTACTTATTGTAGGTTATTCGACTGTGTACCACCTGAACAGAAAGAACTACCAAACATCAGTTACTTTGATTTCTTACACGGATATGCTATTTATGTTTTTGACTTAGAAAAAAGCAAGAACGCCTTGTATTCCAACCCTCTAAGAAGAGGTCAAACTAGACTCACTGCTAAATTTGCAAAAGCTTTAGAAAATGCGACTACAGTGATTGTGTACGGTAGTTTTGAAGCTTTGATGAAAATTGATCAAGCCAGAAACGTTGTTGTTGAAACATGAATGAATTAGAAATCGCCCACTATCTTAGAAATGATCCATACACTTCTAAATATTTCAAAGGGGTAATAGCTTATGACGAACTATGGATGAAAGGTCAAAAACCTGGATTATATGTAGTAAACACAGACAGTTCTTTTGGACCTGGTAAGCATTGGGTGTGTTTGTTTTTATCTGACACGATTGAATATTTTGATTCTTTAGGGAACCCGCCCCACGAAGTTAAACCTTTCTTAATAAATGCGAATAAATCATATGTGTATTCTACTCGCCGTCTTCAAAGCCAAACTAGTGACGTGTGTGGAGATTATTGTATTCTGTATGCTTATTTTCGCTGTCGCGGTCATGACTTGAAATACTTTGTAAACCATTTTACTTTTGACACTGAATATAATGATAGACTAGTTGCTTTCTTGTAATCAATGTAAATGAAATAAATAAATAAAATGTGATCACAATTTGCCTGATTTATTGTATTTATTATGTTATTTAAAAGAACTCTTTTGTTTCATCTATCGCTGAAGAGTTTACTAAAAGTTGTCATGTTAATACATAAATGATTTAGCGTCTGATTACCGTAAAATACTAAGCAGCATGTTTTAAGATATAGATTAGCATACTTAGGCAACGTCTCTGGGCCTTTTCTCACAAAATATCTAATAGAATGTATAGCATATAGATTAGCACCTGATATTCATGTAATACTTGATTTCAATAAAAAGATACCTGATAGCGTGTTTAGCATATAGATTAGCACCTGATATTCATGTAATACCTGATAACATGATTGTTCTATGAACTTGAGTAAACAAAATATAGTTATATGCTTATACTAAGAATACTGATTCGTTGCTTATACTAAATAACATACACTTATCAGCTTGATATGCAGTGAGTGCTAACAGTACCGGTACTAAATACTCAGTGAATGATTCCTTGCTCATACTAACACACACACTAATCGACTTGATATACAGTGAAATACATAGCAGTTAAATGATTTACTACTTTAAATCACACACACTAACCTTTTATGTGTCTAATATATATAGTAATAAGATTATATGTTTTCATTAGCTTTAACAAACCTAACAATTCACACACACACACACAAAATGACAATGACAATGGCGATCGAACACGATTCAAAATCACAGATTTGGCACAACAACAACAACACAAAAGCAGAATAATCACAGATATTTCAGTCAGTCAGTCAGTCAGTCAGTCAGTCAGTCAGTCAGTCAGTCAGTCAGTCAGTCAGTCAGTCTAGTAAGAACCCTCCATCTAGATCGGGCAACAATCTAACAACAAAAACAAGACAAAAAACTATATGATAGAGAGTAGTTGACGCAGTTTAGACGTCAAGAAGCGCAGTCTTGCATGTAAGTCTCTATCTGAGAGAAGGCACATCCTTGTGTTGAAAGGAGAGTAGTTGACGTGGTCTAGACGTCTAGAAGTGTAGTCTTGCATGTAAGTCTGTATGTGAGAGAAGGGAGTACTTGACGCAGTCTAGTCGACTAGGAGTGTAGTCTGCAGAGCTAGGGGAAAGCTCCGATTTCCTCGACTTGCTGCTGCCTCCCTCTATATCGACCAGGAAACAGCTGCTCTGCGTCAAACAGCTCACTGCGGATAAATTATTTCAAAATCTCCTTTAGCGTGGACTTATCTCAATCAATCAATCAATCAATCAATCAATCAATCAATCAATCAGTCAAGCTTAGACCTATTTAAACAACATGCTATATTATGAGTTACATTATATTAGTTATTCAAGCGTCATGCTTATATATATATACATGTATTAATAGACGTGCTCATGAATATTTATATACACAACTATTTACATTTGAGGTTTGATTAGCAAGCTTAAAAGTAAAGAATAGTTACCAACGTTTGTGAAGAAGAAGACGGACTGCTAGGAGGTGGTGAAGATCTTCTTTTTTGCCGGCCTCTAGACATCATGTCTAGAGGGATATCCGGTATAGGGGGGTGAGCTCTATTTCTGATGTATATAAGCACCCCAATAAGAGCAATAAGCAACATCACGACAACAGTGATCAATACATAGACCCACCAAGCAAGGGTCGCAGTATATTGTTGAAGGGCCGGATTGAAAGGAGGGTCAGTAGTGGCTGACTCTGTTGTTGTTGTTGTTGTCGTCCTTACAACAATAGCTCGGCGTGTAGTGGGTAGAAAAATTGGAATTCGAACCTTAGTAGTGGTCTTTGTAGCGACAGTGCTAGTTTTGTCACTCAATGTCACTGAAGTTGTAGTCGTCGTAGTTAGAAGCGTGTCTAAATCACAACTGTATTTAGTCGTAAAAGACTTGCCGCTAAAATTCAAGTAGCGTTGATCACAAATTAGTTCCGAATCTCTTATATCTAAGACTTTGACGTGAGGGAAGACAGACAAAATGAGTTCTTCAGTCAGGGCCCCAATCCAACAGAAGCGCAAGTCTAGTTTGTGAACTCTTCCATGCACTAAGCCTCTAGCCCTCTCCATTTTAAACAGTCCAACAATATGTTCGTGGCGACAAGTGACTGTTGCTCGACGGCAAGTACACTCATCACATAGTAGCGATGTCGAGCTTCCGAAGAATACAACTGTTGCAATGAAAAGACTCACTAATCCAAACACTCGCATTTCTGTAAGCATTTCGTACGCGATTATCCTCTGAGTTCTGAATTCGCATTTCGCGGCGACTACACTGAAGCAGTCGTCGAGACCGGTCTTTAAATTTTGTTTTAAAAGATAAGTTTCAAGACAGTTTACTTAATGTTTAAATATTGCCGTATTATTTGTTTAATAAATACGCAAATGTAAACGTAGATGATGCATAATCTTATTAAATCAAATAAACACATCATTCGTTCTTGCGAGGTTGATTCACTCTCCTACCCGTTGTTTAACGCTACCGCTATACTGCACTGACACTAAACATCGGGTAGGAGAGTGAATCAGCCTCGCAGAACAAATGACCCGCATATTCACTCTCCCACCCGTTGTTCAGTGTCAGTGTACTACACGAAGAAGGTTAGACATCAGCATGGAGACAGCGCAGACGCTGAATATATTCTCCAAGCAGAAGTTTTAGCGGTAATAACCCGAACTGTCTAACTAAGTATATGCTTGAAGAACTAGGTTAAGCGATTTCCCGCCTCTCATACGGGTAAAGTTACTATCAATTCCGTCTGTGTTAAATAGAACTAGGTTAACGGGATACAGCCGAAGAGAACAGAGGAAACCCAAAATGGAGAGTTCTATTTTACTCGGGTTTGTGCTTCTTTTTGGATTAACAAATTGCCAAATCGATATATGTGAAAAGTGTGACTGCAAAGAGGGAGTCATCACTTGTCGTCAAGTCGATCCTGAGTCTTTTCACATTTGGAATAACCATCACTATTATCACTTAGACTGGAGACTATGCAAAATGATTAAATTCAACACAGCTGTGTTTCAGAAATTTCAAAGTCTTAAAATCGTAGACATAAGAGATCAATGGGATAGTTTTGACTGCGATTCTATTCCTCAAGACGTAAACTATACTATCAGATGGAACTGCCTCGTACATCCTACTTACATTTCTACACCTCCGGATTTTACGATAGCTAAACAGGAAAAGGAGGTGACTCACACTTCCACAGACGCCGGATTTGTCACCACTACCCACATCACGACCTCTAAAGGTCCTGGAACAAATAGCCCATTGTCTACTCAAACCCTAGATACTGCTACTAAATCGGCCAGCGTCAGTTATGATCCTGAATTAACTCTATGGACTGTAAAACCTAGTTCTACCGGTACTGAAGGAAGTATAGAAACAAACTTTACAACTCTGAAACAAATCACTACTTCACCTGTTATTGATACACAAACTGATTCTGATACTTTCAAAGTTTATCAAACTACTGCTCCTCCTCCTCCTCCTCCTCCTCCTGCTTCTGCTGCTGATACTGTTGAACTAAACCAATCTCCCCAATTGTTACCTGTTTGGATAAGTGTTAGTCTTATAATGGGAGTGATAGCTGTGATTGGGATTGTCTACTTAGTCAAGAAAAAACCATGCAACAGATCAACGTCGACAGAATTTGAATATTACAAGTTTTACAATATTGTGTACGACAACATTGTTGAAACTGAAGTATGAATAGGAAAAAGAACTCGTTCGTGTATTTAAGCAGATTTATTCTTAATACTCAAACTATAAGCTGAATTGTTTGTATACAATATATATATATATCCAAGAATTAAGCGAATTACTTGTATATCATATAAACTAAGTATTTTGTTTGTGCTTCATGCTCAGCGACATTGTGAAAATAATATCTATATAGAGCTATCATATAACACCGTATTAATCAGATACCGTATATCGTATAAAAGTACAATTAAACACTAAGTAGCGATTACAAACTTTGATACCATTGAGTAACAATTACAAACTGTGTCACTATTGATTAAGCCTGTGATTAGTTTGTGCTTTATGTTTAGCTGTTTTCTTAAAAATGTATATAGTGCTATCATATAAGACTATATTACTGAGATACCGTATATCATATAAAATATCACTAATTAAAACCTATGTAAGCATTTTCCCTGACGTATACAACGCTGTATATTACTGAGACACCGTATATCATTTACAAGAACACTAATTAAGGTCAATGTAAGCATTTTCCCTGACGTTTACAATGCTGCTGCTGATAACTAACGTGACAAGTAACACTTATAACTATAACGCCCTTGTATACCGTATAAAGTTAACAGAAATTAAGTTTGTATTCTAGACAAGAGAACACCTTCGCAAATGATTGTCTGCATACATATATTTGCATTGCTTCATGTTAACTAATCAACAAAACAATATAGAAATAAAGTCTTATACTTTTAATTTTGTAGCATTCTTTCAGTCATGATTATAAATAAATCTAGCATTCTTTCAAAGCTGAAAGAATGCTAGATTTATTTATAATCTAGAATTAACAAGGGCATTCCTCCCAGCCAAAAAAGGGCTCTAGGTACGTAGCGCTCTCAGAGAGCCACTCACCATACTCCATTAGCTCTTGCCACTCAGTCTTAAAGAGTCCTTTCATTTTTATTCTGTGCATCATGTAACTGATGACAGGGTTCTTGTCTAGCTGTTTTTTAAGGAATTTAAATTCCGAAGTGTCCGTCACCTTTAACCCTGTGACTAATTCGCAGTTGTGGAATATGATCTGAATTGCAGCAAGATTCTCAGTGGCATACTTCGAGTTTTCATCAGTGTAAGTAGCCGCTATATGTTCTGTAGTGTGCCATAGATCTGAAGAGAACTGGTCTATGAAACTCTCAATTCCGTGCACTAATTGCTGTGTTTCTTCGCTGTCATACATCCTTTCTTCTAAAGGAAGAGAAAACAGTTCTTTTAATTTTGCTAGGTCTTCTTTAGGCAAGATAATCACAAAGTTATATGTTGGATCGAAACACATTGTATTATATCAGCTCAAGCTCGCAGAACTCGTTTTCAAATTCGGATTTTCCTTTCCTGAGAACGACTTGAGGATCTACCTCATCCAGCACTTCGACTGCGTCGACGTATTTGACGTATCCTGCTCGCTCGAAGAAAGGGGAAAGAGTGCTACAACCCTCTAGCAAGCGAGTAATGGAGATCTTGAGGTGGCACGTCCTTGAAAACTTCTTGATATGATTTTCTAAGACGCAATCACCATCATCATCATCATCATCAAACTCTTCAGGAGTGCAGTAACCTGCTCCAGAATAAGCTGCTTTCACTTTCTGAGCAAACTCCAGACGAAGAAGATACTCATACACTTTAGTAGCTAACTCTACTGGAGAGGGGAGGGGCTTCTGCACTTCTTTTAAAGTGAGTTCATAATCTTGACTGTCCTCTTGATTTTTTAAGTTCTCTCTTTTAAGCTCTAAAGAGAATTCGCAGTTGGCCTTGCCGAAATAGCAATTACTAGATTCCTGAATAGAAAGGTCTGTTCCCCTGTCTAGAACCCACTTCCACACAGAGATGACTTTCCTCTTTTTCAGAGGAGTTTTAAACGGGGAAGACCTCTTTTCACCCCCTCTAGCGGTTGAGGCCTGAACTTGCACTACTCTCGCACCACTTTGACCAGCGTCGTCGTCGTCGTCGTCGTCGTCGTCGCCGTCGTTGCCGTCGTCATTGATGACGACGACTGCTGGTGAGGCTTCTGGAGGATCAGCTGATGTTATAGCGCACAGCTTGCGGTAGTCGTCTATGCTCACATTTACACATTCAAAGCTGAAATAAAAATAAAATAAACCTATGAGTCATGATTCAGCTAAGTAGTTGTAGTTTATAATCTAAAAAAAAAAAATGTAAACTTGATCTATAAGAAGTTCTTTAATCATCTAGACTTGACGTATTCTTATTTATTTCGACAGATTTAATTAAATTAATATATAAACTCTCACGATTGTTGATTCAAACCAGAGACAAATCTATGTGAAAACTTAATTCAGTTGACCGACGTCAATGACAAGAAACGACGTCAGTATGGATCATGCTAAATCTAAATAATGAACTTACCCGATTCTCAACTGGCCGACGTACTTCACAAAGCCGACATACTCCACTCCTCTAAAAGTAGACTTAGTCAACTTCCACTGAGGATGAAGAGTCCCGATTGTTTGTTCTGTAGTAGAGCAGTCCAAATTATCGATCACAGTTTTCATCTGAGTAGCCCACTCGACGACGGTAGTAGGAACATATATATGTCTCACTCCCCTAAATGTAGTTCTAGTGAACTTGACTTCAGCTCCGCTGAATAGTACAGTAGTTTTAGCGCTCAAAACATGTGTGAACTCCATGGTAAATGTGTTTAAACCAACAAACTCACAAAGACGTCGCGCTCTTTTAAACCCTTTTCCTCAGCAAAAAAAGAAAAATCTAAAAACAAACTCCGAGACAAAAGAATCATTGGTCTGAGACCTCATGTATATTCATAGAATTTCCCGCGTCACTGACTCCACCCGTGAAAAGCCCACGCTCTTATGAGTCCATTGACAAACATCTCTGAATCCTTCAGCATTGATACTAATAAAGATCTGAATCGGCTTTTAGTGTCAATAGTTTCAATCTGAAACAGTTCCTGATTATAATTCCTTGCTGCAACTAGTAAACGTTGATATTGTTTTAATTGATCTATTCTAATCAATCCGTCATCAGAGTGTATTATTTGATCGCAATAGACTACAATGTGAATAGCGTCATGAGCCTCGTACAAATTATTTCGAAATACCGCAATGTGGTCTGTTTCCCCGTCTATTTCTTTTAAAAATCTTTTTAAAGAATCAACGATTTCTAACAGCTCTTCTGATAAACTTCCTACTGAATGCCCATTTAAAGCCTTATACACATCATCAACACACTGTCGCTGTATAGGAATAATAATGCTTTTCGTAGAAGTGTAGTCTAAAATGTCATCTTCTGGACATGTATGATAATCGTCTCTATCTACTTCATCCCACAAAATAATTTCTAGTTCAAAATCTGTGTCTGATTCAGACATTTTGTCTAGCAGTAAAAAGAACAGTCTTCTCTACCATGCAGCGCGAACTAAAATAGTGCCCTCATAGACTTGTTGTGTTAACCACGGCTAAATTGCTCAAAGTGAAAGTTATGACCACCTGCATGGTCATAACTTTTACTCTGTATACACCTCCAAACGACAGATGGTGACCAACATAGAAGCAAAATGTAATCACCTGGTGCGAGGATTGAACTCGCGACCTTCAGATTAAAAGTCTGACGCTCTCCCTTCTGAGCTAACCAGGCTTCTAATAAAATGACTTTAGATTATATGGGAGGTATTTGAGGTGTCAAATAAACACCTCAATACCTAATGAGATTAGCCACACTAATTAAAGTGTCTTGCAATCTCTATGCTTTGGTTGTAGTTCTCCAGTAACATCTTATGCAGATTCTAGACGCTAATTAATGGGGTATGTCATTACATCAACACATTCCACATAGATCAAAATACTTATACAAAATCACGAGTACCGCAAACAATTAGTAACACCGTAGACATCATTATCTCATCTGTCTTATAATGTCTACGACATTGCTTTATTCATAAAACAAAGAAAACACTCGAGTCTGTAACTAAATTCTATCCTTACTATTATAGTGGCGTCCTCTGTTGAGTAACGCTGGCATTTATTCACTTCGCGAGAGGGCGCCACTTACCTGATACGACACAACGTCATGAATGGGATACTCTGTTTGTGTCTTTCTTGAAACTATGCCGACCTGTTTTTAAAATATAAACTAAACAAAACTGTTCTAAGACTATTGCTTTTAGATTTCAATATCTTGTTTTAATGTATTTTGATTAACATTTAGCAGACTTATGATGTTTCAATATTAAACCCCTTTTGTCTTAATCTATTGAAAACTACATGAAGTCTAAAACATTATCAGACACTCAAAACTGAGGTATCTGATGAGATTAGCCTCACTAGCTAAAGCTTTTATAAAGCTTTAGTAAGTTGAGTCCAAAAGACTCACAAACAGTCTCCTCTTTAGGAGACCAACTAACTAACTAAATTTAATATTCTCCGTCGCAACACAAAATGCGTAACTACCAGATGACTTAATTCCTTCTTTTATTGTAAGAGGGCGCCACTAGCGTCATTTTTATTAAATTTCACATAAGCACGCGCATAAAGCATTCTAAATCTACGTGTTACAACTGATAAAATGTTTTTAAAATAGAAACAAATGAGTTTTTCATAGAACATCAGTATAAGCATCTATATAGCATATTTACACTTGATAAACATAGATTTTCAAAGACGTACAGTACTAAACCCCCTTTAAGCGGTTATAACATAATTATATAGACTGTCATGTCGTCTCTATTATAACAAAACACCGGCAATATCTCACGAGATTAGCCACAGACCTCGACCTCTGGTCGGGGTCTGGATGTTGTAGGTCTTCTTAAGCTGTTGCTGGAAGGAGATTTCTAACCCGTACTGCTCGGGATAGAGCATCTTTCTTACCTGTCAACTAGTCCCCTGAGAGACCCATACATCACACTATGCATAGGCCTCCTCTTCATTAATGGAGAAAGAGACCGACATCAAAATAAAAAATAATTGTCATTTAGACCAACCATAAAAAGGTCGAGAATGACTTTGACCATGCTGACATAACATAGAGTCATAAATTAAACTCAATAACAGTTCTTTAAACTGAGATCTAGTGTCAATCTGAATACATGAGAACAAATCAGAATTATAAGCATAACCAGCTTTCAACAAGGCAATAAACTCCTTTGTTTCTATCAATGGAGTCAGCCTTGTTTTCTTGGCGTTCCTCACGACAGCATGTCCATAAAATACTAAATTCATGAATCCGTATCTCACATTAGCTCTCTCTAAAGTATCCAAACGTTGCACAAGAAAATAGTCAGTCTCTTCCTTGATAATGTCTAAGAAGGCTCTCAAAGCTTCAAACAAAGGAGTCAAAACAAGACAAGAATCACTAACTGAACTGTCTCTTTCAGAAAGATCCCAAGCCTTTTCCAAATACTTAAAATCCATAGGGATAGTTATATTTTGTGTAGCTGGGAATTTGCTAAATGAATCGTCCTCTGTTATCAGGCAATCCAAGTCGTCCATGTGTGTTTTATCATGATAAATATAAGAAACTTCCATATCATGATGACGATATAGACGCTCCATTATAGTAAATCAATCCTAGATTTCAGTGATTCTAGTAAACGTCTTGCTCGCATTAACCCAATCCAAAGTACTACGATCCAAAAGAGTGATACAATGAAATCTCACTTCAACCATTAAGTCATAAAATACAAAATAGCTTCCGTTCTCTATTACCTCTTTTGACCCTGTTCTATTGTTTTATCATATACTACTCCTTTGTCTATCTTAAGTGAGAAAAGTAGGTGTCAAGTAAGTGTAAAGCAGTCAAGTAATTGCCTAAATTACCCCAAACACCCTCCAGTAATAGCCAGGTAATTGTAATATAATTACACCCCTACGTAGAGCCTGCCATATACTACTTTTATATTTTAAAAACAAACAACTAATCAGTTGTCTTTCACATTGACTGTGATCATAAGAGAAAATTAATAACGGCTATTCTTGTTCCTGTCTTTAGTACTTCGTAGGTGACGTTACTTGTACATATACATAGGTCACAAAAATAAAGATTGCAGTACAGATTGAACATGTTAAAGGGAGATGATTACGCTGTCAATGGGCTATAAGTCCTCAGAAAAATGCATTTCCATCTTAGATAGCTGAAGAATAAACTCTGATCACAATCATTATATTGACGGACTCTGAACTAGGGTCCTATTTTGAGGATAATATCGTTTGACATAATATAGTGAAGGATGTAAGATTTCGCGGACCATCTAGGACTAGGGGAATAGAATGACATCGTTATTCATAGAGGCATTCTCCTAAGAGGGCAATTCAGGAATTACTTCTCGGGGAGTGTTCATCAAATATAGAACTTTATAGAGTAATGTTCTGGATTGATAGCACCATGTGGACCATCAATGGACACTCCCCAACCATTTCGCTGGCAGAATTTTCTTAGATGTTGCTGGCCTAACACTATTAGGGTAACATGCAGAATAGGCTTCAAAATACGTTGTAAATTGCAATAGGAATCTAAAAAGGAGAACAAATGAACCCCATGTTGAGTGTCACACTTTTCAGCCTCTGGTGAGTTTTCATATTTTGTGTGAATTACAATTCTAACTCATTTGACCAGTTCTTGCCGCTTTCAATTTTATTAATGAGGCTCCAGTGATTCGAGGGGAAAGTATGTAAGAAAGGAATATCAGGTGTCATATATTTTGGTCATGGTTAGTATTATCTACATTAGAAGTGCAGCTGACTAATACAATGCATTCCACACAATTCATATTAAATTATGAAATATATTCAAAAAAGATTAACCATAAGCCATGCCGTCCTACAAGTTCTCAGGGCCTGCATGTTTGTATAATTGTATATATATAGAGAGGTATGGTGCCCCAATGTGGTCTGTGTTGGATTAAAACTATATATTCAGTCCAATGTACTAACATTAAATCTAATGGGAAGCACCAGTATAACCCACACATAGACAACTATGATGAATAATTGTAGTTGTATTGACTGTTCTTGCCACGTCTGAATCTCCAATTTCTGAGACAACTCTTCACGTTGTCTTTATATAAATATTAAACAAACTGTAAACATGTAAATTAAATATGTACATACAAAGACTGACAGACATATTTTGAGACATAATGGGCATTACAGATAACATGCATCTCGTAGAGATGACCGATGGGGGTAATTTAAACAAGAATGTGAGTAGAAGGAAATGTGTAAGTGTGTCACATGTATTAGCTATCATAAGGATTGGGGTAGATTCACCACGAGTCGGACACATACCAGAAAGCTAATAACAATTGACTACTACCTTTCTGCACATAACTTGAGACGGACAGTGAATTTTGAGGTTATTTATGTACACTACTAGTTCTGGTGTTTATTTTCTGGAAAGAATAACACTTAAACTTTACTAAAGTTCATAGATAAAGGCCTAAAGTGCCCGAATAAGTTCCACAAAATCAAGTGTTCGTCTCAAGGTATGTGTCTGACTCTACCCTAAGTAGAGAATTCTAATCACTGTATTTCTTGCAAAGTATAGTATGTAGCATTTTAGTAGTATCATATTGTTTCTATATGCTTACAATATAACATGTTCAACTTGAAAAGCCATGGCATTGAACGTTTAGTTAGAATGATACAAAAACGTCAGAAATGTCTCCTTTTCTGCCCTGAAAGCCAATTTGTTTAATATTCTACTCGGATTACTATATCAATCTATGAGTTATTCTGCAGGTAACAACAGTGAACATGCAACGTGTTTAACACTTTAAGGATGGCATATATCTTTAATGTGTTATGTCCTTTGTGGTTGCAATACATGAACGCAGTCCTGGCGAGTAACTCGCGAGTGCTGCATACATGCATCATGCCGACCCTATACGAGGTTGATATACTCACAATTGGTTGGCATGATGCACCATGCGTCGGTGCATCCTGATGACAACTATTGCTTTAATGTAACATGTTAATGAATATATGTTAATGGAAACAGCAAGTATGTCACCACGTTATACAATACCTTCTGTGCCCTATCTGTCAAATATGAAAATAAACATGCGAACTTGTCATGAGTTGGGTTTTTGGTTTAGTATTTTTATTGCCGTAAATATATCTACAATTGGATTTCTTCCAAGAAAGCCCACACGACAAATGGCTAAACGAATACAAATGTACACCAGTATTCAACTATATGACATACAAACATAGAGGTGATCAATATTAGAAATATGCCTAGGCCTATGTGTGTGTTCTTTTCTAATTTCGTCTTCGAGTACTGTGTTTAGTTACACGACTCATGGTACACTCAGAGTCATTGGCAGTCAAGTCAGAGACGAGTAGCATGTCCGTCAAGATCGTTGATGCTGTTGTAGATACCTGTATCTTTCCCAAAGCATTGCTGGAAGCAACTGTCTATATTTGAATGGTGAACCCCTTATCCTGGTATCTATCTGGACACATTCGTAGCTATGGAAAATCAAATAGAAAGTGATCAACATAAGGCAAATCACATTATTCCTGTTGATGTAATAAACCTTATTTCTAATCAAAGTCATGATGGACTTCTGCAAATTCTTATTATAGATATTATAGCACCCAAAAATATTAAATGAATTTAAAAGGATTGGTGACAGAGTACATGTATCAAGATATTGCCGACCATGCAGGGAAGAATCTACAAACATTTTAAAAGATCCAAGAAAGCCTTTGACTCAGCAAATAATCAAACCTTATTGGACAGCGAAGATAGTTATCCAATATTGAATTGCCGTGCCAAATTTCGGAAATCCGAGAATTCAAATACACGCGAAATTGTGATTTGGGGAAAATCACAATACATTTACATGACACCAGTTTAAATTGTCTGTTGACACTATGAATGGAACCATTCTATTTCATTCTAAAGTAGGGAAAGGTTGCTATAATTGGCCCCCTAAGAACCTTGCTCTATATTCCTCATAATGTAAAGTGTATCCGATTAGCTAAAAATGGATTTGATAGAGGTATATTAGGTCACCAGCAGGATATAATATTCCATATTTGAAAAAAAGATACTAGGCCAATTCTGGAACCAATATTATATGAAGGGTTTGGATGCAAAACGACATAAGCGCCATTTTAAAAATGGGGACAAAAATCTGACAAAATTATAGATTAGGGATAGTGAAACAATTATAATTTCCAAATTATTTTTCCAAGATTTATTATTTTTCATCTCATTAGGACCTACTTAGTATACACTCTGTTACCAAAGTACAATAATTGACCCCAGGGTGTCTTCAATTCTGGGATGGAGATATATCTTTTTGCATCCAAACGCTTCATAATTAGGTCCCTAAATTGAACCACTCAGGTCCCTAAATTGGACCAATCACTGCGGATCACCCTTAAGGGCTCTCAACAGGTTGTTTAAAATTAACACACAATTAGGCATGCATTATTTGACACAGATATGTTGAGACTATACATATTGTATACCAAATTGATCATATTTAAACCTTCTATCAGATTAGTTCCATTTTGGAAGGTTTCAGACGGCATGAAGTGCAAATGGAACAAAAAAGTTCTGTCTTAAAACAGCATTATAGGATGGAAAAAGAACACTTTCATAACTTTTGATAATTGGAGATTTATCTAGGTGTCATTCCCTGGGGCGCTTTTCTTTCTTTTAGCTATATCTCAATTATTAAGCTCTACACAGCTGTTTAAAGTAGCATACTCAGTTGAAAATTGACAATTCTTCATGAAAAATATTTTCCCCTATTTTCGCCTGTTACACCAATTTTCAATAATTTTCGAGTGACTATGCTACTTTGAACAGCACTGTAGAGCTTAATAATTGAGATATAGCTAAAAGAAAGAAAAGGGCCCCAGGGAATGACACCTAGATAAATTTCCAATAATCAGAGCTGATGAAAATGTTCAATTCCCATCCCATAATGCTGTTCTAAGAAAAAAGAATGTTTTTGTTCCATTTGCACTCCAGGGTTTCTTAAACCTTCCAAAATGGAACTAATTTGATAGAAACATTAAATATGATCAATTTGGTGTATCTGGGAAAAGGGCCCTTAGTGCACCCTGCACTAAGGGCCTTTTTCGCAGATCGTGTCATAGTCTAAACATATCTGTGTCAAATAATGCATGCATATAATGTTAATTTCAACCAACCTTAAATGTTGGTATCACAAAAGATGTTTGTCCTTTAGAATCTTTTGATATAGGCCTAGGCCTACCTTTATCAGATCCATTTTTGATGCAATCTGATATAGGCTAAGCCTACCTGGATTATGAGGAATAGAGAGCAAAGTTCTTAGGGGTTCCAATTATGGCAACCTACCCATACCAAAATTAGATCAGATGGTCTAAAAATGGTAAACGTTCCAAAATGAATGCCATGCTCTTATTAAACAGAATTTCAACTCTGTCATTTAGAATGAACATTCACATCAAAAACTCTACATTAAGAATCATAAAGACTTCTGACAGGAAGCACTGTCTGGGAAAAGTGGGTGGTCCAATTTATGAGTCGGTCCAATTAAGACAACTTTCCCCTAATTCAGTCTTTACTTGGGCCTTTTATCCCACCCTGGGGCAAAAGGCCCACAAATTCGACTGCAAAGGGCAAATATTTGCAACCTTGTGACCTTGGCCATTTTCAACCCAGGAAAATAATTTCAATGACTATTGTAGATTTGGACATATTTGAAAATGGAATAAAGGGTCTAAAAACTAACTTTGTGACCTGGGCTCCTTTTTTTGGTAATTGTCCGATCACTAGGAAGCTGACCCCCCAGAAAAATTGTAGCCTCCACCCCTCTACTGGGGTAAAAGGCCCACACGAGGGATAAGAGGCCCATGGGCTTTTTTAACCCCAAATCTAAATAGACCTTTTACATAAGGCTACACCTTTTCTTCAAAGGTCACGGGACAGATCTGCAACTAGTATTCACTTTTATACTTTATTTATGCTTAAATTATACTTTAATATAGTTGTGGATCAACAAGGGAAAAGGGACCTCCGCGAGGGATTTTTAGTTCCAACTTTGGCCACCAGGGGGCTCCATATAGCCAACAATGTTCAAAATATCATAAAAATTGTCCTATACTATTTTTTTATGGAGAATACAATAAGCCACTTTACAAAATTGCAACTTTAGTGAAAACCTTCCATATTTGGAATGTAAAAAGTACGTTTTTGGGCTTAAATTGGTGTTTTTGCACTTGTTGGTTGCCATGGAAACACAATTTTCATTCTAAATTGAATTTTTCAAGAAATTAATGATTACAGGCCCCACAAAGATTTTATGCTGAAAACGGAATGTAAATTCCATTTTAAGATTAAAAGCTGTGACCAAAAGTTTGAAAAAGTTTGGATATTTGGGAATTTTCGTAATTATGCTAATTAGATAGAGATTATCTCTAAAACAAAGTAAGATAGAGCTTATTGGCATTTGAATTTGGACAGTGCCCACACATATTCAAGGAGCCAGTTCTCAAAAACTAGAAATAGTACCTGCTAATGAAATATATCACTGGAAAGCTGATGACCTCAATTTTATAATTGAGTTTAACCTAAATTGGAGGACCCTTTTCTCTCGACTGTCCACAGTATTACTATCCGACTGCCCTTATATTATGGGCCTCTTATCCCCAAACCAAAATGGGCCTTTTTACCCCAAATGAGCCTTTTACCCCACTTTATCTTGGAATGCCACTATAAACAGATTATCACATAGGCCTAGTAGGCCTACTGCACAATTCTATAAGTTAATTTTACTTAAATTTCATTTCAGCATGCCTAATGTATTATCCAACAGATTTTGCACGCAATATTTAATGAACTACATTATTTGAAAAATTGTTTAGAAATTAAAAAAATTGTTAAGAATTTATTTGAAAATTATATTTTTTCATTTTTTTTCTAAATTTTGGCAAGATTTCTCATCTGATTCCATTCTCAATCTACAGGTAAGAGAGGTGATCTATATTACACCATTTGTCCCAACTGTCAAAATTATGGATTTAGTTTATTTCTGAGGCAGGGTGGGTAAGTGGGCCTTTTGCCCCGCTGGGCCTTTTATCCCCACTTAGGCCTACCCTAAATTTCAGGGGGTCTACGGCGGGGGGGTGGGGGGGGGGGGGGCGTGCCCCCCTAGTACAGGACACCCCCTTCATCCGCCCCATAGCAGTAGCGAAACTGAAACGAACGCAGGGACTGCCAGCGGTGCGTTGGCGCGAAATTTACTCGGTGCCGCCTCCTGTTGCATGATTTACGAAACTCCTAAATATTCCAGGGGAACATATTGGGTTCACACCGGATGACGCGAACCTACACTGGACGTCTGTGCTGCACACTCAACACGTCTTACTGTGTCAGCACAGAGAACCAGTTCGTCAGCCGGCACAAATATCCCACATTTCCAACTCAGCTGTACAGAGACAACACTCAAACCTACAACATGGATTGCGATTTAGATGCTTGTTTTTCTCTGATAGTGGATATTGCCAATGAGGCTGGAGAGGTAAGGAATTTCATGTCAGTCTCGACTTGGGACTTCTCTGTGTTTTCTTTCCAGATTTCTACCAGCTCTCCCCGGGTCTCCTCCCACTCCCAGGCGCACCCACTCCCAGTGCCAGTGAGTAGCCTACTCGCCTGTGTCACTCCCACCACTGCACAACTTCATTCAATCCCCAGGAATCATTCAATCACAGCTAGCCACGGGCCACGTCCACCACTCGCCAGTGCAAAGTTGCAGGTCTCAATCTTGGGAGCAGAACCTTCGTCACACAGTAGGCCTATGCTATAGCGTGGCCCTTATCAGGTTTATCTTCCCACTAATAGGGTGTTTCATCGAAAATAGAATTAACTGTGTCATATCAGATCTGCGGCGTTTACCTGAAAGCTCTTTATGCAAGAAGAACAACAAAAAAGAATTATGTCGATCGGATAATTATTAAGCGTTACAGACCCATTTGAATACGGAAAAGTATAGAGAATAGTGAAAGTCAAAGCCCATACATTTGTTATTAAACGGTAGGCACTAAATAAGCCTAATTCGCCCAATACTTTTCCGTATTCAAATGAGTCTGCTACGCTTAATAATTGTCCGATTGACATAATTCTTTTTTTGTTCTTCTTCTAACATTCAGAGCTTTCAGATAAAGGCCACAGATCTGTCATGACACTATTATTCTCAAGACTAAAACAGAGGTGCATCCATATTTTACCCTGGGCTGTCTTCAATTTTTGACTTTCAGCTAACCTAAACACACATTTGGATACCTAAAATATGTGGTAATAAAGTGTACTTTGGGCTGAAATTATATGGGGAGGGGGGTGTGCTATATTTTCGGAACTATTTGGAGTAGAAATTCCGCACAAGTGTTGAAATGACCACAAACATGTATAGAGCATGCTGAAACACTGAAATTAACTAATGGATGCAAAGCTAATGCAGCCCAGCTGGTTGAGTGAGGGTAGGTTGTATGGGGACTTGGCTGCAGTGCAGGCCGCCAGCCACCTCCAAATTTGACACAACTTTACTTTACATTTCATGTCATAGCATCACAACCAGAAATGCTGAACACTGCATATTAATGGGGGTGGAAGTAGACATTTTGGCGATTCCATAGCTGTTTAAATTGTGAAAAAGTACCCACTAGAACATACTCTAATGATGTTGGAAAGACAAAAAACGGCAGCTCGCGATCAAACTTACGCAAGTTGCAGAGGTGTGGAACACCCTACCACTAAAGAGCATTTTTATTAATTATTAATTTACCCCCCCCCCCGGTCAAGGGGTCAACATTTTTTAACCTCCCACCTTAGGGTCGAAAATCGGCTCGCGCGCGGGCCCTTTGAAGCATAGTAATGCGCGGGCTTTTGGCTCAAAACAGGTTAAAATTTTTTGCCTTCCCACCCCAAGAGGGGTCCAAATTTTTTTGCCCCCCCCCCATACCCACCACCCTCCCCCCCCGTTGTTAAAAAATTATCACTCCCTAAGGGAGTGTTCATTTATCACCGGTACAGGGGGAATGGTGGGTTTGGGGGGGCGTAAAGATTTCCGACCCCTCCTGAGGGGGGGGGGGGCGTAAGCAATTCTGACCCCTCTTGAGGGGGGGCGGGGGGGCGTAAAAAATGTATCCCCTTTTTAGCAAAAAAAGCCAGCGCGTTAGACCTACTATACCTGGTAGTTCAAAGGGGGGTGGGCGGAAAACGTTTCATGAATGAATTGGCAATATACTATAGGCTACCTAGAAAAATGTGTTAGAATCCTTGTTGTAAGAGATCTAGTTTAGAGCCTACTTATAGGTACATGTATCTTTCTATGTAGACCTAACAGTAGCTAGACCCTTTACATTTTCCATGGCATAGGCAATGTGACCTTTTTGCTCTCCTCTATCCATGTGCAGCATATTTTGAATATCTTTCAGATTTTGCAATGCGTTTGTTGTGATGACTTAGCACTCCAGTCCATGATTGATATACCTACCGGTAGGCTACGGTATGGATATGCCCTAGATCCCGGGTAGCTATAGTATAGACCGGTACGGTAGGCCTACACATGGAGAGGTGTGTGTGTGGGGGGGGGGGGGGGGAGGGGGGTTACTGTAAACGTATTAATTTTCGCTCAGTACATATTTTCGCGCATTTCGCGCGAAAATATGATGTGCGCGAAAATATTGCACAAAAAAATAGCTTTCCAATGATATCTGGCATTATATACTGCAATGCAAAAGAGATTCAAATACCAAATCTAAAATGCTGGAGAAATCACATCCTGAAACTACGTACATGTAGTAGGCTTATATGATGCCTAAATGATAACGTGGATGTTATGTGGCTCCTGATGTGACCATATACTATAAAGTCTATGTTGGAAGGGGCATTGGGGCAACATATTTTGAGCAATAATTTTTGGGCTGTAAAACCCTTAATAATTGTCCGATTGAAAAACCGTAAAAACTGGCATGTAGCTAAGGATCCCCTGATTGCAGCTGCGCGAAAATATGCTTGCGCGAAAATGCCCTTAGGTGCTAGGTGCGCGAAAATTTAGCTGCGCGAAAATATCTACGTTTACAGTATGTAATATGGGTATACATTTATGAACATGAGAGTAGGTAATAGGATGGGAAGTTTGATAGAGCAAAGGAGAAGTAGTTGATAAAGGGGGTGTCAGTGAGCCAGATATCCTGTCATGTGACGCACGTGGCCTAACACGTGAGGCACGTGCAGGTCGGTATACTCCCTCTCAAAGGCTCTTATGTAAGTGTCACATGCTGCCACACGTGACACAACCCCCTCAGGCCGTCACAGGCGCCCCAGAGCCGTCACAGGCCGCTGCACAAGCCCCAGGACCGTCACAGGCCGCTGCACAAGCCTCAGGACCGTCACAGGCCGCTGCACAAGCCTCAGGTCCTTCACAGGCCGCTGCACACGGTCACATAGGGGCATAGTGTACCTTGGCCAACCACTGTCAACTGACACTAACACTCAAGATGCCATGCTGGTAGCCTGGCCCCCTTAAATAGGGTCAGGTCCCAGCACTGGGCATCTCCATCCTCACTCTACACTTGGACACCACTGAGCAAGGACCTCTCCACTGACTGAGAACAAGGCTATAGGCTATGCCCTACTAGGCCCAACTATCAGACATGGTGTAGGACCCCCTTGGCTCTAGTCCAGTACTAACCTCAGGGTTATTAGGTATATTTACCAAGACCTATATTATTGTGTGGATAGGTGTAACTGAGTGGAACCTACATTGTACTTACTGTACTGTTGCTGTCAACTTGTAATAAATACCAACTATACTACAAGACCTCAAGACTTAGTCAACTTCCTCACATTACAAGGAGTCTCCCAACTAAAGGGGATTCCTTGTATGACAAAGTGGTGGAGAAGTCCTAACAAGATCCCACAAGCTGGCAGCACAGACTACCAAGACTCACCTCCGCAGCAAAGGACCAGCTACCCCTGGATCTCTACCCAGCAGGAGGAGGAGACCCAGCTCCAAGGAGTCATCCAGGAGCTCCACTCCAACACCCTCAGCTTCACCACACCACACCACTCAAGAGAGTGACTTCCAAGGCAAGCTTCACCTGGACACCCTAGCTGCCCTGGACAGTATCCAGGACACACAGAGTGACTTGTTCTCAAACGGTCAGCATACCCCAGGATCAGGTATGAGTGACGATGAGACAGTACCCCCAGGCCAGGCAGCCAAAGAGGAGGCTGAGGCACTTCTACTCATAGCCCAGAATGTAGAAACTCATGTGGATAAGACACTTAGGCCTGAACTAACAGCCCTACACACCACACATGAGGAAAGCACCAGCCGAGCCTTAAGGAAGGCCAAAGAGGAACAAGAGAAGGAATTAATATTACTCAGACAAGCCAACCAGGCACTGAAGAACTCTATGGAGACCCAAAAAGCTGAAGCCGCCCAAGCACTACTTGATATGCAAGCTCATCTACAAGTGACAATGAAAAACCAGCTAGCTGAGGCCCTAGCCTCACTCAAGTCAGGTGCACCCAATACCCAAGGAGTGAACCTGACTAACACTGACACCTCCTCAGCACTCCTAGATGCCTTGAAAGAGGAAAGAGTTGCAAGGGAGGCATCTTTCAGTGGGTTAAGGGACCAGCTAAAACGGGACAAAGAGGAAAAATACTGTGATATTCTACAGCCAGAAAAATTTTCACAGTCCTCTCTCACACAATCCGCCAGGAGGCACTGCACAGACTATGAACAATACTTTGATTCCAGATATGGGTACCATCCCAGTAACAGAATCAAGTATTTCTCAAACTACCTAGATGGTAAGGCAAAAATTTGGTACAAAGCCTATAGGACAGCCCATCCAACAGCAGACTATGAAGAAATGAAGGCAGCTTTCCTGAAATACTTCAAGAAGGAGGACGACAGATTTGATGCTAAGGCATTGAGGAAGCAAAATCCAAAAGAATCTGTATCAGACTATGCCATGGCCTTACAAAAGATGGCCACAGCGCACAACAAGTCTGAGGAGAGAACAAGGGAAGCCCTGCTACATGGTCTAAGGGACGACATCAGTGCAGTAGTCATCCACAGGGAAGCAACTACATGGGATAAAATACTTGAAGTTGCAGAGGAGTATGAGAACCAACAAACAGTCTCCACTGGTAACATTAAAGATGAGATAAAAGCAGAATTAGGCTCAGAGCTACAGGAAACAATAGAATCCATGCAGGCACAACTGAAGTCTGTGACACATGTAAACTCTATGATTGTGAAGCAAACAAAGTCACAGAAAAATGGAAACCCCTCAAAGAAAGCCAAATCAGACCCAAAGACAGTTCAAATGGATCACTCATCAGAGGATGAAGACCAAAGCCTAAACCTCATGTCAAATGAACATGTGAGGAGGCAAGAACAAAGGGCACTGAAGGATCAAGGTAAACCCAACAACAGCCAACAAAGGAACTCTGGAAATAACAGAGGAGGCTACCGAGGCAAAAACTTTGACCCAAACTTCAGAAATAGCAACAGAGGAGGACAACGAGGCAGAGGTGGATACAGCCAAAATAACAGCCGAGATCACCAAAGCAACAGTCAGGACACCAGCCGTAGAGATAACAGCAGAAGTCGTGACAACAGCAGACACCGTGATAGTAGCAGAAATCGCGACTACAATCGCCGTGATAACAGCAGAGACCGTGATTACCACCGTCGTGACCAGAGCAGAGATCGTGACTACAACAGAGGTCGGGATCAAAACCGTCGTGACTACAGCAATAGTCGTGACAGACAGCATGACTACAACCGCAGTCGCGACAACAGCAGAGGTCGAGACAGCTACAATGGCTACAGATCCAACACACAAGGCTACAACCCCCAACAGCAGCCCCAACAGCCACCTCAAGCTATCCAGCCTGACGTGCTTCAACAGATCAAGCAGCTACTAGGATCTTCAAACTCGGGAAACTAGAGACCCACAGCGCCGCTGGGCCAGTGCGTTGTGAGCCTCTCCAACCCCCCATCAAGATCCAAGATCAACAACCCCTAGGACAACCAAAGACAATTGCTAGTATAGCAGAGACAATCCCCCAGATGCACACTGGGAAATCAAGCCGACCATCAGTGATTCACATCACACCTCAACAAGATGCATCGCAAAAGGAAATGCGTGAGAGTACCAAAATTTCTGTTGAACTTCTTAAAAATGGCTGTTTAAATGCAAGATTCTATGAACACACTGAAATACCTTGTTTAGTTGACACCGGTGCCACTATCACCTGTGTCAGGGATACTTTTCTTAGGGAAATTCAGAAATCTCGAGATGTAGAAATCAAAAAGAGAAAGTTCAATGTACACTTAGCAGACGGATCCATATGCCATGTAAGACAAGCAGCAGTATTGAAATTCAAAATTCATGGTACCAGATTCGAATTCCCATTCTCAATTATTCCAAATCTCACAAAGCCAGTTGTCCTAGGCACAGATTTCTTAAAAGCAACACGATCACAGATCGAATTCAATGTAGACCCAGAGCTACAAGTCAAGCCAGTCCGAGCTGTTAGGGAGGCTACAATCCTTCCTTTCACAGAACTAGCAGTTCTAGGGCAAGTCACATCCCTCAAATGTTTAGAAGGATGTGTAGGCACATTAGACAATTTGCAGAGGAACAACAGAGTTCCATACCTAGTTCAAAAGGGAGTAGTAACACCCTCAGAAATGAACAGGCACCCAATCATACTGCTCAATACAAGCCACCGACCATACAAGGTGAGGAAGGGTGATATAATAGCCCTATTCACAGAGGTAGATCCCTCTGAATTACATCAACCAGATACTGACATCCCTACTGAGGAACCCACACTACAAGTGCTAGACACTGAAGAGAATTGTAGTGACACAGAGTCAGACTGTGCCTCAGTATATGCAGATCCAGATACAAACCGTGGAGATGACACTGATGATGAATTGGCCACAATTCACAGTGAGGCTCATGACATTATGCCAGACATAATGGAAAATGTGCCACCCAAATGTGTACTAACAGATATTGGACAAGAGAGACTCCAAAAGTTACTCCACAAGTATCAAGATGTATTTGTAGGTAAAGACAATGACATAGGTACAACCCACCTATATACACATTCAATTCACATCAAACCAGATGCAGTACCATGTCACTACCTACCATACAGGCAGACGCCTGAGAAGCAAGCTAAGATGGGAGAAGTCTGTGAAGACCTAGTCAGACAGGGCATCCTCAGAGAATGTGCAGAGGGACCCTGGGCATCCAGATCATTTTTAGTACAGAAAGCATCTGGAGGCCAACGTCTAGTCACAGACCTACGCCACGTCAATGCTAATATGATAAACCAAGCTTTATCAACGCCACGTGCAGACGACACACTAGACATGATAGGGTCACTCAAACCTACCGTTTTCAGTAAACTAGATGCGCAACAAGGGTTTTTCCAAATTCCCATAAGAAGGGAGGATCAACACAAAACTGCTTTCATAGCAAATGACAAAAAGTATGTCTATCAAAAGATGCCGATGGGTTTGGCTACCGCGCCGGCAGGATTTTGCCATCTAGTAACTCTAATTCTCAACAAACTGAAATACAAATGTGCCCTACCATACCTAGACGACATTCTAGTCCTATCACCAGATGTAGAACGACATTTTTCAGACCTTGAAGATGTCTTCAAAAGCCTGAGAATTGGGAAACTCAAGCTAAAGAAATCAAAATGTGAATACTTCACAGATAGGATAGATTTTCTAGGAATGCGTGTCACACCAGATGGTTTACAACCATCCCCAGAAAAGGTGGAAAGTGTCAAAACTTTCCCCACCCCAAAATCCGTGAAACAAGTCAGATCATTCACAGGACTATGCCAATACTTCAAAAAATTCATCAAAGACTATGCCAATATTGCTAGGCCACTGTACGACCTACAAACAAACCTAAAGGTTTTCAAATGGAACGAGGATGCAGACAATGCTTTCAAAACATTGAAACATGCACTCTGTACCCATGCACTATTGAGATACCCAGACTATGACAAAGAATTCAGTCTAGCAACAGATGCTTCAAATGTGAGCCTAGGAGCTGTTCTATCACAACGCAGTAGTGAAGGAGTATTGAGACCAGTAGCCTTCGCAGGTAGAACACTATCAAAGCATGAAAGAAACTACAACACAACAGAAAGAGAGCTACTAGGTGTAGTATATGGGATACTACATTTTAGGCACTACTTAGAAAGTAGACACTTTCAGTTGTACACAGATCATGCAGCTCTAATACCACTCCTCACAAACACAGGTTTGACCCACAGGTGGGCCAGATGGGCACTGGATATCCAACAATTTGCATTCACAATACAACATGTAAAAGGGGATGACAACATTCCTCCAGATGTGATGTCAAGAAGAGAATATCCAGATGCACCACCAATGACCAACCCCCCACCACCTCCAAGAAGGAAAAGGGCAGCCACCAGAACCAAATTCTCTAAAATCCAAACCAAGATACCATTCAACAGAGATGACCCACCAAAATCAATTGACAGACCAAAACCAGTGATCAGAGGTATCTTAAAAGAGACCACCCATTATGTGTTCTGTCATTGTGAAAGGGAGTACTGTGAAGAGTATCCAGAAAACTGTTTCACCCCGGTTGAGACCAACAGGATTGCACAGATGGTGAAAGCCACATCCCGCGAACCACCACACAGTGCATCAGAAAATCAGTTGGAAGAAAAACTGCATAAAATTGCTTCAATCACCAAGGTAGTCAGATTTGCAGAAGAACAGCGGGATATGGAGGAAGAACAGGACAGAGACATTTGTGTTGTCACCACACGTTCAAAAGCAAAACGGTCGGTTGCAGAGGATACAAGGTCTAATGACCACCCTCAGCAATTAGGCCTAAAAGCCAAAAAGAACAAAGTGTCAAACAAATCCTCTTTCCCTACTAAATCCCCCATTTCAACACCCAGCACACCCACAGCCAATTTGCAGAAGCACTCAGACAGAGCAGGTACTGCACAGAAGGCTCACAAAACCAAATCTGACCCCCATCCCAAAAGAACAAAGGCCGCCTCCACCAGCACAAACAGAGGAGCAGCCAGTTCAAAGGAGCAGACAGTCAACACAGACATAGCAGTTGAACAACCAAAGAAACAGACAAAGACCAGACCTGCACCAAAATCTCCTGAAGCAATCCAGGCAGAGAAAGATAAAGAAAGGCTGGCACAGCATATAATGGAATTAGACCAGATGTTAGACCAAATCCCAGACAGTTCAATCAACTCCACACTGTTGAAAGAAGAACAAAGGAAGGACACTGGACTAATACCCATTATAGACTACCTAGAGAAAGGTGACCTACCTGTAAAAAGCACTGAAGCAACAAGGATTAGGAATAATGCTCAGCATTACCTACTCCTAGACAACATTCTAGTACACATATCCCCTACATCATGGAGAAAAACAGACACAGTACCACTACAAGTTGTAGTCCCAAAAACTTGGGTTGAAAACATACTGCAACACTTCCATGACTCACCAATGGCAGGTCATGTAGGTACTTCAAAAATGATGTCTTCTCTCATACCTAGGGTATATTGGAAATCTATGATGGCTGATGTCAATCAGTATGTGTCAACATGTGATACTTGCCTAAAAGCAAAAAGGGCAGTGCACACCCACAAAACACCAATGACTGTAAGGGACTATATGCCAACCCCCATGAAGCACCTAAACTTAGATGCTGTGGGACCACTCCCAGAAACAGCCAGGAAAAACAAACACATACAAGTTTGCATAGATTATTCAACTAGATATGTCATAGCATATGCCACAAAGGATCTCACAGCAGAAACCACACAACATGAGTTCTACAAGAACGTCATATGTCAGCAAGGTGTACCAACTTCAGTTCAAACTGACAATGGCACCTGCTACACAGGCAGCAATTTTAAGAAACTGATGAACACCCAGAAGATTAGACACGACCTGTCAAGTCCATACAGACCACAATCAAATGGATTAGTGGAAAGATTCAATGCCAGTATAGGAACAGCATTAAGGACTTTCTGTTCTCAGAATCAGAAAACATGGGACCTGTACATAGAATCAATTACATTTGCATTGAACAACACAGAGTCCCAGACAACAGGTTACACACCATTCTTCCTACTTCATGGCAGAAACCCTCAAACCATTGTAGAAACTGCCCTAAACATAGAGGAAGAAATCAAAACAGTAGCCGAGCATGTATCTGGAATGATACTGTCTCAAGATGAGTCTAGAAGAAAGGCAATAGACAGAGTCAAAAAGCTACAACAAGGAAGGAAGTCAAGATATGACAAAAAGCTTACACCACAAGCTATACTTCCACTAGATATTGTATATATCAACATTCCCAGAATTCTGTTGACCACAGATTCAAAGAAGCTTCAACCCCTATTCATGGGACCATATGTTGTTGCAGAAAGACCAACTCCAACCAGCGCAAGGTTGAAGAACCTATCAAATAACCTACTAGTCCCCAGACCAGTACATATTGATAGGCTCAAAAAGGTCACAACACTGAGGAAAAATGAGTTTGCACACAGACTCATTCCCCACACCTCAAAGTTTATCCACAGGATAACAAGGGATAAATCCCAAATCACACTCACCAAAGAGTCAGTTGGTCTAAACCAAATAGTACCCAGACCAGCCCACCACAAGGTGAAAAGAAACTCCAGGCAAGGGAGAATATCTAAGTAGATTACTTTTATATATTGACATGATCATATGGAATATCTATACCCACAGACTATGAATAATAGTCAAATAAGTATATACACTCTATATGAAGGAAATTAATTTTCCATCTACTGTCCAAATCAAGAATGATAAGTAGGAATTTCATATCAGCATTTTGAACCCACACAAAGGACAGAAAAGACAATATACACTATATAGGTTACAAAAACAATGTGCACACAAAGTAGAATCAAAGGACAGATTACTACAGGGTTGAAGTCTGAAACCCAAAAGGCAACACACAAAAGCCAAAAGAGACTACCTAAAGGGATTAGCAACCCAAGCTTGAAGAAACCACAATTATCATATTTTGCATCAAAGGCTAGCATCCTTGAAAGAATGCACAATGGAAATGTTTGAACCTAAATCCTGTAAAGTACATGAAACAGAGCGTGCTATGCCAAGAGACTACTGTCTAGACACACCCTTACCCTTCAAAGGACCCACACACTTGCCAGGGCAATCAAACCCCCACAGATGCAGGTGGTCCACACTAATTACCCCAGACATAATTACCCCAGTCAGACAAGCTGACACTGATGGCCCATAGCTAGGCCACCAGGGAAACAAAGCCAGGCCCTCAATGGATGAGGGTAGGGTGGGCTACATAAGATGCCCTGACTCCATAGCCAACTCACCAGTTCTACTCCTGCAGCAGTCAGGTACACACCAGCTGGTCCTAGCCATACCAGTTCTCCTATAGCAGGAGGGACTCTGTCAGAAAGCAGACCACACCCACTCTACAATATCATACCCAGTCACTACAATCTTGGGAAAGGACTCTAGCACAGATTGGACATTAAGCCAACACTAGCTTGATCATGGAAAAAGGTACAGTTCAAACACTACATTGATTATTATATTACTATTGGGACCAACCAGGATTTCTGCTCTCAAAACTATGTACACAGAGGCAGTGCCAAGTGGATACTTCACATAAGCAAAAAGGATAGCTCACAAAATCAGCAAACCAATTTAAACCTAAGTATATTGCAAAAACACTAGTAGAAGTCTTACTAAGACATAGAATATATTTTATATTTCAGGCATGCTAAAGCCAATCCTACTACTAGTGATGATGGCCACTTCTCAAGCCATCACATATGTGCCCACCGTTAGACAGAACGTTGGAGCCATATATGAGCCATTACCTGAACCATTGGTCAATGGGCACGATACCACAACCATGATATTGGCAATACCATACCATATACCTGCTCCACCAGAGACCGAAACCAAAATACTGGACCAGGTTATGGCACTGACATTTCCTACCCTGCATGACGACAGTTCTACCAGTCAGATATTACAGCAAGCAAGGGAACTAGATCTGTTAATAGACATAACAGACAAGGAAATTAACTCTACCTTAGCATCCATCCATTTGTTCCTATCAAATCCAATTAACAGTCAAGGAAGGTACAGAAGAGCACCACTTGGGTTCCTAGCCCCACTCTTCAGAGGAGCAATAGGTCTTGCCACACTAGATGACGTCAAAGAGGTCATGGACCAGATAAAGAACATAGACGGCATTCTAGAAGCTTTTTCCAAGCAAGACAAAGAAGCAGCTATATTAATTGATAAGGTCACCCAACGCCAAGACAAATTTGTCAAGGCGTATGTTAAGGATAAAAGTATGCTAGACCAAACCATGAACACTCTAGGCCAAAATATGAATTTATGGGCTCAAAATATGACCACATCTCTGAACACTTATGCAAATCACGAGCACACACAAAGAAGGAAGATCCAAATTTTAACTGATGCACTCACCATTATTGTAGCAAGAATGAACTATCTGCAAGCATTGCAGCGCACCACATCAGCACTCAGGATGCTATCAGCAGGCATTATGACTGCTGACATAGTACCACCAGCTGAACTAACGGAGCATCTGAATGATCTGGACATGACACTCAGAATACACTCACCAGGATCAAAGGTCGCCATAACTGACCTTGACTACTATTATTCCCAAAGAATGATATCCTACACCTATTCGGAACGGCACATATACATCCACCTGGATATCATTGTAGCATCCACTGTCTCCACCTTCAGAGTATTTCAACTGGTAACTACACCAGTACCAATCAACACCAAGGAGACACCTACAAAGGGAGTAACCCAATTAATTACTGATGTCAAATTCTTGGCTATCTCTGAAGATGGTTCACTATTTATTGAACTAACAAATGCAGATATGCTAACCTGTCCAGGAACTAAGATCAAAATTTGTACCAAAACTAGCCCGAGAATCCATAGACATGTACCTACATGCACAGTAGCAATTTATTTGAACCAAGCTCAGCAAGTCAAGGAAATGTGCCAATTTACTATCTCACCCTTGAAGAGACCTATCTCACACGCTGTAGCCATTTCACAAGATGAATATCTAGTGACCACAAATTCTCCCACCTACACAGTTACGTGTCACGGGAAACCAGCTACTACTCACAAAGCACCATCACACTCAATCATAGGTGTACCATGCCTATGTACAGTGAATATAGATCACTATTCACTACCAAATTCTAGGTTGCCATGCAACACTACAATTTCATTTCACTATGCTTTGGAGACTATAAACCTACCTTTTCTCGCGGCTCTAAATGAAATCAAAGAAATTGGACCAGACTCCAAGGCAAATCTGCCACCTTTTCCAAAGGTCAACCTATCCAGGACACTGGATATGTTAAGAAAATCAAGTAATATTGATGAATCAACATTACTAGACCTAAACCCATTCGCAAAAACCCTGCTTGATGATGCCTCCAGCCTGGCTAAGCCACTGGAAAATAGACTAATAGAGTCCTATCTATACAAATTTGCACGGCATCCAGCAGCATCTATCATACCAATGATACTTTCGGTTATAGCTACAATTTTGGCCACCTACACCCTATTCAAAATGCACAGAGGATCCACACTACTAGCTTATATGCCAACTGCAAAAGCATATAGATTTGTCACAGAGAAGCCTATGGAGAAAGCCTTCGAAACCCTATACAAGAAGGACACCACCACGGCACAAATAGAACAGGGCCCCACCCCTATTCTAACTATCCATGAGACCCATACCCTTATCATAGCCATACTATTCACACTCACCATTTACTCAGCCTACAGGCTGACCAAATATCTAAAGAGTATGGCAACCAAGCACTGTGGAAAGGGAAAAGTCACTAAGAGGACAAATCCCACAGTAGTACTAAAAGTCTACAAAGGAGACACCAACTTCTCCTTCCCCTTGCGTCCAGTGCCACATGAGTTTGATACAATTATAAAAGCTTCAGCCCCAACATACAGAGATATGATTATCAAAATGTACCCTCTCCCAAGACTAGTATTTGAATGGAATGGACCAGTAGTAATTACTACTAAGAAAGGAGAGACCGCATATTTACTGCCAGAAACTATCAATCTACCATGGCGTGCCAGGTTCAGCATAATACCAGCGCTCAGAGAACCTAATCTAGATTTTGCCATGTTACTACAAAATGACATTTCAACCCAGCCTGTCACCATGGATACCCATGAATCAAAGCTGGAAAACATCATAATTGACGACCAAAGAGAGAGCACCAATACATTCAAAAATGTACTCACCATACTCACCCAACCACCTACAGCTGTAACTAGTGAGAAAGTACATGGGGAAGAATAACACAATTATACAGGAGTGAGATTGACCAAAACTTTTGTGAAAAGTTGGTTGGCCCTGAAAAGGACCGTTTATATTGACATTTATAGATGCCACCCACTAGTTGTTATAGTCCCCCCATCCCAAGGCCTCCCAGGACTCGGCCAACTCGGCAGCGGCAGGAGATCCAATCCACGTATCTTCACTGAAGAGCCACTCGTTCTCCTCCCTCCACTGGACAAAACGTGCCTCCAAAGTAGACAAAGCATGCTCAGCGCTGTCTGCAGCATCACCTGTCACCGTGTAAGCACATAGGCCGACAGCCAATAGGAAGTCCCAGATGACCCCATCATTTCTGGTGAAAAGCAGTCGCGGGTCATATCCATCCAGATCACGTAGGGCCTGAGCCAACAGCTCCAGAGATGCCGCCCTGCGCATGGAAATCCCGCCAGCACCAAGGAAGTACCAGCCGTGATGACGGCACACCAAAACATCACCAAAACTGGCAATGTCGTGCCGGACTTTATGCAACCACCGCGTCCTTACTGAGTCATACCGACTCAAAATACTCCTAAAAGGAGTACCAGGAGTCAGCCCCTCCAAGGTGTTTTGATCACCTAACCACAGGTCTAAGGCCTGCATGTCACCCTGCAGCCAGGCCTCAGGGAGATATGCAAGTACCTCAGGTACAGCCTCCAACTCGTCCTCCAAAATTGCCATATGCGCCATACTGTGTTATCTCAAGGGCACTCAAGGATTAAGTGATCCTACTGTGGTCTACACAGCCTTTATAACCCCTCCCCACCCCCAAATGACACTGTTCACCCTCTGAAGTGATCCCCTCACTTCAGGTGACAAGTCCATGAGAAGGCACATGATCTGCTCACCAAAAGGTGTCAACCACCGGTGTCACCGCGGCACACGACGCATCTTGCGCCGCATGACACAATAGCCTCAAGGTGCCACTCAAAAATCTGCTCAAGGTGCAAAATTTTCAAACTCTCACAATCCCAAGGTCAAAGCAAGGTCTCAGTGTGTGTCAGTAGTATCAGGGAATCAATTTTAAGGTATCCCAAAATGAAACAGCCAATTTTTGAAAAATTGAAGTTCTACAAAAACAATTGCGTACTCTTAACCATGTCAAACTTGCTCAAACATGCATCTATATGTATGAAATTGTATTATTACAATCTAAATTGCTAATCAAACATGTTTGTATATAACACTGTATTTGCACTGTATTTTACACTGTATACCTTTGTATTAGGCCACACCAAATTAAAAAGTTGGTCTATGGATTTTGTTTTCCAAAAATAGGTGCGGGAGGGCGAATTTTTTTTTTTTTTTTTTCCAAATTTTTTTTTTGTCTTTGGATTTCAACCTTTAATTAGGGGGGCGGACGAATTTTTTTTTTTTTTCATGAGGGAAAATCTTTTTTAAATTTTTACAAACTGATATTTTCTGGCTAACGATGGCAGAAAAGGCCACCAAAAAAAAAAAAAAAAAAAAAAAATCCAATTTCTCAGAAAATGATGCGGGCGCAGTCCATAGACACAATTTTTTCAAAAAAAATAAAAATTTCCATTTTCGAAAATATGGTGCGGGAAATCCGTAGACCAACTTTTTAATTTGGTGTGGCCTTATGTAAGACTATTTACAGAAAAACATGAAGCAAAAAGGGAGATAGTCCGCTGACTAACCCTAGGATACTACACAAAAGACTTAAATCTCACAGCAGCGGCCCACTGCAGAGACATTTCTGATCAAAGTGTAGATCCACAAGTGGCCTAACACGTGAGGCACGTGCAGGTCGGTATACTCCCTCTCAAAGGCTCTTATGTAAGTGTCACATGCTGCCACACGTGACACAACCCCCTCAGGCCGTCACAGGCGCCCCAGAGCCGTCACAGGCCGCTGCACAAGCCCCAGGACCGTCACAGGCCGCTGCACAAGCCTCAGGACCGTCACAGGCCGCTGCACAAGCCTCAGGTCCTTCACAGGCCGCTGCACACGGTCACATAGGGGCATAGTGTACCTTGGCCAACCACTGTCAACTGACACTAACACTCAAGATGCCATGCTGGTAGCCTGGCCCCCTTAAATAGGGTCAGGTCCCAGCACTGGGCATCTCCATCCTCACTCTACACTTGGACACCACTGAGCAAGGACCTCTCCACTGACTGAGAACAAGGCTATAGGCTATGCCCTACTAGGCCCAACTATCAGACATGGTGTAGGACCCCCTTGGCTCTAGTCCAGTACTAACCTCAGGGTTATTAGGTATATTTACCAAGACCTATATTATTGTGTGGATAGGTGTAACTGAGTGGAACCTACATTGTACTTACTGTACTGTTGCTGTCAACTTGTAATAAATACCAACTATACTACAAGACCTCAAGACTTAGTCAACTTCCTCACATTACAAGGAGTCTCCCAACTAAAGGGGATTCCTTGTATGACAATACCATCAATATACTGTACCAGGAGTCTAGGAATGATATATAATGTTCGATTGATAGTGATAGGCCTACCTAGTAGGTAGGTCACGACCATGTTACTGTAGGTACCCATGACTGTGCAGAGGGCATTGTAAAACAGGCATCCTCATCCATTTTTATCGATAGATTAAGCTGACAGCCAGTAGGCCTAGACTCCATACCATGTGCAACCAGGGCTTGGCACTGATCCCAAAACGAGCCACGCCCATAAAGACGAAAGCGCCGACGGCTCGTATGTGCTTTCCAATGCACCTGTTAACCAACTTTGGTACGGCACTGGAGCTAGAAACGAATAAACATAGATCCTATATAGTTTATTTTTATCATGCCCACATTTACACAACTGTAGAATTTAATTGGTCTAGAACCAGTCCAAGTATCGTCATTGAAATATATATAGTATGCCACTATTTTCTGTGAAGCTTTTATTTGACGAATATGGATGTTTATGCAAGCATGGATATACATAGTACCTACTGTATTGTATCTATGATGCAAGGTACCCAGTGCCTACTTAATGTTGAGTCATTATCCGATGGCTCTACCGCGTCTCGCTTCAAGGTCATTCCTCATCTAAAATCTCCCCTGCCTAGGTTGAGTAATAGGCACCACACACATTTACTGTACATAACAGTAATTGAAGTGAAATTGGTGTTTTCATCAAATTTCTCACCTGATGTCCCCTTTTACTCTGGTTTCTTCTATATTGCAGGTCATCCGTGAAGCATTCTACAGTGATAAGAAAGTACAGACCAAGTCCAATGCTGCTGATCTAGTCACAGAAACTGACCAAAAAGTTGAAAAGTTCATCATCTCTTCTATAAAGGACAAATTCCCAACACATTGGTAAGCCTTAATAGGATTAAAGGAATTAAATTGTAGCCGTTCCGTCTTTCCACTTGCAATATATTAGTATTTATACTAATCAAGTACTGGTGTTTAATTGAAGCGGGTAAATATGAATATTTGTCCAAAAAATGGAAGAAATTGGGAGAGATAAGCAAAGGACTGAGAGTCTGATACATGAGGAATAGGGGTGGATACAATGTCCTCATCGTGATAGAGGCGCTTACAACCCTCGTACACATCACTACACTAGCTCAGCTGAAGTTTAACTTATAGCAAGTAAAACTCAAGTAGGACACTCAAATGAAAACCTGCAATGGCTACCGGTATTAAATGTGGTGTGATTTTTAATCCGAACAGGTGTACTATAGAAATCTACACCTGACCACGTGTCTAGTAGTAGGAGTGAGTGTCATTTATAGGCTAGTTTATCGAGCTAAACGTAGGTTACTCCCATGTCGTCTTGCCTACGGTTTATGGGGGCCTGGCGCCATTTTGTGGTCTGACGTCATTTGTCACGTGACATTCTATAAATAGATTCCTCCTCTAACTGTCTGATCACGTGACTTCCGCCAATCTCTATTCTATTACATAAGGAGCGAGTTGAGCCAGCAGAAAAGCAGGGAACTCCCGGCTATTGAAGATGGCCGCTGCAGGGGGGAACAGTCCCTAATAACGACCCAGGGACTTCTCGACAGTCTAATTTATAGGCAGGATTTGGCCTCGGTTGCTATGGTTACACAGCTGTCAATTAGATGCCTCACTAGACACCAATGACGACACTAGTTGTATTACCTAATATCACAATTAGTGCACATCGATTATGGCCAACGGCCACCACTAGTTATTAGATATTACATTGTATAGCAAATGTATTTTGTCCTGACAGTAGTAGCGGATCCATGGGGTCTAGGGGCCCCCTAGACCTGTGCCCCCGAAAACGGCCCCCGAAAACGGGTATCTGTGTCCCTTAGCATAAGAAAACAACACACTAGTATATTACCAATAGGCCAGACCAAAAAAAAGAAGTCGGTCAATGGATTTCGCGCACCATATTTTCGGAAATGGAAATTATTTTTTTTTTTGAAAAAAAAATTGTCAATGGATTTCGCTCGCTTTTCTTTTTTTTCCAAAATTTTCTTCCAGTTATTCCCCCAGATCAACCAATCAATTTTCATGTTAGGGGTCCACTAAGAACTTTTTTTGGAGGCTGGTTAAAAAAAAAAAAATTATCGCTCGCTCCAGTTTTCCACAAACAAAATCCATTGACAAAAAAAAATTCTTAAAAAAAAGAAGAAGAATTTCGCTCGCTCGCACCATTTTTTGAAAAGTGAAATCCATTGACCAACTTTTTTTTTTGGTGTGGCCCTATATATATAATTATATCTATGAAATAGCTGCTCTCTGCACTAGATTTTGGAATTGAAGACTGATTAACAAAACTTGCTGAATTTTATGACAGTTTTATCGGAGAGGAGTCAGTAGCAGCCGGCATCAAGTGCAATCACACTGACGCCCCAACATGGATCATCGACCCAATTGACGGCACCACAAACTTCGTTCATGGTTTCCCATATACTTGTATCTCAGTTGCGTTAACCGTTAACAAAGAGGTAAGACATGCTTATATTTAACAAAACAAAAATAGTGTACGTGCTAGAGATCATGCTTCTGAAGGAATCCTTCCTTTTTCACTGCAATTTCTAAAGTGTAATTTCATCATTTGAAAAGTTGATTAAAATCGTAAAGTTTCCTGCTTGTTATCCATCACTGTTATAAAAAATATGTACTATTATGTACCGATGTAAGCCATACCCAATGCCCATCTTGATGTTTATACGATTACGTACAATAAGGATACTTTGGTTGTTTCACCAGTAGTTTTCAATATGGCATGGATCCCAAGACGATTTTGATAGCTGTGGTTGAGAAAGTTGTTGACACTCTTTACTCCATTCGTTATTAAAGATTATTAAAGCAATGCCCATTGATCTGTTGTAAACAGGCAGAGATCGGCCTGGTCTACAACCCCATACTGAAGGACATGTACACAGCGAGGCGGTCACAGGGCGCCTTCCTAAACGGCAAACCCATCCATGTCACCAAGACAGAAGGTACATCATGCAGTGATGCATTCTCCATACTAGCAGATAATTGGGGGGCTTTATCGATTATGTTTTTTTTCCCCTTTCACTTCTGCAGGGGTGAAAAGTTTTTCCCTGATTTCAATTTTTGTCGTGGAAACCTGTACTTAGGCCTTACTATAGAGGACCTTTATTCCGTCGATTTGAACATTTCAACTTTTTTTGGACTGGTCACTTTTATATCACGCTATAAACAGTTGTCATCAATTACTTGTGATATTTGCACTTGTCCGCGCAATGCTGATAAACCCTGTATCCAAAAGCAAAATGTAACTTCTGCCCACACATTTCTAGTAAAATAAAACCTTAGCTCAGTGACCAACTGTATACTGTAAAGTTGTATCCTTTATTCGCCCAGAGTTGGACCAAGCCTTGATCTGCAGTGAGTTTGGTTCCGAGCGGACACCGGAGCTTCTCCAGCGCAAGTCTGAAGGCATGAGAAACGTCATCGCCAAGGCGCACGGGTAGGTGTTCTGATGTAGTCATAGACACGTGTTGTCCTTCTGTGAGAAGTTCCTAAGGTAATAAATGGGAGCGTTCTATAGGGAATTGCCATATCAGCGGAGAGAACAGTGTTTGTGCAATATCATTTACAAATGCAATGCATTGTACATGTATAAGGATATTTTTTGGTCCGTCAGAAACGATCTATATTCTTTGCCCTGGTGCAACTTCTGCGTCAATTCTTAAATCAGTTGGTTAATATGAGTGTCTTGGGGTTTTAAGTAGTAAATATTGAATTAGTTATGACAACTATAATGTCTTGGTTGTGAATATATCTTGGATGGTGGCGCAGCATCCCGGGGCGGTCTATGTGAATAGATAGTCCTGCTACATAATGTTATTGACCCAGGGGTACCCTGGGTCTCTGTGAGACGGTTTCGGTGGGAAAAAGTAGATTTGTGAGCTAACTTTGAAAATTCACCCTGCTTTTGTTTTTTGGTTTTTCTCTCACAAAAAAGGCTTATACATATCTCGGGGACTACCTTTCTCTACCTGTCTTTACCAAAATTTCCTCACACTGTTTTTTCCTAGTGAAAAAATCCAAATAAAAAGTGTCAAAAACAACCCAAAAACATGTCTCTGTGAACTAATGCTAAAGAATAGGACAGTGACCTTGAATCCACCCTTTAAAAGATGAGCGTTCACACAGACACCCATAGAGCTCAGTGCTGAAGGGATGGTGAGATCAAAAAGTGAGACGCTTTTAACAACTTTGTGTGTCTTTGTGCACCTTAATGGTTTGATACAGTCACAGTTTCCCAACATTCATTGAAACATTATATTGGATAAATATTTCGATATACTGGAATATTATACATCTTCCGAAAAGCCCAGGGTCACTTGTGATGTATATCACACAATCCATCTTTAATAGCTGAAAGGTATTGTATGGCTAGGTTCTATGGGTTAGTAACATGTCAAACAGCATGTATGTGATCAGTAGAAAGTGAGAAAGACAACATGAAATGTGGATCAATAAAAAATGAAATAGGCAAGTATTAAAATCGTGTTACTCGGTAGTCCATTGTGGAATGGGGCGGGACTTTAGAATTCTACATGCCATGCTGGTTCATTACTAGCCACATACATGTTTTTGTGTTTTTGTCGTGGTTGGGTTGTTTGTCTGGATCTCTCTTGTCAGTCAATAGGAATAATTGTAATGAAAGGTGGCACGGTTTAAAATACAGTTTTTGTGTGACTAGATGAGAAAATGTAATAGATTAAAAAGTTTAAGACCAAAGACAGGCCCCTGAAGCACACCAAAAACGGCAAGCGCATGCCTTGGCTATGTCCTTTGAGTACACTCGTATTGCGTACCTAATAGATGTGAGAGATGAATGGCACACTAAGGTATGAATACGGCTTTGCATGCCTGAAATGTAGCTAAATTTGGGAATAAAGTTTCCTCAAGATTATTTAACCCAATAAAACACTTTGAAAAAACCCATGGAAGACACGGGTGGCACAGGTCGTTCAACCTTTAAGAGCTACGCAGTGTGGACTCATCAGAGCTGCGCCCATGTATCATTAGAGCAAAGTACACAGCACTGTAATTGTAATTTTGTCTCACACAGTTTGTCTTGCATGAAAGTATTCATTACCAAAATTCTACAGCAAAGACATGACACTTTGCATGCAGTTGCTATGATACACATCTAATGAAAATGCCCCTATTCTAGATGTTCTATAGCAACCTTCACAACATAATAGAAAACACCTTTAGCAATGTCATAAATGATATATTTGCATGCTAATAGATGAAAAACGCGAACAGATACTCCTTTAGAGAAATAAAGGGTCCTAGGCATACAGAGCGAATTACATTCATCTAGTAGCCCCAAGGGTCTTAGGCCTATAGAGGGAAGTACATGCATCTAGCAGCCTCAAGGGTCCTAGGCATACAGAGGGAGTTACGTGCATCTAGTAGCCCCAAGGGTATTGGGCATATAGAGGGGGTAACATTCATCTAGCAGCCACAAGGGTCCTGTTGATATAGAGGGGGTTACATGCACCTAGCAGCCCCAAGGGTCCTGATAATACAGAGGAGGTTACATGCATCTAGAAGCCCCAAGGGTCCTGATAATACAGAGGAGGTTACATGCATCTAGAAGCCCCAAGAAGTGGGCACTGTGTGTCCCTGTGGTAGTAAAAGATGTGCCTGTGGTAGTAAATGTGTGCCTGTGGTAGTAAAAGATGTGCCTGTGGTGTGCTTCTTGCAGAATTCGGTGCACAGGTTCAGCGGCCCTAGACTTGTGTATGGTGGCCTGTGGTTCGGCCGATGGCTACTTCCACGAAGGTATTCACTGCTGGGACTACGCCGCCGGGGACCTCCTTGTCAGAGAAGCCGGGGGGATCACTATGGACACAAGTGGTCCGTTCACCCTTTTATGACCAATAGTTTGTTACTAAAACCTTTTTTGGGATAAGATCAATTTCGGCCGTTGAGCTTGACTTGAAGGTAAGGCTACCTATTTTAGATAAACCAGATCTTCTCTAGAAGCGACTTATTGGAACTGGCGATTAGGGTAAGCAATGTAGACAACCCAGTTGGTTATTATTGAAGAACTTTTGAAAAAACTTGTTGAATTAGCAGTAATTATAAGCTGCAGCTTTTGTAGTGTCAAAATAAGGACATTCTGTTGTTGCTTTAGCTAATGCTTGTTTGGCATGATGTGGATTTTAGGCTATTGATGTTTCCGTGTGCATGTCTTTTTGGGTCAGTATGTGTGATACAAACTATATGTAGATTAGGGGCAGAGCCATAACACAGTGGGATCTGGTAATGTGATATTAAAAATAGAACTAAGGCCGATTGACACTAGTTATTAGTCCAATACATGTACTCTGCTATTCAGCTAGTACTACTACTAGGCAGTGCACCAGACTTGGAGATATTCCCCAATGGAAGCTGCACCATTCCATTGTTACTTGTATCCAATTCCATATAAAATGCCTTCCCAAAGCCACAGAACAATTTGCCCAGGCTAACGTCCCTGACCTGGACCACATACATGCATATAATTGACCATACCCTTTTGACGTTTCTCAGATTAAAAACTTTTTTCCCCTTTAAAGTTCATTTCCTTCGTTTCCAACATCAAGTTTCATTAGGATGTGTTGAGAAAAATTATTCGCTTGCTCAATATATCTGAAGTTAAAACTGTTCATATGTGGCCCAAGCAGAGAAAAGGGCTAATGTAGACCTAGGCAGGCACAATGGTACATACGTAGTGGTTCATATAGCTTATGTCTAACTTAGTTTGGCCAACAAAGCTACCCCGTATATCTGCATGTTTTGCTTCAATCTGTAACCCCGGTTGTCTAGAACCATACCATATAGTGCTATAAAAGAAATGTAATGCATGCACCATTCTTAGAATATAATTCACAACAACAACAACACATATTTCATTTCATATGTTAGGGACTCAATAATCCGCTAGGTGAGCCCCTGCGCACAGTGCACACAGCAGTAGAGTATTTTGGTGCAGCTGTGCCTCACAGACACTGTTATAAAACTCCCCTCTTAGGGAGTGACATTTCATCTGTTACTTTTAGGTAAGCACACAGAAATATACTCAAGAGAAAGGCCTATCCAGCCATCCCTATAATAAGTGACTGCAGCTAAGAGAAGTTACCAAATATTTTGGAGATAAAAAAGATTATATCAAAACGCTATGAATTTATGAATGCTTTCCGTTGCTTTTCGGTTTGTGATCTCATCCAATATGTTTTTATATCATGTTAAAAAATGGAAGCAATCAGAGGATCCTCTCACCTCTTCCTAGACCATAACATCATAATACTTATGATTGGGTAATTAAGACAATTGGTTTACTCTATACTAGTATAATGGGTGATCATGTTAAGAGGGCCTGTCAATCATGGCCTAGCCTGGCCAGTACTTCAAATGCCCTCCAAACCCCTTATGTATAACTACCTCCCACATACCCCACTCACCTGACAGACCCTATCACCCTCCCCCCCACAGGTTCACTGGGACTCTAAAGCTGGATAGCAATTATATAGGAAATGTACTGGAGGAGCTGGGTGGATTTTATTTACACCTATTTGAAGATTGTCTGATAGATAGAAAGAAAATTCCAAAAGATTTAGTTTACATCTCCCACATTCTATATCATAAAAGAAATAGAATTGATCATTTAAAATTTCTCTTTTTTTTCTGGAGTCCCTACATATGTACATTTTTGTCGCCCAACTCTGGCCCCACATTTAATAGTGCTAATGCGACTCCCCTTACCTTTGATACTGCTGTTAATATTGACTCTAGGATGGAATACTTACTGTGCCAAAATGCCACATTTCTTGCTTTTGTTGCAATTCCGATTACTCTTGTATATGAAATTATGTCAATTACCTATAAAATAAAATTGAGATGGATTGGAAAATTTCCAAATTTCATGAAAATGTCCTAATATCATGAAATGTGTGCTCAGTACTATTGCTGTCATATCCCTAGATATTACAGCAATCAGTCATATTCAAGCTGAAAGTTCAAGTGTCCAGCATTGTGTCAATGAGTCATAGACTAATGTAGGAGGGACTCAGAGTAGTATACAGGTGAGCCATGTTTACCTTGTGTGTGTTTTCTCTCCGTCACGGTTTGCAGGATCCGCTCTATGGGGTCGTGTGCCATGAGCATGGCCATCGTGGCAGCGGGCTCGGCTGATGCCTACTACGAACACGGTATCCACTGTTGGGACATGGCTGCCGGCATTCTGCTAGTCCGCGAGGCCGGTGGTGTAGTCCAAGACACTCGCGGTAAGGAGTTTAGGGACAACTCTATTGGGTATTGTAATAGCTTTACTGTAGGCTAGATTTAAGTTATGTATAGAAAATTAATTTATTGATATAATTTTAGTTATTAATATAATTTCCCTATAGAATAAACATAGAAAAAGGAGCAAATCCAGTTAGTTTGGAACTGTATAGTGTATTTGAAGCAGCAACAAGGTATGTAGTTTCCCTGTTCGACTACCTTGTGGTACCTCACTAGGTATGTGCATTATATGTTATCTAGATGTAAGAGTGTTTTCTTTATAATAGTACTATTTAAACTACATGATTTGCCAGGTATTTCAACATTTAAAAAAATTCCAAATTGCTCTAAATACAAAGGACGGCTATTGATATATTTCAGAGGCATGCACTTGAACACTTCAAGTGTCTTTTTTTTGGTCACTATCATCCCTACTGCATGTATGGTAGATCAACTTGGATCTCCTATTATTTAAAAAAAGGACATGCTTATGATTGAAGTATTGATATACCCTTTATCTATCTATCTTCTATCTACTTGAGTCAACTAATGTATACATTTAAAATGTTGGCACAAATGACAAAAGTTGAAAGAATGGGGGTAGCCAAAAATCAGTGTTTTATGTCCCAACACAAACTAGCAATACAGGTATGACCCAAACAAAAATTTTCAAGTCCCTAGGTTTTTGTATGAGACCAGCAGCTCCGCTGCCGGCGATAGTGGCGGGAAATTCGTGCAGACAGCGTTCGTCTGACCTAGTACACTGAACTGTGGGAATGCCTCAGCCTATCGCAAATAGGCTCTGTAGTGTTGTGAAAAATCATTCTCCCAGCAGATGTTTGGTCTCTTGTTTTCTACAGTTGAGCACAGAGAGTAGGGTGGAGAGTGAGCAGACGAAATGCCTTCTTGGGTACGCTCCCGATTTCCCTGTTGTTGTTTAAAAATTATATTCAAACAAATTAATCAAGGACACATTTTCCTGGCCTTTATTTTGGCTGATAGTCAGAAGTAACTATTGATCTTATCAGTTAGCTTGTTATATTACAATGTACTGACAAGTTGATGTGTATGTTGCTAGGTGGTCCGGTGGATCTACTCGCTCGGCGTATCCTGTGTGCGGGAACTGAGGCGCTCGCTAACCAACTCGTCTCCTGTATGGTGCACATGGATTATGAACGTGACTAGTGTAACAACATAGAAAACTTGCATATATATAAGGTAGGCTATTAAGGCTACTTTTAGTTTTCATTAATCATTGGATGTAATTCTCAAGATAAATTTTAAGATTAGGCTGCATAAAAATAATTATCAGCTTTACAGACACCGCCCACACCCTTTAAAAAGGGCCGCATAGAAGTTTTTTTCATAATTTTACAGAAAAAAATCATCAAAACCCCCGCATCTAAGATTTTTTTTAAATAAAAAAGATATTAAGATTTCCGCCCCTCTATAGAGGTATATGGGGGCATCCGGTTGGACGATTTTCATAATCTTTACAGTTCTTGAAACCGTAAAATGTCCTCTGTCATGTCCCATGAGTGACTGGCATACTGTTCCCATATATATGAATCTTAGGAACATGTGAAATAATGTATGCATGGTAACATGATTCCTCACGTTCTAAAATATGGGAATTGGTCCCCATCTGACTTTGCAAAAAAAAAAAGACCTCCCTCATCAATTGAAATATATAAAAAAAAGAAAAACCCACCTCCCTCGTGCTCTAGAAAATTAAAAACAAAATAAAATAAAAGCCTCCCTCCCTCACCGTCCTTTTTCAGAAAGTGTCCGCAAAGCTCATAATCATTTTTATGCAGCCTTATTGTCTCATGGGCATGTTCTTTAAATGCTTAGCAATTGTCATCATACTAGTATCCTATATCCTTGGTTATATGGCCCGACAAACAAATAAACTAATAGAATATGTTGATTTGACTTGAGGCCTCTCAAAATCAAGGTAAATCCCGTCTGAAATATTAGAGATGAATCCGTGAGTGGTATATATTCACAGTTAACTATTGTTTCAGGCATGTATGAGGTGAAAAGTCAGCGCAAGTTTACATGGATTGAAGCCTCTCATATCTCAAGACCAACTCTATTCCACAACCACAAAGGCTACAGCATCCACTGGTTTTCACGCACACTTTCAAATAGAGAGAGACTGCACAGGGAAGAAACGATGTAGGGGGATTTATATGTTAACAGAACAGTTTAGCTCAGTTGATTAGAGATTATCATATCATGGGATAGAATAACTCATCGTTCTGGAATGGGATATTTCAGTTACCTTTTAGATGTACAACTTGTTTTTTGTTATTACTTTCTGTCTGTAATTGCAGTAATGCACTGTCTCATAAAGGTTTAGACTTCCATGAATGGGTGTTAATCTTTATGTGTATACATGTACTTTTATTTAGTAGTGTATGATGTCTTATGACGACGATAATGCATGTAGAGGGTATCTCTTATTGTGTTGTAATAAGGATTATTTTTTAACCATTTAGGGTTTAATTATTGTTGATTGATGTATGGAGCATTATATGCTTCATCTCTAAATCACAAACACTGTATACATCAATATTTGATTTGAGTATTCCCATCAGCGATCTCAAAGTCATAATATATAAGCTAGATTACCAGATAAGATAAATCAATTACACTTGGGATTACTCGACCTTGTCTCTAGTTGTATAGAGTTCATAACCCTTATCCTTTTTCTGTAATCTGTCAACTATTCTATTGTGAGTTGAGTTAATTCATATCAATGTAGATGTATAAATCATGACCGATGAATACTTGTTTGGAAATAACACACATTGAACTTATCTGCTGTATCTTTGCCTACAACAAATTGATGAGGCTACATATATACGATTATATGTAACTTTGTACGGATATTCTGTTGGGATGTAATCAATTATTAGACCACCTGGTTTGTAAAGACTACAACTGCTTACTCAGTAGGCCTACCTACCGCCTGTGTCAGTAAGCTGAATGGATGTAATGCCTTGTGTGTATCTAAAAGGAGGCGGCTGGTACGTCAATACTCATGGGTCCTAACTTTGTAGGTTGTATAGTATCGGGTACACCCCCAACTCAGAACTGCCTGTCAACATGACATGTATTAAAATTTGTGTGCACTAATAATAGTAACTTTACGTTTTAGTGCAGCTCACAAAACGCCATGAATAAAATCCTGTAGTCACTTAATTTAAAGTGTTAAGAGTTATATTTGAGGTTCAGGTCAGATTTATTTCTTCAACTATCAAATTACTTATTGATTATTTTAATGTCAAGAGCAATTAACTCAAGCCACACAAAAAGCATAATACCAGAAAGTAACAACAGTTTCTATGACTAAAGATGGACAGTTTCATCTTTCCATAGTGTGGAACTGATTATAAGGAAACTTTAGCAGATGTGTTGTCGATAGTCAGAGCTATAAATACAAACGTGTCTGTGTCCATGGACGGAAAATACAATTTATTCATTTTCCTTTACAAAATTACTGCATCAATATCAATATAGCGCACAATGATGTATGCGATCAGCAATTGTACTGTCATTAAGTATTCTCAAAAACTGGAAGACGATAATTGAATGACCCTTCGTGGAATGCATGTAATGTACATATTACTTTTGTCAAAGGATTATCCATTATTCATTTCAATGTCACAATATTTCTGCATATCTCAGCATTGACTCCCTATTCAACGGAAAATGTTGACTCAATTTGTAGGCTCCTTCTCCTAGCCTTATCCCCATTGCCAATGTATAGCCTCAACCTTCATCATTCTACATCTTGGCTTTAGTAAGTGCCTTCACATATTCGGCTGCAGAAAGTGGGGCTTGAAGTACGCGGCTATAGATGATTTCCTTGTTTGCGCCCAGTGTCTTCCTCATGAACGGTCCATCAGCTATCTGCTCTCGTGCCATCTGATGCCCTACTCGCCGCAACTCATGTTCCTCGCAGAGGGCGCTGGTGATTCCCAATCGCAGCGTGTCCAGGCCAGTTAAGCGCTTACCGAATATGACGGCATCTGTGAGGGCCTGACCCTGAGGGATCTTGGCGCTGGTAGTCAAGCAGAGAAGAATGAGATTTACCAGGGGGTCACATAGCATGTCATTATTGCAAATACATAATAGCCGATATTGCATACAAGATTTTTTTCACCCTCACCCCTTAAATCGTTCCATACCCCCACCTTTTAATCTCCTAAAAGCCCCCCCCCCACACACACAACTTGGCTATAATGTACAGGTTGGAAACAAAGAATTGGTTACAGCAGCCCATTCTTAATGAGTAGCTGCAAGGAAAAGAAGAAACTACATTGTATACCTAGCGTATGGCCATACTTACAGCACCAGTTCCTTGAGGGTGCCTTTGATGTGCATCCCGATGCGTACTTCATTGATGTAATAGTAGCCACGGTCCCTTCTCATCACCCTCACGTCACACGCTAGTGCAAGCAGGGCTCCCCCAGCCGCCGCGTGACCTGCTCACCCAACAGGCACAGTGTGAAATGTCAATGTATTATTTGCTGATACTTGTACAACAACCATCTCTATGTTAAAGCATAGTATAGGGACCGCCGCAAGCCATGCTATTTTTCATCAATTTTAGGGAGTAGGGCATTGAATTATATCCCACTGTCAATTGGGAATTTGTCCATTTATAAATCTTGGCCGTATCCTTTTATGCTAGCCATTCAATATAAATATATAAACAATAAAATGGGTAGAGGTCTACAAATAAGGTTCCTCCAAGATGGTTCCGAGGTATATGACCAGGTTGTGGAAGATCAGTGGTACCTCAATGAGTGCCAATTTAAAAGGAGAAAGTAGGTTGGCATATTTAATTTCATTCGTAACCTTTAAGGGTTGCTTAATGCTTTGATGTTTGATGCCTTTTGTCTTCATGATACATGAATGCAGCCCTGGCGTGTCTACCCACCTCACTGGCATTCAAGTATCATGGCAGCCCTGCATGTGTTAAGTAGTAAGAGACTCCCAAGACACTCACAAGTGCTGCAGTCACGTAAAAGGCCATAGCCATAGCACATCAAAACACTATGCGGCCCTTAACTCTTCCTTTACCGTACATGCATTATTGCGAGTTTGCTGGACAGGACCGTACACGCATTTATATGCGAGTTGCTCGCCGATTTTGGCCGATTTTTGACCGATTTTTGACCCCCCTGTGGTTTGCCTAAAAGTTGGTAGAATCCCATAATTTTTTCTAACAGGGTTCTATGGCATATTGTCTCTGCATATCTTAATCGGTTTGTACATACATTACTTATTCTAAAAATGCTTGGCATCTCAACTTGGAAGAGATTTATCCCATTTCTAATATGATTTGAGCAATATTTAAGGCAGAAATCGTGAAAAATGTCAAATAATATTGTTTTTTGGGTGAAAAATAGTTTTGCTCAATTTTTCATGCTGAAAAAGATGGTACCAAAAGTTTAGGTCTATTTTGATGCATTATGGCCTAAAAATAAGTTACTATGGCAACATATACACTAGAATAAGCCAAATTTAATTTCAAATAGGGCTTTATCTCCCTAATTAGAACACATAGGGGGATTTAGGGTACCTTATTTTCTCGTTATTCAATACTATCAACTTTGTCATAGATGTACTTCTAGTTTGAATATTTAGAAAATTCTTTCAGTTTCTAAAAGGTTAGGCCATCCCCTACATCTTAATACCCCATTTAAATTTCATCTGAAAAAATCTTGTTTTGGGAGAGGTGCCTTTATGTGGAACATGAAAAGGAAGAGTAAAAGGGGGGCGAGGTTGACCTACCGTTGATAACTGCTACGGTAGGCATGGGGAAGGTGAGCACGCGGGTCACTAGTTTGAGGAAGGACTGCAGGAAGGTGACCAGCTCCTCCTTCTGTCCTGTCTTCTCGCGGTGCTTTACCCAGGGCAGGTCCAGGCCCGCCGAGAAGAACCTGCCCTCGCCCATCACCACTAGCGCCTGCACCTCATCGTTACTGCCAACAAGGGAAAAACACAGCTTCTTTACATTAGTTTATAAGTTTTCCAAATCTGGTGTCAATTATTACAAATGTATTCAGATCTTAAAGGGAAATGCGGGTTCCTACACATAGGCCAACTGTTGGCAAAAATTGGATGTCATGGAAGTTCTTCTTTTAGTTAAATTCAATAAATCCAATATATTGTGGTGGTTCGTAGTTATTCTAGTTTAAGGAACTTGTGCATCTATTCAACTCGTCTCTACATCTTGGGATAGTTCCAGATGGCTGGAAGTGTGCCACTATAATCCCAATTCATAAGGGGGGGACAGAAGGACAGTTTCAAACTATAGGCCTATCTCTTTGCTAGCTTTACCAGGAAAAATTCTGGAAAAGATAGTTCACAAAAACTTAATGGGTTTTCTTGAAGAAAATGATTTATTATCTAAATTTCAATTTGGCTACCGTAAAAACATGTCAACAATAACTTCAGTGGGAAATATCACGGATGATATATTATCAAATGAAAATGTCGGAATTGACACAATAGCTACCTTTTTCGACCTCAAAAAAGCTTTTGATACTGAAGATCACATAATACTTCTAAAAAAATGGAAAATTTGGGAATTTCAGGACCTTTTCTTTCTTGGACGCAAAATTACCTTTCAAATAGAAAACAAAAAACATGTATTAATGGTAACTGTTCTTCTGATTTGGATATTACCTGTGGTGTCCCACAAGGATCAATATTAGGTCATTTACTGTTTTTAATCTACATCAATGATGTCAATGTTACAGAAGAAGGTGCTGCTGTGAGTTTGTTCGCTGACGACACTGTCATATATGTTTCACACAAAAATCAGGAAACTGCTGCTGAGAAAATGCAGAAATGCATTGACCAGTTTGTTTTATGGTGTAGTAAGAACAAACTGACAGTAAATATAGGTAAAACAAAATTCATGGGATTTGGGGGTAAGAAAAGTTTTAAGAAAGCTAATCTTAACATTGACAGAGTACCATTGAATAGAGTCTTCACATATAAATATTTGGGAATAATTCTGGACCCACGTCTGAATTATGAGATATTCATGAAAAATCAAATGAAAACTGTGGCTTACAGAACCTACCAATTGACAAAAATTTCCAGATTTTTGAGTAAAGAGAGTTTACATAATGCCTATTTATGATTATGGGGATATACTTTATGTAAAATCTGGTAGCACCTTGCTTGCTAAAATGCAAAGGACTCAAAATAGGGTTCTTAAAGTCTGTTTGAAACTACCGATGAGGTCTAGCACTGGTTATGTACATAAAGAGGCTAAAGTTAATTATTTATCTGACAGGAGATTGTCTCATGTTTATGTTGAAGGACATAAAAGGTCTTGTGTAGAAAAATATGTTAAACATGTAACTGTCAATACAAGAAGTGCAGATGGAATATTATTGAAAAATAAGCTACCCCACTGTGAATCATATAAAAGGAGTTTAGAGTATACAGGATCCACTCTTTGGAATGGATTAGATCCTGGTAAAAGGAAAGTGAGAGACAGGAATTCCTTTAAATTCGTTCTGAAGAAGGAATTGAGAGGGATGATACCAATGGTAGATGGTATAACATAGAGCCTTGGTCTGAAAATATTATATAAAACTGTTGTAAGGGGAGGTTAAGGGTTCTATATAGTTCACTGAGCTTAAACTTCATCATGTGTCGATAGTGCCTTATCAAGATGATCCATAACGATTGACTTGTGAAACCAAAATGATATTACAGTAATCTTATATGTGCTTTTACATAATTGCATATTAAGTATATATTATTCATCACATAATAATTACATGGCAACATACAGAGCTCAATTCCAAATCCACTAAATTCCTATGTAATGTCCGTGTGTAGTCTTCTAAATATATTTAAGAATTGTACAAATATAATCATGTACGGCATTTATAGATATTATATTCTAATTTGTATTACGATACCTTTTATCAGATTATAAACAATATGTAATTGAAATATTGTCAATATGAAGAAAGGTAATCGAGGGATTATCCTGGTAATAATTGATAGGAATGTATGGTAATCTGAAAATTATTAATAAACATGTATATATGGATTGTGATTATTAATGGTTGATTGGAGAAATTGTATATATACTTATATTGAATGTTATATTATATAAAACTATAATTGTAAATAACTATTTATCAATTATAAATAGAGTTAGCATGTATTCTGGGAATACATTACTGTGGCAACAAGGTGGCCAACGAAAACAGAGGGCAAACTTCTAGCGGCAGCCTATTCGGAGTAGACTTTACATACAAATGGTACAATTACGTGTCAAGGGGAATGTCTGATATAATGAAATGTATAAATGTACAATGATTTATGCTATAGACATATATTACAATGGAAATGAGGTGCATGATATATACTGAATACTCTGTATTATACATGTACTAGTGATAGTCTACATTCTGAATAAATACTTACAAACTTGAGAACGGCAGTTTCCAGGTGCGAGAATATCAGACTTTTATCACGTTCCTGAACAACGGAACAATCAGTGTGGAATCAACACACAAATATAATCAGGTTTCTATACAAATATAGGAAACGGTCAGTATAGTCTCAGTATACAACATTGTCCGCACGGTTGGACATGGTGAAGTCTCTCGTCAGTCGGGCCTGCACTGACTGCCTTCCAGGTAAACACACAGGTCTTATATAACCACCGGTCCTTTGATCACGTGGCCAGGTGGGTGGGTCGGCAGCCCACGTGAGAGCGGCACACGGTAACCTGGAGAGGACCCGAGTCCTGTCCCGGGAACTGTGTGCGCTAGCTCCAGCTAGAGAAGCAGAGTAAACAATAGACGTTACCCGGAAATACAGTGTGTGAGATTAATATGTAATGTCCCCCTACAATATGGTGCTTTTCCTTAATCAACTATTTTATTTGCCACTTGAAGATTATACATAACTATATGTATGGCATTTATTAGCCACCTGGTCACATATAGGATCCTATAGTTAAGGCAAAATACAGTCAACTCTCACGACCACCTCTCCAGTGCGACCACCTCATCATCACGACTATATTTGGAAAGTCCCAACCATTTTTCCCTTTGTTTTAATGTAATAAACTCCCCTAGTAGCAAGCCCGCATGGGGCCAATTTTTGGTTTTAGCTCGGATTTGCTGTTTGAAGTCGGGCAAAACTTAGCTGGGTTTCATGTTGGGCAGATGGCTGGGCTGAAGTGTGGCCCCGATCGGGCTTCCCATTTTGGGCTCAGATCAGTTTCAAAGTGGGCTGCCCGATTTGGGCTCAGATCAGTTTCAAAGTGGGCTGCCCGCTTTGGGTTCGTGTTGGGTAGATGACAGGAAGCCCGTCCAAAACCCGATTTGAGCCCAATTCGGGCAGCCCACTTGGGGCCACACCAAAGCCCAGTGCCCTAAACCAACGGGCGCCCATCAGTTAGCCCACTCCGGGCCGATGAGGGCTGAGGTTGGGTTTGGACAGGGCATCTGGTCTAGTAGTTCTGATGATTGACACCAGATGTCACTACTATACAATATATGGAATTTTCCAACAAAGACCGATGAAAATGATTTCATACAATAATACAAGAAAAGGTTAAAGCGTAGTAGAATAGGAAACAATAAACAGATGCTCTCACAGTTTGGACATAAGGTAGACTATATATATTTGAATGATAAAAAGAAGGTTCTCCAAGCAGCTATCCAGTGTAGACACTATTTCTGTGGCATTACAATTTGCTTAACACAGTCTCATAAGCTCCATGTGGGTATGAACTATGGATTTGAAGGCCAATGTACACCCTAGACACTTGTCTATGCTGCATGTGGCTCAAACCGGATGATAATAGGCCTGCTTCCCTTATTGGGTAGGAAGACTATGATTATGCCTTGGGTTGACTAGCAGGACCTAGGATATCTGGCTCAACAAATATAAGAAATCATTTGGAAATGGTTGAATAGATTCTAAAAACCCATAATTATCAGGCGGTGCTGTGGCACCAAATTAGCGAGCCCGTCCAAAAACCGATCTGAGCCCACTTTCAACCCGTCCAAAAACCGATCTGAACCCACTTTCAGCCCGACGAAAAACTGATCTGAACCCGCATTCAGCCCGTCCAAAAACTGATCTGAACCCAAAGTGGGTAACCCGTCCAAAACCCGGTCCGCAACCAACATGGGCAGCCCGCATGGGGCCAGACCAAAGCCCAGTGCCCTAAACCGATGGGAGCCCATCGGTTAGCCCACTCCGGGCCACACTTGCAAACACAGTCTGGCCCCGTCTGGGGCCACAGTGTGTTTGCTACTAGGGTCCCTCGAATGCGACCACCCCTCTATTGCGACCACCTCACCCTGCGACCACGAAATTCTCAGTCCCAAATCAAACTTTCTTCCTCTATTGCGACCAGCTGGCAGTTAAGTACGCGGTCCCTGCACTTCCAATACAAATCTGAAACCATTTTCATTAAAGGATCTCAAATGTACCCCCATTCCACGGATTTTTCTGTGAAAAACGACCCCTATTTATAGCAAAATCACTGATTTCGGGGGTCCCAAAAGTATCCCTTTTTTCACAAAAATGCTGACATGTTTCAGAACTTAACCTCCATGACAATAAAATACACTAATAAAAATGACCCTTTTATTTTGGAAAACGCAGTCCTGTCCAACCAATGGCCAGGCTTATACACCTCTCACCTGGATAAGGTCGCTCACATGACTTGTGTGGGAGATCTTTGTCTACACCCCCCCCCCCCCCCCCCCTCCAGCTCATTTCCTCCTCTGGATAGGTCACACATCAAGGGGAGATGGGGCATTTGAGGGGGGAGAGGGGTACACGTCTTCTCCCCTAAAGGAGGGGGCGGGTATGGCAACAGGTAGGTGCGACAACAGAGTGGCAGGAGTCGCTCACCTACCCGCCCCCCCCCCCTTACCCTGCATTGAATACTACATGCAACATGCAACAATTACGGCTCTATAACGACTTTCCCAGAACCCAAGAGCTTACTTCCTCTAATGCGACCAACTCACTATTGCGACCACTTTTGGATAGTACCTAGGGTGGTCGTAATAGAGGGAGTTGACTGTAAATGTTTTTGAAAAATTCATAACTTTCTCATTTCACCGGTGACCTTCTAGTTTTTTGCTTCTAAAATGTTTGTATAGATGCACACTCCTAAGGTTTAGTTGATATAGCAATAGAAGGGAATTATCCATGATAGGTAATGTGAAAAATACTGTTTTCCCATTTGTTTCTATAGTTAAGGTACTCCCTTGTTCAAATGGCTGTATCATGAAAGTTAGCTTGGTGACATGTCAATTTTCTGTTTGATCATAAATCAAACTTATATAATCCTGAGTTCTATGCAAATAGCAATAAAATTTCAGTAATCTCTGAACAAGTAGCATTTCCCTTCAAACATTTTGGAACTGATTGATTGGAAAGAAAAATGGAATCAAGATTATGCTACTCTGTCTAGAGTGGCAGGGAAGTGCCAATGCTACAAATTAAAGTTATACCCCTCCCACAATTGAAATCAAGTACAAATGTGTTTTCGGTGTACTTTTGTGTTTGTTTGGTATATTTCAAAAATTGAGAAATGTGAATATCTAATATCTAACTTTCACTATATTGTGTATAGCATTTCCAATAAAAATGCAAATTTGAAAAAAAACTGACATAGTACCTACCCTAGATTTTCAGACCATTTAACCCAAAACCCTTTTTTTTTGCCAATACATAATAATTATTAAGCTTGAAATTCAAGACATATCTATATTCTCTCTCCCTACAGTAGAGTTAGTTAAGGCTGCCTCCACTAGATGCCCTTACATGAGGACCTTGTCCAGGGCGGCATTGATCCTTCCCACTGTGGTGGTGTTAAACCTGTTCTCCTGCCCCTTCTTTTTTTTCCAGAAATTATATACTTGTATAAAACATTTATGTCAAATTCATGCCTTAAGGTGCATGTTAAAATGACATAATAGATTTGACATCAACATTACGCATACTTTACATATGTAGTAGATCTTTATCTTGTCAGATTATGACGTCGATGAGACATCTGTTCTATAGCTCTCAAATAGTTCACACTTTTGACACAAGATGTCTCCCTCTGCCAATATCAATAGAATACAATCTACATTGGCAGTAGTTTGACCATAAATTAGTATCTATTCTACACAATGAATTTATTTAGTAAATGAAACTTGAATAACTTTGCCACGCATGTATGATCTGTTATTTTTGTTTCTATAGAATAATTATTAAAGGGAGAACCAGGAGATAAACACGAGCACACCTTTTCTGTGGTCGCTAAATCTATTCAAATCACATAGACTGACCATGAGCTGACATCACATCTTGGCCACTGTGCTCGAACCAATGTGCACAGTCTCTCCAGGAATATTGGTGATTGGGAATATTGGTGATGTCTACAGGCAAAATACTTGATTAAATCAATTGCCTTCGATGTTACCTACTTCTGATGGAGAAGTCCTACTCTAGGTGTAGGGTAGATGTTAGATACATGTCTTTTCATGATGTCTAAAATGTGTTTGCATCTGGCATCTTATTTATGAAATAAATTTATACCACAGTAAAAATGATTTTGGAATATACCCATCTCACACAATGTTACAATTTTTCCACTTACTTACATCTTTATATCGCATCTTCCTGATGTCTTTCAAAGCAGGTCATACTAATATCATTATGTTACATTGAAAAGATGTCTGCAGAACAATGTCTAAACCATTTGCATATAGGACGTAATGAGGCTAAGAATACGATGTAACCAAATGTAGTAAATATCTATTGAGAAAAGATGTAGAGATGACGTGATTAACTATGAGTTTTGCTAGCTGGGAGGCGCCGACATTGTTCGTGGCTCTTGGGGTGTAGAGAACTGGGAGAGTTGGTGAGGGCTGTACCTCTGCTGCTATCTAGACCATGGCCAAGGGTCGAGGATGCTCGTCGGGACAGACTCACGTGGGAGTGTCAACAAGAAGATCTGTCCAATCTTAAAGTGACCAATCTTAAAAACGTTACAATCTTAGTCTATACTGACAATCTTAAAGTTAACATTTATTTAAGATTATTGGTTCTGGCTATCTCTGCAAGATGGCGCCACTAATTATGGGGACACATGTGCTGTTCATTGGTAATATTATTGTCTATATCGGGGGTTCTGCCCCTGAACCCCCCTTTTTTTCCCTTTTAAAAAAAAACCTTGACAACACACTTGCCTTTATTAACTGCTGTAGGGCCTGTAGGCCTATCATAGATGTTCTTAAATCAATGTTCTTATCTTAATTTCAATATTCGAACGTATCTAATATTGGACACTTTAAGATAGTTTAAGATTGGACAGATTTTCTTGTTGACGCTCCCACGTGTTGACGCTCCCAGTGGTTGTGGGTCTGGATAGCCTATAAATAGATATATCCAAATCTTGGACCCAAATCATAATTACATTTAGTCAAATGTTCTTGCATTCTTATAACCTTTTTTTTTTTCTGGGGAAGTTATTAAAAAATCTAATTGTCCATCAATGTATTCCTACACCTCATTTCCCCACCAATGCAAAGGCCGAGAGATGAATCTTGATGCAACAAAGGACAAACTTGCATAGTCACTAGACGCCGCCCATTCTACGCGTAATCTTAAATCGCCACTTCTGGCGCAATCTTATTCCAGAAAAAGAAAAAAAAAGAGAGAAAGAAGAAGGGGTAGCGGGGGCGGAGCCCCCGATATATATAGCAATGTTACAAACTTACAGTGGTGCCATCTAGAGGATAGGTATCACCTGGAAACTGATTAAGATTACGCCAGAAGTGGCGAAAACTGATTAAGATTACGCCAGAATTGGCGATTTTAAGATTACGCACAGAATGGGTGGCGTCTAGTGACTCCGCAAGTTCACCCCCACGTGCGATCTTGATAGTCTGGATATGATAGGGACATAATACATATATTTACTCATTATCTTTTTTTTATTTAAATAAAAACACTTTTTCCCCCAAAATGTTCATGACGCACGCGGTGTTGGGAAACCTTTTTATTTTGAGTGGCCTTATGAAGTTATCACCCCCTCGGCCGTGGTGTTGAGTTCAATATGACTGGGATACTTATTGTGCCAAAATGCCACATTATTTGCTTTTGTTGCAATTCCAATTTACTCCTGTATATGAAATTATATCAATTGCCTATAAAATAGAATCTACATGGATTTGAAATTTTCTGAATTTTCTTGAAAATTTCCGAATTTCATAAAAATTATATGTGCTCAATACTATTGACGTCATACCACTAGATATTACAGCAATCAGTATTATTCAAGCTGAAAGCTGAAAGTGTCCAGCATTGTGTCAATGAATCATAGACTAATATAGGAGGGACTCACACAGTGTAGTACACAGGTGAGCCATGTTTACCTTGTCTGTGTTTTCTCTCCGTCACGGTTTGCAGGATCCGCTCTATGGGGTCGTGTGTCATGAGCATAGCCATAGTGGCAGCGGGCTCCGCTGACGCCTACTACAAACACGGTATCCACTTTTGGGACATGGCTGCCGGTATTCTGCTTGTCTGCGAGGCGGGTGGCATAGTCCAAGACACTGGCGGGGTATTTATTGGGTACCTTAGTGCAGGGTGCATTAAGGTTCCTTTTCCCAGTACATGTCACATATAATATGTGACACGATCTGCGAAAAGGGACCTTAGTGCAGGGTGCAGTAAGGTTCCTATTCCTAGGCCAAGTCACATATAAAGAGTGTTTTCTTTATGATAGTACTTCTTAAACTACATGATCTGCCAGGTATTTCAACATTTAAAAAAAATCCAAATTGCTCTAAATACAAAGGACCGCTATTGGTATATTTCAGAGGCGTGCACTTGAACACTTCAAGTTTGTTTTTTGGGGGCACTATCATCCCTACTGCATGGATGGTAGATCAGCTTGGATATCCCATCATTTCCAAAAAAAAGTGCTCATGATTGAAGTATTGATACACCCTTTGACTATCTATCTTGGATCTGCTTGCTCGGCGTATCCTGTGTGCAGGAACTGAGGCGCTTGCTAACCAACTCGTCTCCTGTATGGTGCACATGGATTATGAACGGACTAATGTAACAACATAGAAAACTTGCATATCTATAAGGTAAGCTACTTTTAGTTTTCATTAATCATTAGATGTAATTTTCAATGTAAATTTTAAGATTATTGTCTCATGGGCATCTACTTTAAATGCTTAGCGATTGTCATCATACCCTTGGTTATATGGCCTGATAAACCAATAAACTAACAGAATATGCTTATTTGACTTGAGGCCTCTCAAAATCACGGTAAATCACATATGAAATATTAGAGACATCTATATCTGTGAGTGGTATATATTCACAGTCAATTATTGTTTCAGGCATGTATGAGGTGAGAAGTCAGCGCAAGTTTACACGGATTGAAGCCTTTCACATCTCAATACCAGCTCCAATACACAAACCACAAAGGCTACAGCATCCACTGTCTTTCACATACACTTTGAAATAGAGAGGGGCTGTACAGGGAAGAAACCATGTAGGGGATGTATGTGTAAACAGGACAGTTTAGGTCAATTGATTAGAGATTATCATATTATGGGATAGAAAAACTCATTGTTCTGGAATGGAAATTTCAGTTACTTTTTAGATGTACAACTTGTTTTTATAATTATTTTCTGTCTGCTATTTCAATAATGCACTGTTACATAAAGGTTTAGCCTTTCATGAATACTTTGTACTTTTATTCTATAGTGTATGATGTCTTATGATGACGACAACACATGTAGGGGGTATCTTATCGTGTTATAATGAGGATTAATTTTTAACTATTTGGGGTTTAATTACTGTTGTAGTTATTGTATGGAGCGTTATATGCTTCATCTCTAACTGACAAACGCTCTATACATCACTATTTGTTTTGAATAATTTTGGTCCAAGAATTCCTATTGATAAGCGATCTCAAAGTCATAATATATAAGCTAGATCACCGGATAAGATAAATCAATTACACTTGAGATTACTCGACCTTCTCAACCCTTATCCTTTCCTGTTATCATCAACTATTCTATTGTGAGTTGAGTTAATTCAGATAAATGTAGATCATGTCCGATGAATGCTGTTTGGAAATAACACAAATTGAAATTATCTGCTGTATCTTTGCCTACAATGAAATTAGAAATCAATGATGAGTCTACATAATTATATACAATTTATATGTAACTTTGTACAGATATTCTGTTGAGATGCAATCAATTATGAGACCACCTTGTTTGTATAGACTTCAACTGCTTACTCAGTAGGCCTGCCTACCGCCTGTGTTAGCAACCTGAATGGATGTAATGCCTTGTATGTATCTAAAAGGAGGCGGCTGGTACGTCAATACTCATGGGTCCTCACTTTGTACGTTGTATAGTATCTGGTGCACCCTCAATTCAAAACTGCCTGTCAACATGACATGTATTAAAATTTGTGTGCACTAATAACAGTAACTTTACGTTTAGTGCAGCTCACAAAACGCCATGAATAAAATCCTGTAGTCTATTATTCTAATGTTTTTAGAGTTATACTTGAGATTCAGGTCAGACATTTTTATTTCTTCAACTATTAAATAAATATTGATTAATTCAATGTCAATGGTAATTAACTCAAACCTCACACAAGGCATATTACCAGAAAGCGACAACAATTTCTATGACTACAGATGGATAGTTGCCTCTTTCCATATTGTGGAACTGATTGCAAGGAAACTTTAGCAGGGCATTACAAGCAAGACTTTTAAGCGTGTTGTTTATACCCTGGTAGATGTGTTGTTGTTAGTCAGAGCTATAAATACAAACATGTGTCAATTGATTGAAAATACAATTTATTCTTTTTCCTTTACAAAATTACTGCATACATATCAATATAGCACACAATAAGGTATGCGATCAGCAATACAATTTATTCTTTTTCCTTTACAAAATTACTGCATACATATCAATATAGCACACAATAAGGTATGCGATCAGCAATTATAGTGTCATTAAGTATTCTCAAAAACTGGAAGACAATAATTGACCCAGGGTTAGCAGCCTGAGTCCTTTGCGACAGGTTGAGAGGAGCATTTCAAGATAGTTAGATGACACAGGGGGAAGGTAGGGATTGGGGCTGGGGGTGGGACTATGGTACAGGCGGTTTCAAGCTGTCATAATGATTTACAGATTCAATCTTTTAATTAATTACTTAATTACCCTGACCCTGAGTCAATTGTGATCTAAATCTCACGGTCAATCTTTGAATGACCCTACTCATGGAATGCATGTTTATATCATTTACTTTTGGCAAGGGATTATCTATCATTCATTTCAATGTCATAATATTTCCTCATAACTCAGCATTCACTCCGTATTCAACGGAAAATGTTCACTCAACTTGATGATTCAAATTGTAGGCTCCTACTCCTAGCCATATCCCCATAGCCAATGTATAGCCTCAACCTTCTTCATCATTCTACATCTTGGCTTTAGTGAGTGCCTTTACATATTCTGCTGCAGAGAGCGGGCCTTTGCTTCTTTCTATCGTTGCTTCAAGTATGCGGCTATAGATGATTTCTTTATTTGCGCCTAGTGTCTTCCTCATGAAGGGTCCATCAGCTATCTGGTCTTGTGCCGTCTGATGCCCTACTTGCCGTAACTCATGTTCCTCGCAGAGGGCGCTTGTGATTCCCAGTCGCAGTGTGTCCGGGCCAGTTAAGCGCTTACCGAATATGACGGCATCTGTGAGGGCCTGACCCTGAGGGATCTTGGCGCTGATAGTCCAGCAGAGGAGAACGATAGTTACCAGGGGGTCACATAGCATGTCATTATTGCGGATATGTAATAGCCGATATTGCATACAAGAATGGTTTAACGCTCACCCCTCAAATTGTTAAATACTCCCACCTTTTAATCTAAAAGCCCACCCCCCCCCCCACACACATGACTTGGCTCTAGCGTAGAGGTTGGAAACAAATGATTGGTTACAGCAGCCCATTCTTAATGAGTAGCTGCAAGAAAAAGAAGAAGCTGCATTGTATACCCAGTGGGTGGCCATACTTACAGCACTAGTTCCTTGAGGTTGCCCTTGATGTGGAGTCCTATGCGTACTTCATTGATGTAGTAGTAGCCGCGGTCCCTCCTCATCACCCTCACATCACATGCTAGTGCAAACAGGGCTCCCCCGGCCGCTGCGTGACCTGCTCACCAAACAGGCACAGTGTTAAATGCCAATGTATTACATGCTGATACATGTACGCCAACCATCTAATGTTAAAGCATAGGGACCACCATGAGCCATGCAGGTTTTTCTCACTTTTAGGGAGTAGGACTTGGAATTATATCCCACTGTCAATTGGGAATTTGTCCATTTTGGGAATTTGTCCATTTATAAATCTTGACTGTATCCTTTTATGCTAGCCATTCAATATCAAATATATGAACAATGAAATAGGGTCGAGGTCTACAAAATTAAACCTGTAAGAAGAGTGTATTATACAGAGGAGCCTTACTGTGGAACAACCTAAGGGTGGAAATAAGGTCAATCGTAGACTATGAGGAGTTTAAATTGAACAGGAAAAAATGGCTTGGCAGTACTAACTATATGTTCTAGGAATACATACTTCCCTCATAAAACCCCCCACAATCCACCGGTATGTTATGGACCTATGTACTTATATATCTAGTCATAAAAGTATAATTAATGTAATTGATGTTATACAGGACTATTGAAGAAGTCAATCATTTGTAAATTATGCTACATAAATGCCTAATACAAATTCTTTATGACCAATTTATTATAGGCTCAAATGTAAAGAGAGTACCGGTATACAGGGTGCCGCCCCTACTATCCAACCATACATTATGATGTAGTATGTATTGAGTCAAGAGGTTTAAAATAGTAATGCTAAATGTGATACCTCATACAATAACTGTTAATACATATGTTGATATGTGGATGTAGGTTGCGTCGTATAATATCATATTTTACATATACATATTTATAAAAGATGAAATTGTTAACATCGATTAGATTGACTGTATAGGGATACTCATCGAGCTGTATAAGTTCTTTTCCTATTACAGTATAAATAAACGGGATTGTATATTTATACTTTCTCATACCGAAAAAAAGACAAGTGGGATTCCTCCAAAATGTTTCCCAGGTATATGACCAGGTTGTGGAAGATCAGTGGTATTTCAATGAGTACTAATTTAAAAGAAGAAAGTAGGTTGGCATATCTAATTTCTTTCATAACCCTTTAGTGATACTTGAATGCAGCCGTAGTGTGTCTACGCACCAGGGCGGCATTCAAGTATCATGCCAGCCCTGCGAGTGCTGCATTCACGCAAAAGGGCATAGTACTGTAGGGGCTAGGGTTATACGGGGTTATTATATGACGAGTGCTGTTGGATGCTGTGTTGCGAGCTCAGTCCGAACCCTTCAGTCCGACGGTAGGTGGCGACACCTACCCCGGGCTTGGGGTATGGACAGAGGTCGCTATAGGCTTCCGGTCTGCGTGTGCGCGCGCAGGCTGGCTGCCTATATATACCCGGCATCTGGCGGTACTCGTCGGTTACTCTGAGCCACGCTGGTGAAGAGACCCCGTGATCATATCGGCTGCTTAGCCTACTGACCCGTTCCGAACTCTATAGGGAGTTCGCACACTTAGTGACTGCTTGTTTAGGTTTACCTGAATAAACCTGATATTGCAACCTGTAACACTTGATCCGAACTGTGTCGACTTTGTTCTTTAATTGATACTCTACCAATATCATAAAGATACGAAAGTCCGTTTATTACACTGGTGCCGTGACCAGTTCTGAGTGAAACGCAGGTTAGCCTGTGCAGTAGCACAGACCTCGGGCTCTGGACGGAGCAGCGAGGTCCCCGGATGAGGCAGCAGCCTTGTCACCGGAAGGGTTAGATGCCAGTTATGAGGCAGATACCCACAGCAGGGCGAATGTTCCATCCGGAACAGACGCAGCACGAGGACCCAGGGGTCCTACCATAATGAGCCGCTCATTAGAAGAAGTGAACTTGTCCTTGTTCAATGTGGGTGGGTCAAGCTCAGCCGCGCCGACTCCGAGGAGGTATACCCTCGTGCCGGAGCGTCGTTTTGACGACATGAGAGAGGCCCGAGTACAGGAACGTGTACAGATGGCTCAAATGGAATTGTTAACCATTCAGAAGCAAGCCAATGAATGGAAAAGCAGTCTGATTGCATTAGAGGGTGCAGTCACACACCGAGCTTCCAAAATCAAGGAGAAGGACGCAAGGCTGTCTACCTTGTTGGAGGAGAATGAGAAATTGGTACAATCTCTCAGCAGAGTCCGGTCGGAATACGATCAGAAAGAGGCGGACCTACGAGGGATCCAGTCCGAGTTTGTCCAGGCAAACACGGAGCTGAACCACATTTGCAAAGCCCGAGATGCTGTAATGCATGAGGCAGAAGGGGCCCGATCAGCCATTGTTCGGGACACAGAGGACTTACAGGAGGTCCGTCGAAGTCTAGTGACAGAGTGCGACATTCTGAAAGCGAAAAGAACTGCTTTACAGCAGTTTTTATCCGAAACGCGAGAGAGTATAAAGGACAACAGTACCTCTTTCGCATCTGCGAACAATGGTAGTCCGGAAGGCCTCCATTACATGAGTTTTACCGACACTCCCAATCAGCCTATGGGACGTGGGGTAACCATGGAACCTGCCTTGTCAACCTCCACACCAGGACGACCCTTCGGACGACCCCTCGGAGTGGGACGATCCAGGGGCAGAGGCAGGGCGAGTGATTACTCACCGAGGGTGGGGATCGGTGGTATCCGTCCGATACCAAAACAGGTATTCGCAGCCCCGACCGGTCTAGCCTCAGTCGGTAGGGGAAGACGATTGTCCGAGTTGGTTCTGAGTCCACGATCACAGTTGAAAGTGGACGAGCAAGAACTCGACGCGGAACGCTTGAAGAAAGCGGCCGAGCAGGATAAGGCGGCGAAAACCGATCTGACTCCTTCAAGTTTGTTGCAATGGCGAGAGTGCCAAGCAACCATATTGTTCCAGGAACAGAAAAACTTGGAACTAGAAAGGCGAGACGTGTATCGCAAACAGCAGGCTGCCTTGGAGCAGCAGCAGAAACGAATGAAGGAGAACGCGGCCCTCGCAGAGGAGTTAGCGGAGCAGGAAGCGGCGGTTCTGAGGGCTCGAAAGGAAGGGCTCCGAGCCGCCGGAGAAGCTGCTAAAGCTAAATTGGAGAAAGCTCAGCAAGAGGAGGAGGTTGAGAAGCAGGTCAAGGAATTGGCAAAGGAGAAGGCAGAGCATCAACGAGCGCTTGCTCTGTCCCAGCAGTGTCAGTACATGACTGACCAGGAGAAGAACTGGTGGTTCGGACAAGGCGTGGACCCCACTACGGACTTAGTGTCGTATGGGACCTACCAGGCTTTTCTGGACAGACAGAGTAGCATACCAGCTATGGGCGCTACTCCAGGGGCGACTCCTGGTACGAAGAGCCCGAAGAAGGCTCCGAGACGAACAATGCTGAGTACAGAATTGCAAGAATTGTACGATACGAATCCCGCCATAGCGGGGATCGGATTGCACAATGTCGGTGCGGAAAAGGACGCGACAGCATCCATTTCTAAATGCCTGGCGATAACCTCTAAAATTAGAGGTTCGTCCAACGCTGCTAGACGCATAGCCAGCGAGCCATTTCCCTACTGGCAGAAGAATTCGTGGGAAGATTGGTTGGGAGCCACCGTTGAGGATATAAACCTCAGTGGGTGGGACCAACAGGATGCAATCCCGTACGTGTGTAAGGGATTACGCATGGGAGATGGTCTCATGGCCGTTGAGCAGTGGAAGGAGGATTGCGGACCTCGCGGTACTTTCAAGCAGCTCGTAGAAATCGGAACCATCCTATACGGAGATTCCGCTCGGATTGATCCGATGGTCGCTTTTAAGAAGCGCGTGCAAGGCAAGAACGAAGCTCCGAGGGTCTTCGGACTTGCATTGATGAGACTCCTGAAGAAGGTACACCCTGCTTCAGGAATCCACGATGCCTTATTTTCTAAGGAATTGTTCTCTCAGTTCGTTGCCGGACTGAGAGATCCTGACATACAACAAACGGTGTATGACACGTGGAGAGCAGATACGTCACTAGATGACCTTTTTAAGGCCATCGACATACATGCTCTCAAAAAGTCACTGTTAGGGGACCGGATGCCTACCCGGGCCTCGGCCATTATAGAATGTTCTCCGGAACAGTCTGATGGTTCGGGCAGTGATGAGGAGGGTGCTATAGCTTCAGCGGCTCAGTTCAAGAGGAATGGGAATTCCTCTAAACCGCCGTGGAAGAATAAGAAGCCGGAAGGGGGTGGGAACCCCCCTCCAAAAAGGGAGTCATCGGATCCGAAGGTTCCGATGATGGACGCAGCGTTTTTCACATCGCTGTTTGAGAAGATGACGACTTCCATTCAGGGGGCTACCCAGCCTAACAGAAGGAAGATCAATCGGAGGACCGCTAAGTGCTATAGGTGCTTAGAGATCGGTCACTTTGCTGCGGAGTGTACAGCTCCGAGTCCGAAAGTTCCCGGAAAGGAGGGAAACTAGAGGGGGTAGTCCGAAAAGGCGAGCGGACAACCCCTACAGATGAAGTACGCCAACATACCAGAGAGGTAGAGCCTAGTGGAATTCAGAAGACAGGAAGGGAATCAGGGGTGGCTTCGAGCTTCAGGAGCTCGGATGCCGGCCTGATTAACATTCCAGTCCATCAGTTGCCCGGCAATGAGGCAGGGAGGCCCATTACGGATAGGAACGAGGAAGTTGCGGCTGTCACAGACACCGTGTGGGTAGGGAGTACCCAGCTTTCCCCAGATCATCCATGTTTCGACCATTTGAAGAAACATGGCCTTGATCTGGCTGCTCCGAAGGATTTCAAACGCTTCACTGTAAACCCGTCTCCGCTGGGGGGGAGGCGGTGGTATGTGTCTGTTACTGTGGCCGGTAGGGCGGGCGAATTTTTAGTAGATACGGGAGCTAGCCACTCCTTTATCTCCTCCAAATTCTATGCTCTTATGCCGGACAGTCGTGATAACTTCAAAACGAGGGTAAACGCCTGTTCGGCCGATGGGTCGAGTATGCAGACGTATGGGCGCGCGTTCATACCTGTCCGAATTGGAGGGAAGGAGTATGTGGCTTCTCCCACCATTGCGGATATTGCAGACGACGGTATACTGGGGTTGGATTTTTCGGCGTTGTATGACGCGGTCCTGAATCCTGGTACAGGGGTACTCCGAATAGAGCACCCGTACCGTGCGGTGGAGCAATGTGTGCTCCGACAAGTATCGACAGTGGCAACGGTGGTCCAAACTGTTAAGATTCCTCCCGGACAGACGTGTGACGTGCTGGTCCGAAGCAAGGGGCTTAGGAGAGAGGAAGAAGCAGTTGTGGAACCGGATGTGGCCATGTTGGGAAGCATCGGTTTGACAGGCATGGATACCCTAGTGGGGGATGGTGCTTGGACCGTGGTGCCGGTTTCTAACCCCGGGTTGGAACCACAGTATCTTAGGAAAGATACAGTGTTGGGGAAGGTGTTCACCAGTGAGGCCGTAGTGTCCGCTGGACAAGTGAGCATGAAGGGTGACCCTTCTCCGACCCCTTTGAGTGAGGGACTCGAGAAAATGATATCCGAAACGGATCTGACGGATCGGATGGATCTCGACTCTCTAAGGAGGCTGGTAGTGAAGTATCAGGATGCATGGCAGGTGGAGGGGGAGCCGTTAGGCCGAACCGACAAAGTGTTGCATTCTATCAATACTGGAGATGCACAGCCTTTCAAAATGCCTTACCGACGTTTGCCGTTGGGTAAGAAAGCTGTTGTTGAAGAACAAGTGAAAACCATGCTGGAACAGAAGGTGATAGTGCCTAGCACTAGTCCCTGGTCCAGTCCGGTTCAGATGGTTACTAAAAAGGATGGGTCTATCCGATTTTGTATCGATTATAGACGCCTGAATGGAGTAACCAAGAAAAATGCATATCCTCTCCCCCGAATTGATGAGACTCTGGACTCGCTGGGTGGGAACCAATGGTTCTGCACCCTTGATCTGCAGTCCGGGTATTGGCAGATCGGGATGAAGGAGGAGGATAAAGAGAAGACGGCTTTTACGAGTCACATTGGGCTGTATCAGTTTGAACTGATGCCTTTCGGGTTATGCAACGCCCCGGCCACATTTGAGGCTATGATGGAAACTCTGTTGAGTGATCTATTGTGGCGCAAGTGCTTGGTATACTTGGATGATGTCATTGTCTTCGGCAAGACGTTTGAGGAGTGTGCGTTGAACCTCGGAGAGGTGTTGGAACGAATTCGGTCCAATGGCTTGACATTAAAGCCAAAGAAGTGTGAACTTTTTCGGAAGTCCATGGTCTATTTGGGCCGGATCATCTCCACCGAGGGTGTGCAGGCTGATCCGGCTAAACTGGAGACTGTGGAGACTTGGGAAGTTCCAAAAGGACCAAAGGATATCAGATCCTTTTTAGGGTTCTGTTCCTATTACAGGGACTTCATCCCCGGGTTCTCGAGGGTGTCTCAGCCGCTTCAGCGATTGAGCCATTGGACTCCGGGGAGGAAAAAAGAACCCTTCCCATGGGGGATGGAACAGAATGCAGCCTTCACAGAGATTAAGGCGTTATTCCGGACCACCCCGGTGCTGAGATACCCTACGGAGAAGGGGCATTTCATCCTTGACACTGATGCGAGCAATGAGAGCATCGGGGCCGCATTGTCCCAAATCCAGGACGGAGTAGAGGTCCCGTTGGCGTTCGCTAGTAACAGTATGAACAAGGCACAGAGAAATTACTGTACTACCAAGCGAGAGTTGCTCGCAGTGGTGGTATACACTAAGAAGTTTCGGCACTTCTTATATGGAGGGAATTTCACACTTCGTACCGATCATTCGGCCCTCAGGTGGCTCCTTAATTTTAAGGATGCGGAGGGAATGATTGGTCGATGGTTGAATCACCTCAGCGAGTTCGGACTGGAGAACTCTCATATCCAGCACCGAGCGGGCACGAAGCATATTAATGCTGACTGCCTAAGTAGACGTCCGGTACGCCGTTGTGTGCGTCCGGAATGTGGGGATTGTGGTGCTCACAATGCTGTGGTAGCGAGTGTGCGTTTGCCTTATGATGGGTTGTTGCAAAACCTGTTGGATTGGTCCACCGACACTATAAGGACGTACCAGATGGCCGATCCTACCATAGCACGACTGAGGGAGCTTGTCCCTACTGGGGTCTGTCCAGTGAGACCCGAAATATCGCTGGAAAACCGCGAAATGCGACGTTTCTTGGCACAGTTCCATGAACTGGAGGTCCGAGACTCGTTGTTGTGCAGGTGGAAGACTTGTCCCGGAAAGCGGAGGGTATTACAAATGGTAATCCCTGCTGCCATGAGGAAAGACATCCTGTACTACTGCCACGGCCATTCCACTAGTGGGCATTTCGGAAAGAAACGCTCTTTGGAACGGCTGAGTCGAAGATATTACTGGCCCGGAATGTCTGGCGACCTTTTGAGGTGGATAGAGACATGTCCGGCATGTTGTTTAGGCAAGCCTGGTCCTGGACTAGGGAAATTGCCACTGCAGCAGGAGCTATTCGGGGTGAGATTTGCTCGAATAGCCGTGGATATTATCAGCGGAGTGAAACCCACTCCGAAGGGTAATACGTGTATGATGGTAGTCTCGGACTACTATACCAAATACACCCGAGTGTACCCACTAGAGGATCACACTGCTGCTACTTGTGCGGAAGCACTGGTGAAGGGGTGGATCCTCCATCTGGGGGCTCCCTTGATGTTACATAGCGATCAAGGGAGAGAGTTTGAGTCCAAACTTTGGGCAGCTATGTGTCATCAGTTGGCTATATGCAAGACTCGGACCAATCCGTACCGACCACAGTCTGACGGGCAGGTGGAGCGGTTCAATCGGACCTTGATCCAGGTTTTGAAGCCATTAGTGAACTCCCATATGGATGATTGGGATGATCAGTGCGAATTTGTGGTACATGCGTATAACAATACGGTCCACACTTCGACTAATTGCACACCAAACCTCTTGGTGTTCGGAGAGGACTTGATCATGCCGGCTGATTTAGTATTCGGGGTGGTAGGGATCAGTCCAGAAGCACCATGTACGGTGCTATTTGTAGAATCTCTACGAGAGAGGTTCAAATTTGCCTACGAAACAGTTAGGGCTCATTTGCTCAAAGCTGCGAATTGGCAGAAGGTAGGTTATGACACCGGATTGAAGTTGCGACGTTTCGTGGTGGGGGATAGAGTAATCCGCCTACACGAACCGCTCTGCAACGTCAAGCTGGCGAATAACTGGGATGGACCACACACCGTGGTTAAATGTATCAGTCAGACGACTGTGTTGATTCAGTCCGAAGCAGGGCGCATCCGGACGAGCCATGTGGCTCGGTTGCGTGCTTGGGCTGGAAGGGAGCTCACCCCGGAAACGGAGGTGGAGGAGGGAACTTCGGAGGCAAAATTTGTACCTTTGGAAGGGGTGTCAGCGGATACCCCTAAGAGAGTGGTACGAAAGAAACCTCAGAAGACCGTGAAAAAGAAAGTCTCGGCAGGCGAAGGAAGAAGGGCCCGGAAAACTAAAATCAAGGCTGGAATTTTAGTTAAGAACGAGAGTCCTTCGGCCAGGTTACGAGAGGTGAACGGGAAACCCGTTCGGCGAAGCCCAAGGCTGGTGGCCAGAGGGGCGGTAACCTAGCTTGTTACACAACGAGTGTGGTGTCCTGTGGTGTTTTATATGTTATATGTGTGCTACCAACAGGGGCGCTCAGAGTCGAATAGAAAAGAATATTGGAGTGCTCCCCGAGGGTGGTGGACGGATAATCCGGTGGGGTAATCTTCGATTTCCCATATTAATCCACTAATACTCCTGATGAACTCTTTATTCGAAGTATATTTTGACTTTTGCGAGCCGCCTACGTGGCAGTGTGATCCCCCGAGCCCGAGCTGCGGGCGGGAAAGGTCGTGACCTGATTAATCGATAATTGGGTCACACCGGGTAACGGGATCGCGTCCAATCGCGCGAGACGCTGCGCATGCGCTTTGTTTTAAAAACAAAAGCGAGGGAACGCCATATTGATTTTGGGGCTCGCCCGGATCAATCGTGCGTGCGGCAGCAGCGGAGAAGTCGGCGTTTTTGGACAACTAGAAGAGTAGAAGAGTGATAAAAAGAGTAGGAACTGTGAGTACTCTTTCCTGGTCCGTCTAAGACAAAGAGGGAGACGGGGAACTAAGTGTTTCCCCGTCAAACTCCCGTCGTAAGACACTTGCAAGAAGTGAGGATGGCCGAGCAGCAGCTCCGCCAGTCCGAACTCTCTGGTCACTCCGAGGTGGCATCCGCCACCGAGGAGCACATGGACGCTCAGAGCCACAGTGGTGATGAGCTCAGTCAGACTCTGTCGGAACTACGAGTGGATCCGGCCGTGTCACCGATTCGGAAGTCTCCGTCACCCGACAGCGAGGACTCCGGAATGTTGCGAGGGATCGCCTACAGTGCAGTAGAATCGAACCCCTCCGAGTCGACTGGACATCTCTCTCGGATGTGCAGTCTAAGTATTTCGCCGAGCCTCAAGAAGACAGTTACTAGGAAACTGTCTATGGGAGGCGACAGCGACTCCGACACTGCACGTCCGAGGACGCGCGGTGGCAAGGGTGCTACCCGAGATCGGTCCAAGTCGGCCGATGGCAAGGTTAGTACCAAGGCTCTCAAACACGCAGGTGTCGGAAAGAAGCCTCTGGTGAAGGACGAGCCTAAAAAGCCCGATCCGAAGAAGTCTGGTACCCAGGGTACTAAGAAAGCGGATCCGAAGGTTGCCACTGCCACGGTAACCAAAGATCCGAAGACGGTCACTCCCAAGGCTCCGACTCCTAAGGTGCCAAAGGAACAAAAGAAAGCTGATCCGAAGCAACCAGCTAAGGATCTGAAGAAGAAGGGACAGACGTCCGGCAGCAGTCAGGCTGTCAAGACTCCGGTCCCTCCTAAGTCAAACATCCCGATCCTTAGCAAGGAGAAGGATGCTGGGAAAGCAGTTGGAACGTCAGCTGCTCCGACTTCAGCCGTGGATGTGTTGTCCTTCTCGCGAGGGTTGGATAACAGCTCTGCAGTGGCCGCTACGGCCGCAGCCATGGCTGGTACGTCCGGGCACGGGGGAGCTCGTCCGAAAACGACAACTCACCTGTCCGACACTAGGACTGAGGAGGCTATGGATGCATCATCCGCAGCTGAGGAAACAGTCCGAGTTGTGCAGGAGGTGCTGTCCGGCATCACCTTCCAGCTACCTGCTCCAGTGGGGCAAAGAAAAGAAGTCCCCGTTCGGGTGGAGACGCCTCCTCAAGGAGCAGCCCCCGTCCGAGTGGAGACTCCTCGGCAGCAAACCGAGCCCCGTCTGGAGCCATCCACTATGGATACTTCTGATGAGGCCGGCAAGCTGGACCAAGCCGCAGGCGGTGGTCCGGGTGGATCGGGGGTACCAGTAATCCCCCCAGTCCAACATGAAGTATGGGATAAAGAGGACGCCGACGTCCCATCCCTGCTACGAGGAGCCATCATCGCACAGATGAGCAAGGATGAGATCAGGTCATTTGACTTGGTCCAGATGAGAACCTTCCGGGGGCTGGACATTCTGTCCGACCGGTTCCCGACCTGGTTCCCGGCCCACGTAACGGCTGCAATGGAAGGTTTCAAAGACCAGGCTGCTAACGCTCGCTTGGTTGCTGAGACTGAAGGGCGCCCCGAACTACTCGCGGCCCTTGAATACGACCTGCAAACCGCAGAAGAATTCAAGGTCGTGCATAGTCGGAAGGAGAAAAGGCGACATCTGACGCCAGCCATGAGGCTGGCCCGGAATATGGAGAAAAAGACTAACGAGTCTATTCTCAATGATACTCTGGAGGACGAGATTGCCCAACAGAGCACAGCTGCTACTAGAACTGCTGACACTAGTAGGATGGAGAAGGCCAGTCGTAGGCATCAACACCTACGAGAGACCATTCGGTTAACATCTCTGGACGCGGGTCAGTCCCCGGAGGAGGTGGATGTAGTTCTGAAGGGATTGGACAAAAACACAATCGCCGACAACGAACTGCAGCTATTGGTCCGGAATGCTCTCCGAGCCAATGCCGCTAGTGGGTTTCAGTTCTTTAAACCCATGTGTATAGATGACTGTATTAAAGATAAGCGGTCATCCAAGCTTCCGGAGGAGGTGGGGCCCGACGGTCTCTCCGACGACGAAGAATGGATCAAAACTGATCCTTTAGGCAAGTCGGTACAGCTGTACCACTTCGAATTGCTGGAGAAGGTCCGGAAAGGTAGCACCAAGTACCATTCGCTCCTTCAGAAGGCAAAATTGGCATGGGCAATGTCTAGATGGCATTCATTTAGTAAGTGCCCATTCAAAGCTTGTCAGGACATCGACGAGACCCTGGAGAAACCCCGAACTTGGCCTACCAAGGTTCGGTATGCCAGACATCTGACCCGCTTTCATGTACGTCATCTCATGCGATATGACTGCCTGAGTGTGGGTTCGAAGGGCAGCAAGGGTTGTCCGAATGGGGGTCTGTTCTACACCAGAGCAGATATCATTCGACACCTTGCCAAGTTCCATGGCTTGGCTATGGAGACCGCAGCGGAACGAATTCAAGCCGCTCACGCAGAGGTCTACTCCCATTTCGGGACCACGGTAGACAAGAATGACAATCTCGAGGTGGATTTTGGCACCAACGAGAAAGGCAAGGTGCGGGTGTTCTACAAAGTAAACCCGGACCGCACGTATCTCCATGTACCGGAGGGCGAACTCTACGATGAATTCGAAGAGTATCAGCAGCGTACCAGTACGCGGAAGCGGCGAGCTCCGAGAAAATCCGACGGATCCTCGGAGCCAACCGACCCGAAGAAACAGAAAACGGACGAAAGGCCGTCTGTTATGGAGAAGGCAGATCCGGGGTACCAAGGACCGGCATTTACCTCTCGCAAGACTGACTGGAAGTCGGGCCCCCCGGGCAAGCCACCTCGGCCAACTCCGGAGGATCCGAACTCCAGTACGGGAGGGGCGTTCACTGACGAATTCCCCAATCTGGATTTGGTTCCGGGTGGGGAGTCACAAACTCTCACCCAGACCGGGAAGGACAAGGCTTCGGTGAAGCAAAAGCCGAAGCCAAAACAGACTCCGGATCCCCCACAGGAGGCTCCGGAGGGGCACCATGTCTTACGACTACGGGGCCCGCCCTCGTTTCCTCCCGCCGACTTCAAATCCTACGAAGCCGGACAGGAGGCCATGAATCGGTGGCAGGATAACTTCCATCGATTGCTTTCTGACTTAAGTCAGGAGGTGGCGATGTTGTCGCTGGATACAGTGCATCATCTCCACCGGAGTGAAGTCGCTACTCAGAAAGCAGCGGCCACGGAGTCGGTTCAGGAGGAGCGTGAAAATGCTCGGACTGAGCGAGTTGCTGCTAAGTCCGAAAGGAAAAAGCAGAAGCTGGCAGTCAAGAACGCCGAGGAAAAACTGGACCACGAACGTCGGAGGTTCAGAGACTGTTTCGCGCACGAGATGCACGAATGGGATGGGACTCGTGCTCAAATCGAGCTCTGGCTCCAGGAGCTGACGCTGGCGGAAGCTGAGTCAGACTCTGATGAGGAGGAGGCTGCGGCCCAGTCGAGTCCTAAAGACGACTCGGAGTCCGGATAGGATTATCCTATCTTAGGACCCGATCAAGAAGAAGGGGGGGGTATTTTTAATATACCAACCCTACATGTGAAAAACACTCTATTATAGGGTGTTCAAGGATCCGGACGAGCAGAAGCGGCAGGCTGGCTACGCAAGGAGTCAGTCTGCCAGGCGGAACGGACGGAGGAGGACGAGGAGATCCGGAAAGAAACCCAACGCTCGGGATAGGAGTACACTACCACCAGGGATCTGATACGAGATGTTTTTTTCTATAAACTATATATCAGGACCGAGTGCTCCTAATTATAAGTCCGAAGATCGCCTGGAGGCAGGACTTGGAATTTTTTTTTTTATACTACTATAAGCTCCCGAGCATGAGCTATGAACTTTCTCGTTCCGGTTAGTAGGAGCTGAATGAAGTAGGTTCTGAAAGCCGGGCGGAATGCATCATCAACAACAGAGGATCCGGATCTTCGCTATAAAATCACGTATGATATCTTTTGTAATAATACGTTAATATGTTTCTAAAAACCTTAAGAGAAGTGATAGTGTTTATCACTTATAAAGTATTATTCATTACGAGTGTAATTAGCTCGGGGTCTTGAAGGGACGAAATTTTTTTCTACTGTGATATTGTACTTTTTCAAGTGTTGTGTATACTATATGTATAGATTAACTCCATCTATCCTAGGGAATGGGGCGTAATTTTTAATTACGATCTATATGTGTAGATATGTGTGTAATTAATACCTTTTGTGTTCAACAGTAACGTCATATTGTTTGTAAGGTATAACTTTAATAAACCCCTAAGGTGGTATTTATAAGATAATGCCAGTCCGAAGTGTTTTCGGACTATAACCTTAATTATTTACCTCCCGGTTATTATCTGGTAGGGGGTAGTGTAGGGGCTAGGGTTATACGGGGTTATTATATGACGAGTGCTGTTGGATGCTGTGTTGCGAGCTCAGTCCGAACCCTTCAGTCCGACGGTAGGTGGCGACACCTACCCCGGGCTTGGGGTATGGACAGAGGTCGCTATAGGCTTCCGGTCTGCGTGTGCGCGCGCAGGCTGGCTGCCTATATATACCCGGCATCTGGCGGTACTCGTCGGTTACTCTGAGCCACGCTGGTGAAGAGACCCCGTGATCATATCGGCTGCTTAGCCTACTGACCCGTTCCGAACTCTATAGGGAGTTCGCACACTTAGTGACTGCTTGTTTAGGTTTACCTGAATAAACCTGATATTGCAACCTGTAACACTTGATCCGAACTGTGTCGACTTTGTTCTTTAATTGATACTCTACCAATATCATAAAGATACGAAAGTCCGTTTATTACAGTACATTAAAACACAATGTGGCCCTTAAAGGGGGCGAGGTTGACCTACCGTTGATAACTGCTACGGTAGGCATGGGGAAGGTGAGCACACGGGTCACTAGTTTGAGGAAGGACTGCAGGAAGGTGACCAGCTCCTCCGTCTGCCCTGTCTTCCCGAGGTGCTTCATCCAAGGCAGATCCAGGCCCGCCGAGAAGAACCTGCCCTCGCCCATCACCACCAGCGCCTGCACCTCATTGTTACTGCCAACAAGGGGAAAACACAGCCATAAAGGTCTTTACATCAGTTTATATGTTTTCCAAATCTGGTGTCAGTTATTACAAATGTATTCAGATGTTAAACATGTTGGAACTGATTGATTGGAAAAAAAAAGTCGAATCAAGATTATGCTACCCTGTCTAGGGATTGTCTAGAGTGGTATGGGAGTGCCGACGCTACAGATTAAGCCCAACCCCTCCCATGAATGAACTCAAGTACAAATGTGTTTTCCTTGTATTTTTGTGTTTGTTTGGTACATGTGTATATCTAAAAAATCGAGAAATGTCAATATCTAATTCTATATAATCATTATTGTGTATAGAATTTCCAATAGCATTGGAAATGCAAATTTAGAAAAAACACGACACAGAATACCTATCCTAGATTTTCAGACCATGTAACCCAAAAACACTTTTCTTTTGCCAATGCATATTAATCTTGAAATTCAAGATAAAAAATATCCATATTACTAGGGTGTTCCATTTGAAATTACTTTATTGTCTCCCATCATATCTAAAAAGTGGATCTTATAGAGAAGAGGTGTACTAATGAAATGTAAAAAAACTGAATAATGGTATCCTTAGGAGAAAATATATTAGAGACATTGCACGTTAGGAAAGCTCCCATATAGTACCCCTGCCGGTCTATATAATAGGCTATACGGCTGGAGGCACCCATACTACATGTACAGTGGGGCCTGCAGTGGAGTGAGTAACCACTCTGCGTGCAGCAATATGCACTGGGAGTTGAAAACACATGAAATATAAGTTAGAATACATCAGTATGTATGTAGGATAGACATTTACTTATCAGTGCTTATCTTAAATATTACATGATCCTGTGCCTTTTAATATATATCAAATATTACATGATCCTGTGCCTTTCAGTGCATATTACTTTAATATATGCCAGCTCTTTACGAGACAAGCAATGTAGATATGACCATAACTGTTCTTTAATAATCTCAGGAAGAGGCACTATTGGATATGGAACATTTACAGCATGTATTCCATTATCTAATAGCATAGCTATCAATAGTCACATGAACATTTCTGGTATTAAAAATGAATATAATAATGTCTTGAGCCCTTTGGAAATATGTTTTTTTGCAATAGATATTCAACTATTGGGACTATTGAGAATGAGATGTGCCCCAATATCTTTAGAATAATCATGCGTCGATTGTTTTTATTGTGGAACATAAATCCTCTTCCTGAGATGACATTGACTGAGGTGGTCCATGCTGTTCCTACTGAAACCCTATGTGTCCCTATGTGCCAGACACAGCCTGTCTACACAATGCTACACCTGGGTACTCATATGTGCGGCCTATGTAACACCCCATCCATATTCCCTCTCCCTGCAGTAGAAACTTAGTTGGTGCTGCCTCCACCAGATGTCCTTACCTGAGGACCTTGTCCAGGGCGGCATTGATCCTGCCCACTGTGGTGGTGTTAAACCTGTTCTCCTGCCCCTTCATGGTCAGGGTGGCCACATGGTCCACCACTACCACGTCCACTGTACCTGCATGGCCATGGCCCAGGCGTTCATCATCAGTGACAAGCGCCGACATTGTTGGTGGCTGTGGAGGTGTAGAGAACTGGGAGAGTTGGTGAGGGTTGTACCTCTGCTGCTATCTAGACCCTGGCCAAGGGTCGAGGACACTCTGGGGATGCACAGAGTTGACCCTCATGTTTTGATGCAGCCCTGTGCTGCCATCTATTGCTGAGTTTGAGAAATAAAATGTGTTTTGAAGAATAGAGGATGTGGGTCTGGATAGACTGTATATTTCCAAATCTTGAACCCAAATCATAATTACAGTTACAAATTACAGTTTGTCGAATTTTTTTTTCTAGGGAAGTTATTAGAAAATCAAAATGTGTTCCTACACCTCATTCCCCCACCAATGCAAAGGCCCAGAGAGGAATCTTGATGGTCTGGATATGATACACACATAATACCTACATATATCTATTCATTGTGTTTTTTATTTTCAAAAAAAAAGAAAAAGAAAAAGAAAACACTGTCCCCCCAAATGTCCATGACGCACGCGGTTTTGGGAAACCTTTCTTTTTGAGTGGCCTTAAGAAGTTATTACCTCCTCGCCGTCGGCCCTGGTGTCCAGTTCAATATCGCTCATAACTTATCTTTAATTGTTTAAAGTACTTCTGAATCCAAGAATGCCTGATAACTAGTTGGGTTATAGCAAAACTAGAGCATGCTACGAATATATGCTTTTATACATGCCTACATGTATCGGTATTAGAAAGCGCTGTATCACTCATAATTATAGTCTTTACCTTTAAAAGTTTATTTCATTAGCTCCTAATTGAGATACAAAATTGCTAATTATTGTTATCGTATCCTATCTCCTTGCACAGGTTCAAACACAACAAATCATGACTTGTATGTAGCGTTTGTATTCGTGGTTATTTATATGATAATGATGTTCACCTGGCCACTGAGTATACTGCCAACATCGCCATTCGCCTCTCTCTATATAGCGTATCTATAGAACCCAACCATGGGTGGATGGTCCATCCTTTAGTAATGAGTATTGATCATTGACCTGCTACATACCAAACCATTGTGACTATCGTATAAGAGACAATACATCCCAACTCAGTATTCTTCACCTCAATATATTTGTCCAATCTACATAATGCAATGACAAGGGAATAACATAGGCCATAATTTTACATGTGCACATGTTTGTATTTATAAGGTTGGATCCGTTTGAAGGTGTCTACTTCCTCGTCCCCCGACATGCATGGGTTGGCAGCAGCGTTATGGTCTGTAAGACTGGTCGATAGTCAAGTACCTCCCTACCTGGGCCTGTACGTATTGATCAGGGATGGAGCTGATGTAGACATGGTGCTGCTATCCCTGCCTCCCCGGACAGAACCGATGGGTGCAGAACATTAATCATGGCATATTCTAAACAAAGGTTTCTTGGGTAGAAAACTAATAATCATCATATATTAGATACTACTGTCTATACATGTAATTGCGACGCGTACAGGTATACATACATTCGCATTGAAACCTTAAACTTTCCCTGCAGCCTCCCTAATAAAGCATCAAAGTTATTGTGAACTTTTCATGTTTAAACCCCAGCTGAATTCCCTTCTCACCCTTTGTCTGCGATGAACATAAGTGTCTTTAACAAAAAAAACAAAAAGAAGTTAAAATCTAATATTTAAAAAGTGTGCATATCAATGCAATTTTAGTTGTTTTCACTTTTGTTAACAAAGTTACACTGAGAAGACAGAAAATTTGATATGGGGCCAATTGGGCCAATTGCAGTATAGCTGCAAATGCTCTATGCTGAGGCGCTGTGTGAGAGGGGCAGGGCTGGCCGTACTAAACACAGCCTCAGCGGGTACCTGTTGCCACACAGCATCCTGCTACCTGCACGATGCAACGTGAGTGATATACAACACGAGCATCATGAGGTACAGGCTTCTGTTACACGGTAAGCAAGTCTATACTTTGTTGTCAAGTGTGTCCCAGTATATACATGGTCATTGTCTTTGTGTGATGAGTATAATTATGAAAGTGGTGCTGTTAGACAATGTAGGACTTTAAAGCAAGGTTCTAGTATAATTATAGAGATGGACAGGGATGTCGACATACATAGAATATAGTCCATCTACGTATTGCTCTGAAGGGTAGTTTCCGCTATTGGTAATCCCACATGTGGCATAATCACCGAGCATATCCCACTCACAATTCTAGTAGATCTACTGTTCTAATCTGCTATGTGGTTAAGTGCGAATGGTGAGAATGCTCCTTTTAAATGGCAGTTAATCCAGGCAGTGGCAATACAGTGGAAACCCAGACACTGGCTGTCCTTTTAGAATCAATGGGGGTTTGATCCCAATTAAGTTGAATCGCGGACTACCTTTAGGTCTATCATATGAACGGTTTCAGGAAAAAGCATTCCAGTTTATGGTATTCAATGAAGACGGATTTAATTCGCAATAATGTGCGATTGGTAAAGAAGGAGTCAATTAATCAGCCATGGTAATTGACAAATGCCCCGGGCCACCTCTATTTCATTCAAGAATTATAAACATTAAAATACTATTTCCTTCCAGGGTTCTTTTTAGGCGCTATAATAGCATTGGCATATGGGCAAGGTAAGTCTGATTCTATTTATATATTGAAGACGTCTACCATGTTATTTACATCATACATCTAGCCTATGTATATATCACCTCAGAAAATGAATATCATTTCCTATATATACTACCAAAGCACTGTATGCATCAAACCATACAACAAGACCAGTGATTTACTGACCACGATTATGCATACCTCCATTTTGAACCATTGTCATTTTTATAAGGTGTATGCTATATTTTATTTAATTGCCTTCACTATGACTGCTATTTACATGCAAGTGCTTATGTATACAAGTATTCAAGCTTTTATCCACACAATATCATTATGATAACATCACATGCACAATATATTATTAATAGCGATTACTGCATAGTTCACTATCAATGCTTAGTGGCAATTTTGAAAATGCAAATTATGCCAAAATTCACACGCACCTAAAAATACGGTTTCTCATTATTCATTGGGGGAGCAGGCGAGAGACCAGGAGGGACAAATGGGGGAGGGGGGATAAGACAGGGAGGAGAGACACTTGGAGGAGGAGGGACAGGAGAGACAGGAGGGGCACCTGGGGGAGGAGGTACAGGAGAGACAGGAGGGGCACCTGGGGGAGGAGGGACAGGAGGGACAGGAGGGACAGGAGGGGCACCTGGGGGAGGAGGGACAGGAGAGACAGGAGGGGCACCTGGGGGAGGAGGGACAGGAGAGACAGGAGGGGCACCTGGGGGAGGAGGGACAGGAGGGGCACCTGGGGGAGGAGGGACAGGAGAGACAGGAGGGGCACATGGAGGAGGAGGGACAGGGGAGACAGGAGGGGCACCTGGGGGCGGAGGGACAGGAGAGACAGGAGGGGTGCCTGGAGGAGGAGGGACAGGACAGGGAGGAGGGATAGGACAGGAACCGTTCAATACAGCAGGTAAAGATTCACCAGTTTCACCACTTGAAAATACAAGTATGAAGTTAATATCACTGCATGGAATATCCAATAATGGCTTTCGATTTTCTCGGCAATATGATTATATATCTTTTACTCTTGATTTAGATGTCAGCATTGGTGCAATTTCCTGGCTTCTATAATGACTATTGCATGTATTAGCATGTGCCGCTACATCTCTTGTTGCTGTATACATGTAGCACTCTGACCAACATTCTTTTCCATGTAACTCACATAGCACATTAACATGTTATTGATTTATATTATCGGAATGTATAGATATACATTCCCTTAATCTAATTGCCGTAAGTTATTGCATCATGTTATTTTTTTCCTGTGAAAGGTTCATTTTCTTAAAATGCATAGATCTAATCTTCACTTTTCCCTGAAGGCGGGGAATTTTAACTCCGAAACTTTTTTTAAACGTTTGAAGAGGTTTGCCCAGTTGACAAAAACGTTTTCCAAACCATATTAAAACGTTTGGAAACGTTTTGAAAAATACATGAAATGTCTCAATATTTATAAGAAGTCTTATACTTGAGTTGTCCCCAATGTAATATGCTGTAAGTTGGCATCTGTCAATTTGACAATGACATTATGTCTAGTTATTGTAGAATGTTCATTGGTCCTTGCATGCTGAACAAGTTTTCTCAACTTGGCCGCAAGTAACACTGTCCACGAGGAACTGATTCAGATCCCCCTTTGATCCCCCAATATACGCAGTATACCTCTTCCCTACAGATAATACGTTCATCCCTGCACCATGTGAACTAAGATACATTGTCTCACTATGGCTTCTGGCCCATACCCAATGCCGAAAGATACCTGGTGATCGATTCAGACTTTGATTTTGCAAGTTGAGTTTTTGAACTGAAACCACTTTTGACGTTTTGATGTTACACATTGACTTTACAATTTGAGTTCGCGAATTTGGGAGTTTAATTTCATTTTCAAAATTCATTTTGGGCTTTCAAAACGAAAGCCACTTTTGACGCTTGATTTTATCTTTTGAGTTTGAAAGTTGATTATCGTTTTTGTATATATATATTTTGGCCCTTCTGGCCATGTGGGCCACAGTATCTAAAGCTTAATTAACTCTGATACACATACTTGTATTTGGGATGAATAAAGATGGACAGGAAAGATAGACAGGGTAAATTAATTTTATTTAACCGATCATCACATACAACAAGTGAACATGAAGGTCTTCCCGGTTAATTCTGCGGGGGTAATCCATCCAGTGAAGTAGATACTTATAGTTTAACAAACACTTTATTAACAATTTTAGATAACCTTTTGGCTCAACCCGGTTTTGCTGCCTAGGACACAGTCTGACACTTAACTGCATAATACAGATGATATTTACAAATGAATTGGGTGGTACAACGATATTCACCATGATACACTGTTCTATGGTTTTGAACGACGTCCTGATTTTTTCTTCTTGAAGGCGACCCCCCTGATGAAACGTGGGCCGGGCAACAGTCACACATGCAACCGCGGGATGACATGGTCATCTGTGATTCAACTCAGGTATGACCCTTTTGAAAATATTTAACCTGTAGTTTACTACATGACTGTATTTCATGAGCCGGGGCTGTGGCCATATCCCACGGAGCCACAATTATGTATTTAATCATAGTTTACTACATTATAATGACACCCTCGCCCGGGGTCAATTATACTATTTCGATAACAGAGTATACATACTTAGCAGGCCAAAAGGGAGTAGTCTTTTATCAGCTAAAAATGGGTCACATGTATGTATGTTTTTGGCCCAATTGTGATTTACATCTACGCATGTACAAATCCATTCAATTATGGAAGAACTTTTACTAATGGCCACCACCCACTGGGCCCTAATCGGCCAGAGCTATATGGGAAATAGATGTGCTCAATCGGCCGATGTTCCCCAGTGGACGGTGGCCATTAGCCTGCTATGTTTCTACTCCGATGCCACAAGCTGTTGACACATTCATCAGAAAGGCGACTACTGCTATTGTCACCGATATAAGCGTTGAAACATGAGGCTTTTAGAAATTAGAATTGTATTATTTGGGGGGTCTGATTTAATCTTTTGGTGTCAACAGGAAATATGAACGTGGTAGTTTTGATTAGCTTCGATTGAATCCTCATCTGCTGCTGCTTATCACCTAGATGCTGCCTTACACCGGTTTTGGTCAGTGGATAGGCACACGTGGTTAATATATGTATGGTGGACTATAGATAATCAATAATAACTTTCAGTCACCCCTGGTGATTTATAACACGCGCCCAGTGCGTCTATCGAAAGCAATGAACCATGCTCTAACTCTAAATATTCCATAACCAGGAAAGCTGACCAATAAAGTACTGCAAAATGTATGGAATTTATCATGAGTAGCCTACATGGTACATGTACCAAGATGTTTCTATATCATGGAGATTATATTGATTTATGTAATTGCAATTGCCTTTGTTGATGAGCCTTTCCAACTATACACTATACATCATAATTATGCCATGGGACGGTACAGGGATTTGAAGGGAAGGAGGTTCAATAGACAGCAAAGTAAGTGCCGAATAGAAATGATGAATTCCCCTCAACAGACCAATGAGCCCGGACCACTGTCGTTAATATTACAGTTCAAGGAAGAACAGAATAGGCTATAGGGGGCCTAACCCTCTGTACACACATTATTAGCTTTCACTCAGAATGACTCACACTATTTTGAGTTTGAATAATTATAATAATAATTGTAATCACTGTATACATTTGCGTTGCTTTACTACATAACCTTTCCAGATACAAAGTTCTATTTCTTCTAGGTTTACTGTATGGCGAAAGAGAAATGTGTTCCCAGGGGACCATGTATGGACACTGCAGCTGAGTCTGAAAGGCAGACTGAGGAGGAAGATCAACCCGTTGAAGAATGGCCATCACACCCCGATGATGGCTTCGTTGGACTATCCTGCAAATATCCAAAGGTAAGCCAACTTATTGTATTTAGAATTGAGAAAGTAAAGATGACTAATATTCCATGATCCCTTTGCTTCTAGGTACCCTATTTCATATATAGTGGGGATTTGTACGTGCGATAATTATGTGAATATTACTGACTGATCCAACACACATCATGATCGTTTTAAACAATCACCCATTGTTGGATATGAGCAGGTTTTGTTCTTTAAAGGTTTACAACTTTACAACTTTAAAATCAAAAGTTGCATAAACACCATACGTTTATACATGTATACACTCAGATTGTTGTGCCTGCCTATCTCTAAGTTGAGTTTTCAAATGTATCACCATCCACATACAGATACCATGCCTGGACTGCATGGGGTGCGTGCTGCCAGAAGGATATGTGGAGACTCAGACAACCCAGGCACTAGATGCCGACAACGGTGATGATGACAACGACGGTGAGGACGAGAACTGGGAAGTCAGATGTCCCCCCAGGGTAAGCCAACACCTATGTTATGACTTATTGTAACAACGTGGCCTCTAAGCTACATCTTCAATATAAAACGCAGAAAAAAAGTGGCTGGAATGGACGTCTTAGGCCTATCCCACTAGCCGATTTGGATGCACAAAATTAAACTTCAAAGTACTACATTGGGCCTGTTTGTTGGGGGTGTAGCGGCCAATAATGCATCCTAATCGGCTAATGGGTTATGGCCCTTAGAATAATGTGTAGAAAGTAATTGCAGAGCTATAACTCAACATGAAGTCAGTCTCCATTCTGCTGGGAGAAATATCTCGATAACCTTTTTTATATGACCTGCATGTTATTTCACACTCACATGTTATCCAGTAGTGTTTCACACGTCGACAAATTTACAGAAGTGAAATAAAATCATAATTATTATAACAAGCGAGAGTACTATCAAACTAAAACACTATTGTAATGGAAAACTGACCCCAATACATCATAATACTGCCATGATTTACTCTCCACTGGCACACTCAGTTTTTAACTCTGATATCAGAGTTTCTGAGTTTTTAACTCTGATATCTGAGCTTCCAACTCTGATATCGAAGTTTCTACCTCTGATATCGGAGTTTCTAACTTTGATGCATATATCAGAGTTCCTACTGTTGATATCAGAGTTCCTAACATTGATATCAAAGTCTATTACCCCGATATCGAAATTTTAAACTCCGATATCAAAGTTTTAAACTCTGATATCAGAGTTTAAAACTTTGATATCGAGGGTGAACAAAATGGCTTGCTACAGTAGTCACTTCTTGAATAACTTGTCACTCTCTACTAACAATATGTAACATCTCCACAGGCACACTACTGCGTCTCATGTGGATACTGTGTCCTGAATGGGAGGAAATACACCATGGATGACTGGCGGGAAGACAATGCCCCGGGCAGTAGTGAGGAGGAGGAGGAGGAGGGTGATGGTGATGGTATGGAAGACAGGATCACATGTGGCCTTAATCAGGTAGGGGCATTACTTCTCTTTTGCTACTGTCATTGCCATCCCCACCCTTTATCACTATAATATCATGTAATGTAATGCTTCATGGTACAACCCACAGTGATCTGCACGAGAAAGCTCAGTCTTATGATCCCTATATGACATGTAGCTGGTCGAGCTAGGTTATTGTATTAGTGTAACTAAAAGACAACAACCATAAAGGAGCAAGTACGATGTAATAGGTGGTGACTTTATTGATATATTTAATATGACTTACACAAGCACGGTACCCAGGGGATACCAGAGAGATACTTGTGGACAAATGCCAGCATATAGTTGTTATCATAACATTGTGAGCTCTATCATAGCGTGCCTGTGCACTGTCTAAGCTAGACTGCTTGCTCACCAGAATCAGTCTCTCTTTTATACCATGAGAGAGTAACCATATGACTAACACCACTAGCGTCATCTACTGGTCGGTAGTAACATGCCTAGATAAAACTTTGATTGTTTACCAAACCTGGTATAGGGAAATGACTTAATATAATGTTGGTATATCATAACCCGGAACTTTACCGAACCTATAATGGCAGTATATAATTATAGATAAGAAATGGATGAATAAAAACCTTGCTATGAAACACCATCATTTATTAACCTATGACAATCATAATCACACATAGATATACAACATGTAGCGACCTGTTACAGAGCAAAGAATTACCCAAGGTTCGCGGATGTGCTGGAAGGCACCAAGCGCTATGGCTCCTTAAATCTGTGTTCCAATGATATCAACTGTCTAGGTGACCTCTAAAATGCTCTTAAATTGAACGTGAGGTTTGCACTTTTCCTATCCAACAGTACTACTGCTGGTCGTGTGGGAAGTGTATTGACAAGCCGGGGGTCACCCCGACAGTGGTCACCCCGACGGTCCCGGCAGACGAAGTGATGGACGACACAATGGATATGACGTATACATGCCCTGCCGGAACAGTGAGTATCAACTATCATTCTCATGTTATTATGAACACTTGGCATCTAAATAAATCATCTAATATGACACAATAGTTATTATCAATCTCCTAGTATAAGCCATAGATATTCATCAGCCTTTCCTCCAATTCAGGTGATCACCATGAAGGCACTAATCTCCAATGTCTATGGATGAAACAGAACCATTTGTTCATATATTTTATTTATCAATCAGCAGTCAAATAGTAAATTGTCTACTCAAAATTTAATTTACACAAAATTCAACGTTCTTTCCTATGACTGTTTGAAGAATTGCGAATTGCTCTTGAAGCTAATAGTTAATATTGCTTAGGCAGTAGCTGTACAGAGTTATTTAGTGTAATATTTAATAGTAATATATATTTGTTCGATCGTAATCAGATTTCTAATTAAACATACCCTTATGGTATAATATACACCTTGTCCATGATTTCAATATTTTGTTCCTCCCACCACAGGTTTTCTGTCTTCAAAAGAGCAAGTGTGTCATAAATGACAAGATCAGGACACTAGCGGTGCCTTCAATAACTGAACTGGCCACACTAGCTGAACACTACAGGGAGCTCTTGCCAAACGATTTCGAAGGTTTCCTGGATTGGGCCACCACATCAGCTAACCCCACAAATATGCGTAATTTCCTGGACTTTGGAGTGGACCTTATGTCGAGTGCTGGCTTCACAAGGGGGGACATGTTGAAAGACTATCTGCTGTTCATTATTAGAGAAGCAGTCGCTGGACCTGCACCTTACTGCCTCACACCCCTGTGGCCCACCTTCATGGACGACCCTGAGCCTCCACAGCACGACGTTTTGATTGAACGACCAGCAGTCTGCTCAGCCAGAAATGTAAGTTTTTCTCTTTTTCTTCTTCTGATCCCTTGCCTAGTTCAATGTATAAAGTACACGTCGGCATCAAGCCCTTCTGGGTTCCTATCTCTTAACTACACATCTCCGTGTAATTATACAAAGCAGGCATCGCACCAAGCCCTTCTTTCCTAACCTAATGTAAGCAGAAAACATCCTATAGGCCACACCAATGTCAAAATTGTATGCCTGCTGTTCAAAGACAACATCTCTTTTAGTAGAATCTAGACTCATAGATATAGAAGACCAACGTGCATAGCTCTTTCACTTTTCATGTCCATATTATTACCAAGTAAGATGCGAAATTTGAGGGATGGACGTTAGATGGGAGCTCATCCTCACACGTAAACATTCTTTTGTCTTTTTTTGTTAGATTTTCTGCGTTGATTGTGGTACGTGTCTGTCCAGCGAACCAGTACCCTGCGCCCAGGCTCTACCTGACACAATGATAGTGAATGCTAATGTGTTTGCTCACTCTGATATCATTCAAGTCATGAAGTGCGTACGGAAGAATCTTGGGATAACAGTGTCATCTCTCAGAATCACACTGAATGTCGACCGTCGAACTAGTAGTAAGTATGGTATAAAGTAGTTTCTATTACCGTAAATCCCCGCGTACTACCCGCGGGTTGTACGCGAACCAAACTCAGCTTTCATTTGAAACCAAACATGCCTATATGGGGCGCGGGTTATACGAGGGTTTTTATTAGTATAGAACAGTACTAAAATTGAAATTTATGATTGGTTTTATCGAAAACGTTTGCCCCTTAAACATCTAAAAACGTTTCCACATAGTTTGAGAAAGAACCTTGGGTTAAAAACTTCATTTTGACGTTAATAAAACGTTTCTATTACTTCAAATATCTGCTACTAGGTGCCAGCACTATACTATGATGGTACTTCGCTGGATCTACACATAATTATTTTCATCAAAATGTACCACAAAAACTATGATATTCAAAGGTTTCAAACATTGTAGCTGGAATATATTCTATTAAATTAGGATATTGATGGTGGGGTCGGATGAATTATCACTCTACCATTTACGAACAATATGCAGGAGGTAGACTTATATAAACACCCATTTTGTGGGATTAGAAAATACTTAATGTCTTACACATTCAAACTTTCATTGTGATATCTATCTAATGTAAGCAGATTCTCATAAATATGGAGGATCTTATGAATAGGGTTATTATATCTGGGGTTACATAATTTCATAGAAAACCAATATATTTACATATAACTTCATTATTAAATGCTTTTTGTGTGGCTATTATGGTGTTTAATAGAGAAAAACGTTTGAAAAAGGGTCAGGAAAACGTAAAATTGAGGCCACATTTTACGTCCTCATAGCTTTCTTATTCTAACGTTTTCTAACCTTTTCACAACGTTTTTTGACGTCAATAAAACGTGATTTTGCTGACTGGGACAGCTGTGAGGCCCCTATCCCTCAAAAGGCCCCTATCCCTCAAATATTTGTAAGATAGGGGCCGTTTGAGACTTAGGGCCCACCTCAGGTCCCTATATAGCAAAAAGTCCCTATCCCACAAAATTTTGAGACATCGGGACCACATTTAAACAGCCCCTATCTCACAAATATTTGTAGGATAGGGGCCATTTGAGGGATAGGGACATGTCAGGCCCCTATCCTACAAACAATCCCTAAGTATCAAAAGCCCTATCCATCAAAAACCTTTGTAATAATTTATATGACTATTTCTTGCTTCTTCAGCAAGGAAATAGGCCTCACAATAAGTAAAGGGGGCCTTCTGGGGTCTATATGTGAGCTAGACTTGCTCAAGTCCTAGAATTTGAATAAAGACAAAAACAGCTTTTTTCTCAACTATACTTTTCTCAACTGTCTTAATTCTAGAGACTTGTTAGACTGTGGCCATATCCATTGAAGCCCCCTATGCATCACACCCCCTGACCACAACCCCCCTCCCCTCTGACCACTCCCCCTCTCCAGTGCTTGACCTGTAACATAAACAGGAGGGGTCATCCCACTAATTAAAACCAGGCCCCATGTCCTCATCTTAGTGTATACATACCATCCAAAGTATACACTCAGAGTTCCCCTTATGCTTAGCTGCTCACCACAGCCAAGTTTGGGCTCTCTGATTGTGGACAGTTTGGATACTCCAAATGGCTACACTAAATACACTTGGGTGACCAATGGACCCTGGTTGTCATAGGGTGAATAATAATCTGGAAGGCCGGATGTTGTATGACATTTTTTGTTTACTGGGATCCAACCCTTATCTTAACCTTTACTTCGACATTCTCCTCCCCCTGAATCCTCATCTTCCCGCTGGGGGTAGAGAATCAGCCCGCCCTAATGACACAATAAAGAAGGCTTGAAAAGCCGCATCTTGAGCCTCAGGGACTTCACATAGGCCCTATGTTTCAAATTGTTTTCAGACCATTTTGAGGGATAGGGACATGGAAAAAATATCTGTGGCTTTGGGACTTCACATGGGCCCTATGTCTCAAACCGATTTGAGGGATAGGGGCTGTTTGGCATAAAGGGACTTCACCTGGTCCCTATCCCTCAAACAGACCAATTTTGAGGGATAGGGGCCTTTTGAGGGATAGGGGCCTCACAAGGGCAGCTGTCAGCCGTCCACTCTGACTGCATGACCTTAGCCGCATCAGGTTCAGTACAAGATTCTTCTTTAAAGCTGGGCCATCAGGGAATAAGTTCAGAATTTTACATACATGGACTAAAATAACAGTTCCACCAGAGGGCAGCAGTGTTTGGACAGGGGACCATGAGAATTGTCCAGTTACAACATATTCACCCTATCTTGTGCCTGTAAGAGCTGAGCTCCCAGACCTTAAGAGCCCTCTTGTGAATCAAAACGGAACTATATCCAACAGTGCCTTTGTCCTTACTTCAACCATGACAGTCAAGCTTTAAGTTCTTATGCGGGGGATAAACCATAATAAAGTTGTCTCTTATCTTTACGATTTCCAGTCCCTGTGGACCTACACCTACTGCTGAAAGGTCAGAAGACGTTACCTCAGAATGTAAAGGACCTATTGGCGTTAAGAAATGTCATCAATTCCACCTTGCATGTTAACGGCGACGCCACTCAAAGTGAGTCCCTTTCTTTTAAGTATGAAGCATGTATTACCCGACTGCAAGGGATTATCAAAATGAAATTTGATAATTTTGATTTACGGTTTCCTTATAGAATTCTATTGTTGCCATGGCAATGGAAAGAAGGTTCCGCTACGGTTCAATGTACAACCAATCTAAAGTGAAGAGTTTGATAAAGTTTAAAAATGGAACGTTTTTGGTAGATGTGGTGTCCGAAATTAGCTTGATTCTAGCACAAGAAAGAACTACAGCAGCTTTCATAAAATGTAATATGAACCCTTTGACAGGGCAACAAAATCAAATGTTGCAGACTTACTTATGACACGCAAATCATGTTGCAGATACCTTACTAAATAGTCCTACGCGTATGAAGGTTGTTAACCTGGACATAAAGACAAACTGCCCCACGCTGAGGCCTGAGGAGAACGTAGCTGTACCATCTAGTGGGGTTCTCGTGGGCGACATTTGTCCTCTAATACCTGGGAAAATTAGTAAGTCTGGATTTATTTATTTTACAACTATACAAAAATAAAGACGTTTTTCCCCCAGGATGTTCAGGATTGGAGTATTCTTCTTCTAGGGGAACGGTTCTTATGTATTATGTATTATATGATACCTTAAATTTCATTTTACGCCACCGTTGTTAATATCAAGGCATGCGCAAGTAATGCTAACGCCTCTGCCCACACCCACAGCATATTATCCTTTTGCACTAATTACATTTGCAACATTCGATCTCAAGTTGACACAAACGTAAGCACTAAACACAGAAGACATGATTGTGGTAATTGTTGAACGTATGGCCGCCCAATTATTCACTTATTAAAGTGGCATAATCACCGAGTGTATCCCACTCACAATTCTAGTACTGTTCTACTATATATATGTGAGTGGTGAGAATGCCGCTTTAACATGACCATCTCCAAACTTTGTTCAGTTGACGAGTTCGACTTGATGAAAGTAATAGGTGAGCTGCCATCCGACCAATCCAGACTCTTGGAGCAGCAGAAGATAAAGCGGAAGCTGTTGCCTGCGATGAAAGCAGTACACAAGCAGCGACTCAATGAGACCATGGTGTTAAAGGTGTTAAACGACAAGTAAGCAGGGCCTATCTTGATTGATTGATTTGAGATGATTTCATTTCATTTTACCATAACGGTATATCATTATTGTAGTAATACACTGAGGTTGATGCTGTACTTTTGTACTTTCCTATGACTCAGGTACATAAACAGCGTCAAAGGGGAGTCTAGGTTGCCTCCAGAATGACTCCCCTCCTTAGGGGAGTTCAGAGCCTAGTCTAACAGAGTAGGTGACTCCCTAACTGACCTAGGGGAGTCACCTAAGGGAGTCATATAGCTCACTGTCACTGGCTCACATAAGGGGGTGACTTATAGCTGGGCCGTCAGGGAATAAGTTCAGCATTTTCCATACATAGACTAAAATAACAGTTGGCACCAGAGGGCAGCAGTGTTTGGACAGGGGACCATGAGCATTGTCCAGCTACAATATATTATATTCACCCTATCTTGTGGCTGTAAGAGCTGAGCTCCCAGCCCTTAAGAGCCCTCTTGTGAATAAAAACTGAACTGTATCCAAAAGTGCTTTTGGCCTCACTTCAGGCATGACGGTCAAGCTTTAGGGACCTGGGCTCCCTTAGAGAGGGGAGTCATTCTGGAGGCAACCTGGACTCCTCTTTGACGCTGTTTCGTTTCTCTGTGTATCATTAATTACCCTTTTGGTGTCGGGAACTCATTCAGTACCTCACGAAGATTTCCCCCGAATTTATTATCCTTTGTCGAGGAGCGTGGCAACCGGGGGACGGGGGGGGGGGCGGACATGTCCCCCCCCCCCCACTTTTGACCAACCCCATAAAACGTCAAACCAAAATGGTCAAGTAAATAGGGGTCAAAAAGGGTCAAAATACCCCTCAGTCCCCCCTACCTTGAAACTGCCTGCCACTCCCCTGGACTGTTACTTGATGGCCCGCCCACCTACTTGACCTTTCAATCGGCCAGGTAAATTGAGATATAGCAATCACGTTTTTATTATGCTTTTTATACCATATATAGCGACCCTTCCCAATGTGAAGTCGTCATTGAGCCTAAAGGACGAACTGGTTGCAGCAAGTCTCAGAAACGTGTAAACAAACAAGGTCAGTGAAATAAATCCGTTTAGAAGTTTAGATCATTTTTATAGCCCGATACAGGCTTGATTGGTTGACTTTCATCTGAAGCACATGGTACAATTATTATTCCGATATTCTACCTCTCACGATGTTCCTTAATTCCTCAGGTACAATCGTCAACATTGGAGATCGGCTGATACTGAAAGTACCCGATGGTAGCGCCGGACAATGTTCTGTCAGAATTTGCTATCAAGGCATCCGCGGCAGCGACTTCTGTAGATACCGCCAATTTAAGACGGATTTAACTGAAGATTGCCTTTGTGAATTAACATGTAAAACACTGACGGTAAGAGGCTGATAGGCCCCTATTATATGGAAATCGAACAGTGCTGTTTGAGTTTGATAGATATTTTGTTTTTATTTTCATATAGAAAAAAACCCAACGAAATCCTATCATTTCACTCCATGTTACTTAAAGAGGCCTGCATGCTGCAAATCTAGCCATTTTTCCTCCCGAAGGAATATGAATACTTACAGTATTTAACTGTAGGATGTCATGATCGAGCAGGATACAACCAGAGAAAACACATAAGTCGATAGGAATTTTGCTTTTTGTACAATGCATATATGGAAGATGTATAATTATAGAATATTATATCAAACATAATTGGAATGGTATGCATAGCTTTGTGATAAATGTGATAACTGACTCTTGTATATTTTAGTCTGAGCAGACAGAACCATCACCAACAACTGGACTGTTTGACGTAAGTGTGCGGTTCTCAAAGTGTTGATTCATTTCTATAATTGATTTAGACCCTTCATATCTAGACTTTCTATACTTACACATTGCATAAAATATATTGGTATTGGTGAATTGTTGTTATCAGCCTTCTCATTATACCTTTACATAATTAACAAAAAATTAAATAGTTTATCAGTATCAAAGAGCCTACATTGTGTATGTTATAGTTGGGTTTCAGTATACCTTTTATCAATATCCCAATACACATTTTATTAATGATTATAATAAAATAAAAAGAGAACTGATGGAAATCCTAATTCTACTTAATTTAACCTTTCATTTATTATCAATTGAAGGGGAGCGACACACTGACCAGTGTTAGTTATACTGATTCTCATCAGTCTGGCGGAACCAGGCTGACAACACCCGCAGCTGTTCTTGGTTGTACAGAAACTCGTGAAGGTGAGGGACAGGCCATAAATGATATATAGAGAAAACATGATTAAGACCACCGTCCACAGAGCATAAATCGGCCGTATATGGATAAAATTGCCATACATTTCCTATATAAATTGCGTATAAAATGGCTGCTCTGTGGACGGTGGCCCTTAAAGGAGGAGCTCTAGGTGTCAAAGATCGTATGACATCATTTATGAACAGCACCTACTATGAATGTCCCCGTAGTACTGAGAGGTAATAATCTTGTTGTTTCAGGAAAGTGGCAGTACAAACCGTGTACAGGAAGTAGTGACGAATGGCAGCGTCTCTGTCCGGAAAACCTTAAACTGTCGGTGAGTTTCAGCGGTGTGGACGAAATTAACCGCCTGCGAGAAAAGGCTGCTTGTTCGGGTGGTAACGGAGAGGCCATTGAAGATGGACTATGCAACCGGGACGTGGCACTGGAAAACATTATCCGACTACAGTCAGGCACCTGTTTCCGTTATATGCCAAACAATATTGATGCGTAAGTAATACCAGTATTTAGGATGGGAAGGGGAGGGGCAGGGGGGGGGGCTTTCACTTTTGGTTACCCTGTGTGGACACAATGGTAAGAAAAAAATCACTTTCTGGGCACTAAGCAAATCCCACAACGCGAGAGAGGGCCAGAAAATGTTGTGATTTGGCCCTGTTGAGAATATTGGCCTCTATATTGGCTAAGGCTGGCCAATAATCAACTTATAACTCTCATGTATGTCTTGTGTATTGGCTAATCACAAAGATCAAATTAAACAAGTTTGATGTTTTCTCCCTATTACACTGAAAAATGTTGCTTATTACAGTCTGGCAGAGGTATGATTTATACGGGGGGGGGCACCCAAGATTTTTATAGGCAAGTTCATAAGAAATAATCAGTAACAATCATACTATGAAGTAACTCCCCTTGTAAATCGTAACAGTGCAGTTCAATAGGCAACACATTGCTTGCCTAAATTGGCTACACTGGGATTTGGAGGATCCCATGTATGCAGTAGAAGTGTTGTGATTTACAAAATCGGCAGCAGCTCCCTGCTGACAGAAGGCCAAATCGCAACCCTTTCCCACCCACTTTTTTGCGTTGTGGGGTTTGGCTATAATGCACGCATTTTGCCTCCATCTCCATTTGCACGTTGTATAACTCTGGAATATTGGACTAGAAAGCAGAGCTGCATAGCTTGCCCATGACTATAATATGATATACAGGGGCTGCTTTTGTGTAGAATGCATATTAAAACTGCTTTGTTATTGATGATTGTGGAAAATATGTTACACTCACACATGATACTCCATACATTGATACAGGGGCATCCTGTGGTCCAGTTCAGTGCATCCTGAACTTAATGCTTTATATTTGGCACGAATCGTATCTGCCCCAACCTCTTCTGACACGCCATCTACAGTTCCCTTCATAAGTTGCAGCAGCACAGAGGTAAGTGTTAGCCATGCTCTCCTAAATTGAAATATCTAATGTGCTTTCAAAGGAAATGAGTCAGACTAGTATATTCCAATTCCTCGTCTCACTTGAACTTGAAACCTAACCACAATGCAACCTATCAGAATTATCAATTCATATATAGTTACCTCAGCTGTAAGAGTGCCCATTAACGGCAATTAATGCATTGACATTAACTCAATGCAACCTATCAGTATATATACAGTAATCAGCTGTCGGATTATGCAGGATATGCTTTTTTTCAAGATTAGGCAGGATGCAGATGTCAAGGCACTGCTATGAGTTCATCTGTACTTGCGTGCCATAGGTGTGGCTCGACAGGACAGACTCACATGGTAGCATCAACAAAATTATCTGTCCAATCTTAAAAGGCCACTCTTAAAAATGTTACTATCTTAAAGTCAATGGACTATCTTTAACAAAACATTTATTTAAGATAACCGATCTTACCTCTCTTTTCCCTAGATGGCACCAGTGGTTCACCACTGGTTAGACTACACAGTCCATTGTAGGATAGGATAGTTGACTAGTATGTAATGGGGGGCTCTGCCCCCCAACCCCGTTTTTTTCCTTTTAGATGTTTATGTTGTCCCATCTGGGTGTAGGGTATGTACTATGAAGGCAGACCCCAGCTAGCATAGTGTGGGTATGTGACACGAGGCAGATACAAGTCTCAATACAAAAGATACAGTACATTCTTATATCAATGTTAACTTTGTTATTATCTTAAATAAATATTCTAACGTTTTTAAGATTGGACAGTTTAAGAAAGTTTAAGACTGGACAGATTATTTGCCTGACGCTCCCATGTGAGTCTGCCCATTTGTGCATAGGCGTGACCCATATGGACATTACCCTTGAAGACCACCTCCGGAGGTTTTGAATAATAATATGAGAAAACCAGAATATACCACTGCAGACATACTGTTTTGAACAATCCTTTAGTATATGTGACATAAATATGTGAATAAAGTGGTGTTTTTAGCAAAAATAGTAAATCCCTCCAAATACTGAATTGGTCAATGTGTGCTTTCCTCACTTTGCACAAGGGGGCACTGCTGTACATGGTCTGCTATGAGAGGCCGTTGCTAAGTACATGTGTGAGAGAGTGTGTGTGTGTGTGTGGGGGGGGATGTAGTTGTACCCACATACCCCCCCCCCCCCCCACCTGCTTGCAGGGAAACTAACAACTGTTAACTACCCAATGGATTGCCCGTTGTTAACTCTGTATTGAAGTGATCAGGGCCAGTGCTCAGTGATTGGGTGGGGGAGGGAGGGACGGCCAGTGGGTGGTAAGTGCTTCAGGCAGACTGACCACTGCAGGGGCCCAGGGGGGCCACTCCCACAGTTTTGGCTAGCATGTGTGACCATGACTCCAAGGGAAAGGGTACTTTCTGGGGCCCTTTATAGATAGGGATTAGGAGGGGTTTCTCATCAAATTAGTGCTAGTTTGTTGATTTACCTCTTGTAATAAGAATACCAGGTTTGAAGTGATATTTGCACATGCATGTAGTTTCTATAGAAAATATATGGGGTGGCCTCCCCATTGGGTTGGTTGTCACCCAATATGAGATCACATTGGGTATTTGGGCTGTAGTTCATGTGCTTCTCACTGGGGACAGCACAATCACTGATATTTAGGATATGAGGTCTCATGGATTGGCCCCCAACTAAACCAAGTAATAAATGAATAAATATAGCTCTACAGGTGTTACCTTTAGATAGGAAGTCAGTTAACATACCTAGGTACCTGATTACAATAGCGAAATTGCCAATTAAAAACCTCCGGATGTGGTCTTTAAGGGTGGTTTTTACCTGTGGATGTATTAAAAACCCTTAGAAACCCTAAGAAACTCCTCCTGGTTGACATCTTTAGAATCTTTTGAAACTCACTAACCCCTTTGCTGTGTGTTGACTCAGGGCTGATCCTCGAAAATATTTTCGTAAGTTTCCCAAAGAGAGCCTCAAACCCTCGACCCTAGGATTTAGAAACAGGCTTCCTGCCAACTTAGCTCACCGGGCAAGTGCCAGCAAGGCGTGTTGATGAGATAATCAATGGTCCATGACTATAGTTTGAAATGTGCCATTCGGATGATAGGTTGGGTATTCATTTTCTAATTTATCATAGAAATACATGGCAACCCACCCTGTTATTTTTATATATTGCAGAATGGATATGTCCCCAACTTATGACTAGGTCTAATGAAGAGTCCATAGCCCATTCAAATGTCATATCATTAGGACAATACACTCTCAATCTAAAGATTCATATTTTGTGGAAAGTTTCAATATGGGATGGTCAATTACTTTCATATTCGGTTGGGACATTCATTATTATGTTGTAAATGTACTGTAAGAGGCCCCAAGGGATTTAGATACTAGTATACGATCTTGAGATGGCATTAATCAACCTCAATGTGATTATAAACAATTAATTATACCGCTCATTTATCCAGGTGGAGGATTTTAAGAGTAAGCGACAATTTCTAGGTGAGGCGACAGTGGCAGTCAAGGCACCCCTAGTGTGTAGAGACGGAGACCCATCAGGTTGTCTAGGGAGTAACGTGGGCAAGGGCATCAAGAAAAAACTGACAAGATGTGGTAAGTATAGATCAGTACTTAGCAGCTATTGTCCATGGAAATTTGAAATTGATTACATTTTTCAAGGTCTGGAAACTGGTTGAGCAAGCATTTCTCAACATTGTACAACAATTATTTAATGTAACCAAAATGTAGAGCTATTATAATGTGGCCATAATGTAGTTGTTGAATAGTGTGAACATGACTAACCTACAGCCGATCGTCCACTATAGTCGATGGAATGGGTTTTGCCGGCCGATTTTATGTTTGGGAAAATAATATAATTATCAAAAATGCAATCCTATATTAACAATTGTATTATTTATCATAATAAAACAATACTAAGCAAAAGAATGGCCGAAAAGACCAACTCCATCGATAAGTAGACGACCGTCTATAGACACCAATTTTCAGTTAAAGGACATCCGGGCCCATACTATAATGGTTATTTAGGCCCACAGCCCAAACCTGTGGTCTGGAGCAATAAAATGTTATTTTCTGAGAAAATTGTTGCATCACAGCTAGAATTACATTTGTTGACCGGCTGGTTATCCTATTGAGATCCCTGGCCGTCTGTATGATAGACCTGTTTAACGTTTGATGATAAAATTTCATTTGTACAGCGACTGAAGGGTGTCCGAGTACGTGTAGCAATGGTCAAACCCGAGACTGTAACTCAGTGTGTGGAGGGGGTGCTGTTAGATACGAATTTGATGGCGGCATCAAACTCTGTATTCCGTAAGTTTAATGGATATTATTTTAGCTTATTCTATCATCAACATTGACGCTTAAACATGTCGCTTATGCTGCAGAAATGTAGAACACTTTATTGACGTAATACATATATACAAATGTACTTGAAAATCCAGATATAACGTTCCTTAGCTCATTTTCTGTTATTCTCTTCTCGTATCCAGAGGTGATCAAACTCAAGAACAGAGTCAACCAATGGACTATTTATGTGCTCTTGATGAACCACCAAATAAGTCCCTACGAAAAATCTGGTGAGTTAAATTACAAACACTTCTAAAACAGAGTCCTAACAATATTGATTCGACGCATAACCCCGAACACTAGTAAATGTTCCAATCAAAATAATGTATCCAACAGTATGCTAAATATGGCGGATTAAGAATATAAAGTTTTCTTACAGATGGTAATAATCATAGGGTATCATTTGTACGTATACACGGTCAAAGGTCAAGTAACTTACTCCGATCGGGGTATGCATATATATAAAATAGTGATTCTGCATAAAAAGTTATTCTAAAATATTTCATCATGTGTATTCAGCACTTTTTATAGACCCCTTAACTATTTGTACCTAATCCCATGGGCTAAACATACACACAGTTAGGAAGACATTGCATGATGAATTGTTTTCCTATAAAATGCAATTATGTCAACCAAAAGCAATTAAGACCCTTTCTGTTTTTGGAAAAAGCAATCATACCAAGTTGTATTGTGAGCCATGCTGTAGCGTTACAACTTTCACAAACGGATTATTGTGTTCCCATGTGTTAGCAAACAGAATTCACTCATCTCTGTATCTGCAAGAGAAAGATCGATCTTAATAGTAGCGGGAGACTTCAACGCGACAACTGGCAGCACTCACAAGACCCACCCCAACAACATCGGTAGATACGGAAAAGGCCAAGTAAACGAAAACGGGGAAGCGCTCCTAGACCTAGCAAACAAACATAAGCTAGTTTTGACAAATACCAAATTTCACCATAAACTCCAGCACAGGTCAACATAGGAAAGCCCTTATCGAAAGTACCAAATGGCGAATGGAGAGGAAAGACGCAACCCCCAGCGAAATCAAATAGACTACATTATGAGCAGGAACCAAAATATGCCACAGATCAAAAACAGCAGATCCTACCCCCACGGAAACACCATCATTTCCGACCACAAACCGCTGATCATGGACATAGACCTAAACATCGACATATATGAGAAAATCAAACCGGCAAAGAACATCAACTTCAAAAAACTCCGAGACAAAGACACAAAGGAGAAATACAGGAAAGAAACGGAAAACATCTTGAGAGGAAAAGCCCCACCACAGAACACACAAGAGAGATGGGACAACATCATAAAAGCGAACCAAGAAGCAGCCGAAAACATCCTAGGCTACAGAGACAGAAAAGTGAAAAGCGATAACACCGAGATAATACGACTATCTGAAGAACAAAAAGCACTGAACAACAAGCTAAACAGCGAAAAGGACCAACAGAAAAGGGGAGAGATAAGAAAGATGCAAAACAACAAGCTGAATGAAATACACCAACTGAAAGCAGAAGAAGAGAACAAGAAGATCATAGAACAGATAGAAGAAATCGAAAGATCAAAGGAAGACTCACAACGAATGTTTAAGGCAGTGAAAATACTCAAAAACAACGAGAAAAGGAAACCACTCATCGTGCAGGGCGAATCTGGACTAACATCACATCCAGAGACTCAAGTAAAGATCGTAGCAGAGTACTTCAACAGCACCTTCACTGCAAACAACCTAAAGAAAATAGCAGAGATACTACCATCAGCTATAGAACCGCCTTTCAGCGCAGATGAAGTGAGAGCAGCGATCAAAACCCTAAAAGACAACAAAAGCCCAGGTATCGACGCCATAAGAGCAGAACAACTAAAGAGCGGAGGGGAAGAAACAGAGAAAGAAATCACAAAAATCCTGAATGAAACATCAGAGACAGGCAGGTACCCGGACAAACTGAAAGAGGGAATCTTAACACCTCTCCAGAAACCCGGCAAAGCCAGAGGACCACCATCTCACCTAAGGCCTATAATACTCCTGTCAGCACTCAGAAAAATACTGGCCGTGTGCATGATAAAGAGAATCGGAAAGAAAATTGACAGAGATACCAACAGAACAAGCAGCATACCGAGCCAGCAGAGGCACAACCGAAAATGCTTTCGCATACAAACTTCTAGTGGAAAAACCATCACATCGCAGAAGTACACTAACATCACGCTGATGGATATGAGCAAAGCGTTTGATATGGTAAGAAGGGAGACCCTGATGGAAGATCTAAAAACAGTCCTAAACACCGGGGAACTACACATCATTAAGATCATGGTAGAAGACATCAAGCTAAGAGTATGAATAGATAAAGCAACATCAGAACCATTTACCACCAAAATGGGAGTCCCACAAGGAGATTGCCTTAGTCCAATCCTATTCACTCTCTATCTCGGAAAAGCGCTACAAACACCAACAGGACCAAATGAAGACCACAACTACCATCAAAATCCTACATAGGCGCTAAACACTGAACAACCACCAGCACTGCGAGGCCACATCTACTCGACGCCACAAGAATGGGGAACTCTAATAAGACCAAAATACGCCATTGACATAGGCTGGGGGGTGGCAAACTGCAGACACCGTCTCGATGCTGAAAAGAAAGAGACCATACCAAAGCTGGTAGCAAGAGGGCTGAGAATAAACGAGGCCAAGACAGAAGAATTCACCATCCAGGAAAACGGGCCAGAAGAATGGAAAAAGTGCAAAATTCTAGGAAGTCTACTTGATACAACTGAAGACATAAGACGAAGGAAACAACTTGCCAACAATGCAATGCAGAAACTCAAACATATCTTTGAAAACAACAGACTCAACAATGAGACCAAGCTAAGAATATTCCGCGCATGTGTCGAAAGCATCTTCCTCTACAACTCAGAGCTGTGGACAGTCACGAAGACAGTCGAGAACAAAATAGACTCATACCAACGGAGACTACAAAGAAGGGCGATAAACATCAAATGGCCCAAGAAGATCTCGACCGAGAGACTAAATGAGATTACAAAAGACCGGAAATGGAGCGACATCATCAGAACGAGGCGGATGAGATGGTTCGGGCATGCAGTGAGACTGCACTGCGACACTCCAGCACAACAAGCACTGGAGGAAGCCACTAGAAACGTGAAAAAGCTGAGAGGAGGACAGAAAGTAACCTGGATAAAAATGCTGGAAAAAGATCTCAAACAACTGGGATTGACGATAGACAGAGCAAAGGAAATAGCAAATTTGAAGAACAGAAAGGAGTGGCTAAAGATAGTCGGGAAAACTAGGTCGCCACGTGCACCCGCACTTCGTGCGTAACAGAACAAGAAGAGAAGAAGTATCTGCAACATGTTAAAAACCATGATCCAATATCACGGTAAACCACAGAATACTACTGGGTAAACTGTTCAGCTATGGTGTGACTGGTAAAGCCCTGGAATGGTTAAGAGTTACCTACAAAAGAGACAGCAATACACAACAGCCGACGGGAAGAACTCAACCATGAAGACAATACCCTGCGGAGTGCCCCAGGGATCGGTCCTGGGGCTGCTGCTGTTCCTGGTGTACATCAATGACGTTCAAAATAACCTGAAAAATGTGAAGGGCTTCATGTACACTGACGACTTGGCGCTGGTAACATCTGCACGAGATCCACACAGGTCACAGAGGTTACTACAACTTGACACAACAGCAGTAGTGGACTGGTGTGTACACAACCAACTAACAGTCAGTCAAACAAAGACCGAAGTGCTCTGGACTTACCTGCGGAATACAAACATGGACCTCCAAGACCTCAACATTGAGATTGCCGGCCAGCCTCTTGAGATAGTTCAGAAGTTCAACTACCTCGGCGTAGTTATAGACAAGCACCGAACATACGGCCCACACCTAACGAAGGTGATGGGCACAGTGAGGTCGAAGTATCCACAAATGTGGAACACCCGTAAGACAACAGATCAGCTGACAACTCTATAGTTGTATAAAACCATGGTGCTACCATGTCTGGAATACTGTCCATTGATCATAGACAGTGGACCAGTAGGAGCAGTCAAAAAACTGCAGACGATACAAAATGACTGCCTCAGAATCTGCAGCAACATCGTCGATGCACGTGATGCAGAAGTGGATGTACTACATACCGATGCCAAGATGCTAAAGCTGATCCCAAGGAGAAACAAGCAGATCCTGGTGTATATGTATAAGAGGTCACTGGATCATCACAACCTAGTCCAGGCCACAAGACTACCACGAGCCAACCGCTCTGTGAAGTTCGCCCTCAAAAGACCAAAAAAGGACAACTACATCAATGGCCCAGAATTCAGAGCCAGCCGCCTGTGGGACAGGCTACTACCTGAGCAGCAGAAGCAGCCCTCGGTGAAGGCCTTCAAAAAGGCACTGAAGGACGTGGACTTGAGACCATTAGATCCTATAATGGTCTGAATATGTGAACCCTCATAGAAAGGACTCAAAGAGACTCTGGTCTAACTTAATTATATTTCTATGCAGAGTATTCTGTGTACTCCCACCAGTGATCCTAGCAAAGACATTGCACAGTAGAGACTGTGGTGACAAAGTGATCAAATATCATATGATATTTAAACAGACTGAATATATGAAATAGATTGAAAAGCGCCCATTGTATGTGAAATTCTAATGTCAATAAAATTAATCAAATCAAATCAAATCAGGAATTGCGATTAAAAATGTAATACTGAGGGAAATATTGAGCATGTTGTACCGTGACTGAGGGTTTTCAGTGTATAGCTCAGAGGTAAATAACCTAAACATATAAATTCCTATTTTGGCAGAGAGCTGGGTTTATTCCATAAATAACGTGGTGACTAAAAAAGTAAGCAGGAATAAACCGAATTAGGGGCAGTTTTATGATTTCTAACTACATATATTTGTTTTTCTTATTACCCTAGGTGTGAGCAATGTAACAAGGCAAGCGAGAGGTAAACACAACATTCGTATAATCACCACACACTAAATTAATATCTGTTCTAAGAGTATGCCAAATTAAATGCTGCATGGCAGGCTAGTGAGAAACGTCCAATGTTCCTAGTATTTAATGTCGTTATTGAATACCAATTAATTTAATTTAAAAAAATAGTGAACAGATTAAAATAATGATGTCTTCATGATGATGTCTTTATAACACCTCTTCATAAAACAATATCTTCCTTAAGCAACATATAAGATGTACAGGATATTATATATCACATGGCCAACTGCAGCAGCGGGAAACATGTAGCTGTCCGGATTATAGGATTACATCAATTAAACTGCTTAATATTGTTTTCTGTGAATATATTTGTAGATGTCAGACCCAGTGCGAAAGAGGCAAAAAACTGCTCAAGGATAATACATGCGGCACATGTAATGACACAGGTATGCACATATGGAATGCCCTCCCTCTGATTAGTGCAAGTATACATACACCAGGCTTAATACTATTTCAAATGAAGGCACACACATTTCACCGGACCCGCAGTTTTAGAGCGTGTCCACAGCTATACCTGTGGACCATGACCATGAGGGGGTTGAAGTACACATGTTTCATCCTTTCCACTGTTTTTGGGAGAAAATATTTGGCTCAAAGTTTGCAGTTTAATACTGGGCCCCCTTCACAGTCAACATGTCTAACTAAATAAGACACAGCCACACCGTTTTCCACATTTTCTATAAACTGTTTCCTACCATCATTTCGTATTTTTGGACCTCTTTCAGTGACAGAATTCAAACTAGAACTGTGTTGTAGCCGGGCAGAAACGTAACTAAACAGGGCAGAAACATGCTCCCTTCTCCAACCAGCTTCAATAAGACACAGTCTACACAGAAATAGATAAAAACACTTAATATTGGTAGGCAAGATAATCTAAAAGAATCACGTGTAGGGGCCCCCATAATTTAACTATGTAGGGGGGTATTTTATTTGATAAAGTAATTGTAACACGCTACCATCTTTCTGCTCGCCTGCTTTGCCTAAAATACTTAACTCTGGTTGGGAATCTATGACAGAAGAGGTGTAGGGGGGCCCACAATTTAACCATGTATGGTCTCCATATCTTAAGGTAGAAAGAAATGGTAATATGCTACCACGTTTCTGCCCGGCTGCTTAACGTTTCTGCCAAACTCCTTATAACGTTTTGTCCGGTTCTAATTTGAATGTAGATTGAGATCTGTGGAGAAACATTGCCTAAAACACAAAATTATTATAGTCAAGATATGATAGAAGAGGTAGGAAGTGGACTGACATGTAGCCCATGTAGGGGGGAGGGCAAGAAATAATCGGATTTTGGCATATGTGGCAGGCACTGCTAGAAAACAGATGGACAATTAAAAAATGGATTTCTTTTTTGAAAAAAAAATCTCTTCCCTACAAGAGCAGATACAGTATAGCCGGGCAGAAACATGGAACAGACAAATGGGACGAAATTTCGGGGCCTGCTAAGGGGGAGGGTAGTAATAAATGATGGTGGTAGGTAAGGGAACAACCTTAAAAAAGAAATGGGTCAATAGCTGCAGTATTCATGCCTGTCAAAAACAGGCCTAAAGTTCCAGACGGTCAGAAACGCATCTGTAGCACTATGGTAAGACATGGCCATATATCCACTAATTTGAACCAAAATAATGCCTTTTTTCACAGTTGAGGGTTGCGACAGAGTACGTCCAAAGTCAAAGCAAGTGTCGGTTGCCGCCAGCAATATTATCTCCACAGTGCGAACATTGAACGACCCGGCAGGTAGTGAAGTCACTGCAGTGCTTGCCCAAGATGATATGGTGAGAAACTGAATCGATATTCCCTATTAAGGTTGTAACTGTGTACGTAATAAGTCACTGTATATCTTATATAAACCACAGAGCAGGAGAGTGCTTGAGTGGGAGGTGATAGGTAATGATTAAGCCAACCAGATTTAGAGCATGAAAACTATGTTACAGATTTGCCTGGCTAAAACTCACATAGAAGGACATTGAGTATCAATGCTCACTCAAGATTAAAGGGGCATTCTCATCACTCGCACTTAACCACATAGTAGTGTCAGGTATGACCGGCGTGTCCGGCGCTGCAGGGAGGCGCTACTCCCGTCGTCGGCCCACGCAGGCGCGCGCCGGTCCGCCACACACACCGGCACCGAGCGCATCCTGTCGGTTAGATAGGGGTACATTGTTCTCCGCAAGAGAGAACGACAATTGTATTGTACTATGCCTGAGAGAACGCCAATTGAATTGTCCTCATCCACATGCCCATAGGGGAGTAGTGTTAACTGACACTAACATGTGGATGCCAACTAGCAAGCCATGCTGGTGGCCTGCCCACCATAAAAGGGGTCAGGTCCCAGCACTGGGCATCTCCATCCTCACTCTACACATGGACTCCACTGAGCAAGGACCTCTCCACTGACTGAGAACAAGGCTATAGGCTATGCCCTACTAGGCCCAACTATCAGACATGGTGTAGGACCCCCTTGGCTCTAGTCCATCTTTACTTAACCTCAGGATTCTTAGGTATACTTACCAAGACCTATACTATTGTGTGGATAGGTGTTACTGAGTGGAACCTACTTGTACTTACTGTACTGTTGCTGTCAACTTGTAATAAATACCAAATATACTACAAGACCTCAAGACTTACTCAGAGTCATACACTTAAAGGAGTCTCCCAACTAAGGGGATTCCTTGTATGACAGTAGACTAGAATAGTGCTAGAATTGTGAGTGGGATACGCTTGGTGATTATGCCAGTTTAATGTGATCAACTATGCTGAAGACATGGCTGTCAAGAATCATCACAATATAGAAATAGCTATTTATCTCAGCTTCAGGTTAAAGTGCCAAGAGGTGAATAAAAGCTATCCCATCCTTTAGATCTTATTTACCTATACTGATGAGAGGTTAGATTCACTTTCCCTATTTTTGTTTCACATGAACTCGATATGCAGATAGATAATATTTGTGACACGATCTGCAAAAAGGCGCTTATTATATTGTAGGGTGCACTAAGGTCCCTTTTCCCAGTACATATCACACTTACTAACAGTTCATTCTCACCTTTCATACAGAGGTTTCCAGCTGGCGTATCCATCCTAGGGGATCCAGATCTAGATCAAGCTATAGTGTCACGTAAGCGGAGGGCGACTGGGGAGACTGTATCAAGGGGCAGCATAAGAAATGCCATCATCGGTGATATATCCTACTATGAATTTGACGTCCAAGTTACCATTAACATCGACAGAAGTCTGCCTGCCGGTGGCTACGAATTGCAGATGAATATCGGAGTTAATGAACTAACAACACCCATCGTGGTCTATGAGCCACTGACTACTGATGTCACTGCCACACTGGATGCAGCAGGAGAGGTAATGTTATTTTGAAAGACCACCTTGAAAGATAAAATAGTCTTATGAATTTAAGGAATCACGCTCACCCCTTGGAAATGCTTTATGACCAATATTATTTAAAAATATTGCAGCTGGATATTCTTACAAGTTATGTAATGATGATTATTGAGTAATGAATTCCTCAGAGGTTACATAAGACTGTTCTGACATACAGCTTTTCTCGGTAATAGATTTAGGCTTGGTGCAAGAAGAAAAGAGCAGCACGAAGGTGGGGGGTTAATAGCAGCATATAATACTGACAAGAACTGCGATATAACTCACCGATGTGCTGTTATGTCTTGCTATTATCATCTCATTAATTAAGTCTTGGCATAACCTGTGAAATAATCCTGATTATCTTTTGCAGACGTTGACCTTCACCATGTCGGAAAGTGAGCTCTTGCGCTGCCAGTCTGGAACTGATATAGTTCCCTTTGCCTGTATTCCATGTTCCCAATTCAACTACCACCGAGGGTGTACAGAATTAGCCAGCTGTCTGCGGCTCGAGCGGACAAGGATCACTCCGCAGTATGAGTTTCAGGTGGTGAAGCGCGACTACCAACACCTGGCAGCAATATTCTCTGAATTGAGTCCAGGGTACATACTGAAAATCGTCCCGACCTGTTTCAAACCTGAACATGAAAGTGAGTTAAGGTGAGTCGGGTAGAGCCCTTGAACTGCGAGATATTTGTGGCAGAAAATCCCCATTTGGAAGAATGGAATGTCTCCATGGCAACCAGAAATTGACATATATGCAAATTTTCCATGTTTCCATGGCAACAAATGTTCCTTTTGCATTCCAAAAATGGAATGTTTTCTGTGGAGATGAAATAATTCTAAGCATTTCACTGAAAAATTGGTCTAAAACATTCTTTTTTGTATATTTTTCAGTGTTTTACCCATATACTGCCCTCTCTGTCTCATGCATATGAGTTCAATGCAGATACGTTTCTGCTCGCCTGTTTCTGTTCGCCTGTTTCTGCTCGCCCTTTTCTGCTCGCCCCAAAAAAGTTATAATATCCTTGCATGTTTCAGCCCCACGCTGGACGTAGGACCATTTGACGAACCACCACCGGTACTCCAGGAGGTTCGAATAGAACACTGCAAAGTAAAATTCACATTTGATCGCAACATTCGAAACTCAAGTTGCAAGAATCCGGAAGGGACACTTCAGTGCTGTAATGATTTTCTCACACGGGATGACGTTGTTCTGATAGGAGGAGGTATAGTAATCATATATATATATATATATATATATATATATATATATATATATATATATATATATATATATATATATATATATATAGGATGCTGTGTATTCCACAGATAATCTTTGAACTCCAAAACTTAGTCAATAGTGACGAACCTTATAGGTAGTCGTTTTGTTGGCCCCCTATAAGACAAGCCATGGTCAGCTAATAGTATAGTAAGTAGTGACTGACCCAGCTTAGTCATTCCATTCCTATGGGTATTAGTTAGGCCATAGCCATGTTTTGTTTTGCCCTAGTCATTTCTGAATAGCAGTTATTCATTCTGACCAATATCTCTATGACTGATTTGAAACAGCCACTACAGGCTAAGGCCCGGAACATTTAGATTATCAGTGTACAGGTAATGAATGATCATGTGGGTGAAAAGCTCATTCAGTATTTTGCTTGATAAATGTAGTGCTTGCAAGATGACGCATACATTCTCATAGAGGCGTGAGCAAAATATTCTTACTCATTATTTGTACTATTATTTCTTTAAACTGCCAAGAGATTATGACGTTTTCTCAGAGCTGATTAAAAATTGCACCCAATCTGAAATTTTCTATGAAGTGATTGAGAAATATGTCTTTCCATTCTTCATCGACTCAGAGAAGGCACGTTGCAAGGCCAGGGGAGCTGTCATAACAGTCCTCCTGGTAGCAGAGGTTCTCGACAACAAAGATGGGAATGGCAACTACAAAATCCTGACACAGTCCTTCGATGCACACCTGAGCGTCCCCCTTAGAGCGATTGTCAATATGGTAAGTTGCCACAGAAATGCTAAAGTCTCATTTTTTAAATTATTTTATAACAGCTGGACTTCCAGCAAGTCGAGTTGCTCTTATATGTTGCCCCCTCCCCCATTTTGCACGAAGGGAACAATTGTCTACACTGTAAATAGTTATGATATGTAATGAATTCAAATGTACTGTTATTTTTTTAGGGATATGTGACCAATACACGTGTTCATATCCGTGTGTTGGGATACATTCACACACTAGTACCAACTGATCTCTTACAGTGTGGAGTAGTTTTTCCTGGTTCAAAATTTAAATGAATTAATTAACAGAAATGTGTGCTTTTGCAGGCAACCTATGATAGTTTTACCTGGAGCCTTAATTTAGCTGCTATCCAACAATTTGGCAAAGAGCCTAAATCAAGGCTCATCAAATACCATTCAGAATATACCAACTATCTTCGTTATTTTCGCCATTTCATGGGGTGTTTCCTAAGCAGGGTGGGTTAACATGATATTTTATATCAGGATTCCATAAGCACGTAAGGGTAGGTTTGTTTGTTTGATATATTGGTCTATAACATCATGTGTCTCCCAAGCATACAGGGGGGGGGGAGATTAGAGTAGCCTCTGGAGGGGAAGGCACATTTGAAGGAAAATATGTTATAATTAGGAAATTATGTCATCAGCATAAAAGCATATATTATTGTCACTGTTTACATCCGGTTGCCTCAATTCTTTGGCGGGGACAGAAACCAAAGGGTGCCTGCAGCACCGTAATTTTGCCCACACCCACACACTCAGAAAAGTCAGCGTCATTGTCGCTAAAACCACCCTCACCTGAAAGTCAGGCAGTCAGGTGAGGGTGATTTTAGCGACAATGACGCTGACCTTTCTGAATGTGCATCTGCCCTGTAATTTCCCCCACACCAACACCCACCTGGTTGCCCACATCCGCCTGCTTGGCTGAAATGAGATAGCATACAAGTGTGATACATGATTTGAGGGTAGTTTTAAGCAAGAATATGTTTCTGCTCTTAGAATTAACAATTGATTCATTGTTCCATATTTAATTTGCAGCTTCAGTCAATCAATTCAATCAATTGGATCAACAAGGGAAAAGGGCCCTCCGTGCGGGATTTCTAGTACCATCTTTGGCCACCAGGGGGCTCCATATAGCCAAAAAGGACCAAACTATAGCAAAAACTTATCTATACTACTTTTTTATGTAGAATATGATATGCCACATTAGAAGATTCCATCTTTGGTGAAAACATTCCATATTTGGAATGTAAAAGAACGTTTTTGGGCCTAAATTAGTGTTTTTGCACATGTTGGTTGCCATGGAAACATGATTTTCATTCTAAATCAAAAATTTTAAAAGGCTGATTGATAAAAGGCCCCACAACGATTTCTATGCTGAAAACAGAATGTAAATACCATTTTTAGATCAAAAGCTGTGACCAAATGTTTGAAAAAGTTTGGATATTTGGTAATTAGCATAATTATGCTAATAAGATAGGAATATCTCTAAAACAAAGTAAGATAGAGCTTATTGTCATTTAAGATTGGGCGGTGACCACACATATTCAGAGAGCCAGTACTCAAAAACTAGAGGTGGTACCTGCTAATAAAAGGTATCACTGGAAAGCTGATGACATCAATTTTATTATTGAGTTTTTACCTTAGAGGACCCTTTTCCCTCGACTGTCCACATTTAATCACTCTGACCCCGAGGCATTTGTGATGTAAATCACAAGTTCAATCCTTCTTCTTCTTTTGTCCAGTCAACAGCCAATTCAGTTCGGTTAGAACCACCAACTAAGCAGTGTATGAATAAAGACATGATCGTCCGTGCCTTTCCATCAACAAAATGTGGGCGTCTCACATGGGTGACGAGCGGTAAGCAATTTCAGTTAATTAATCAATATTTTATTATTTCATATCCGTTATAGAGTGTATTTGTAGTATTCCACAGCAATTGTATATGTCATACATTCTTAAGGATAATATTATGAACTTTTGGAAGTTGTAGAATGTAGCACAATCCTGCTACCTTATATTGATACCACAATACGTAGCCTCCATGCATCAGTCCTAAGAAGTGCTATGAAAGTGTACCAGTAAGAGGGATTTGTATCAAAATATTGTTCAATAACACTATTGCTGATCTGACTGTTAATTTATCATGTAACGGCTATGAAGTTAGGTACATAACTAAATAACCAAAATTAAGTCAATAAAAATGTCAAACAACAAAATATATTTACTTACTTATGGCCGCCGTCCACAGAGCATAAATCGGCCGTATATGGATAAAATTGCCAAAAATTGCGTATAAAATGGCCGCATACAGCCGCTTTATGCTCTGTGGACGGTAGCCCATATGTTAGCTGATTCTAACGTCGAGAGTAAATATATCAGTCAATGTTTTTTATGCGCAATTGCAATGTATATTAATATTTTCATTCTGGTTAGCTGATGTTGACGATGTGGCAGGGGACATACAAAGAACTGACCGAGGATTGATAATACCATCTGGACTGGTAAGTGCATTTATGGAATATTAAAGATAATTCCCTTGACCACGTCTGTAAAACATTACTGAAACTCTTCAGACACATTGACATTTTCTCACAAGATTTCCAAAGAACTGTAAAATACATTATTGCAAGTGATACTCAAACTCAACCTGCTTGCATTCTACCAGTTTTGTCCATGTATATGCCAGTAAATAAAAAAGCGTTATACAACATGTTATAACGTTAAAAAAAACATTATATAACGTTTTTCTAAGGCTCCTTACTATGGTATAAGATTGTAGACTGTAATATATAAGATTTGTAATATTTTTTATTCAAGCAAAATCACGGTTTGCACTGCGATATTCGTAGGTTGAAGAAGTTTAAGAACGTTATTTTGACGTAAAATAACGTGTTTTCTTTTGTTAGCTGGGATTGCAGCTTAGTACGTTGGCGAGTTCAGGGTACTCAGTGAGTATAACAGCCAAACTGGAAACCTTGTTCGGCGAACATACAGCAACTGTTGACGTAGAAATCCAATTGGGCACCGACCAGGATGCAGTTATCGGTGTAGAACTCCGTAATCCTGACCCGTCTAGGACCACTACAGGCTTCACTACAGAGGATACTGTACTTGTAACTGTCGTCCGACCCTGCTCAGCCCGCTTCAGGGTGAGTGTCTGCTTCAGTGTTATCTATATCTACACAGCCAAACCTAATTATCTTATTTCAAGAAAATCTGATAATTAAACAAATATTTTCTTAAAATAAGTGGTTTAATAATCTTGTTTTCTTGAAATGAGATAATTATTTTTGGCTGTGTATAATGTGGTTGTTGGACAAGGTATTTTCTTCTTTGGTCCATGTGCGGGTTTTGGCACCTCGTGTGCAGTGCAAACGCCAGTTAATGTTGGGAATTCTAGCTATCATTTTTGATTGCCATGGCAGCTATTTTTGCAATTGGGACAGTTTCAGCAATTTGCTCTTGAAATGATACAAATGTTGATGTTTCAGGCTGACATTGCTGTGATATGCAAAGTCAGTAATGCAGCTGGACTTGATGACGAAGCTGAGGCACCGTTTGAGATGGGTGGAATTAAGAGTGGACGTTTACCAAGCGGTGTTATAGAAATTGCATGTCAAGGTATGTTATTCCTGATAACACGTGAAGTGAACACTGGGGGCTGGGTATTTGGGACATGTAATCCTTTTGTTTATATCCTGTACCTGTAATTGTATTAAATTATCAAAACACTCTCTGTAAGTACAAAAACTGAAAATCGGCCGACAAAACCCATTCCACTGTAACAGTTGAGTGTCTGAGCAGGGTGACCGTCAATGGCTGCCCTGTATACCCCTTACCATAAGAGTGATGGTTTATCTATCTGGATCCAGTCGAATTCTACTGTTTTTCTAAACATTTTCGATGTTCATGAATGAACCGTACCAATTAACTACAGTGGACCTGTCCTTAGTTGTTTGGACTAAACTTTCCCCCTTAATATGATACATGAGCCCATCGATAGATGCTCCTGCATATAAAGAAGCCCACCCCACTTCAGTCCTGCTTGTCTACCAATGTTTCCCCATGATATTATTAACAGAAAATAAAGTTCTCAATGCATTATATCATTACAGTTGTACTGGATGATGAGGTCGAACCACGGACAGTGAGTACCACTATCACTGTGACCCAGGTAAAACCTGTCGCGGCTGTGAAGGCCAAGCACCATGACGGACCTCAAGGATGTTCCATAGCGTTGACTGCAGGACCAGAGGACGAGGGGGGTGACACATCAGAGCTTTTCTGGACCTGCACCAAAGTAAGTCTAAAGCCGGTAGTCCACCAGCCGATGGAATGGTGTCTGTCGGTCGACAGGACATGTTTTCTATAGAGTCAGACGACCCATAACGGCCGACAGACGTATATCCATCGACAATTGAACTTTCATGGGTTATTGCCTTCAATTAATTAAATCTGGGCTCTAAATTCGATTGTTCAACGCAATTTTACAAAACCAAGATATTAGTTGATTGAAACTGGGTGCTAAAACTGATCGTCCAGTAGCTGATGAAATGGGTTTTGTCTGTCGTTTTGTTTTTTGTTTCGACGTGTTACAGTTTGGGCAAATGATACAATTACAAAAGTACACTGTAAAAAGTTGTTGTTCGTGAACAGCTAAATTTGCTGTAAATGTACAGTACTTTAGCTGTAAAGAATAATACAGCAAATTTTACTGTACATGTACAATTCCGTTACTGCAGATGCAGGTTACAGTAGTGACTTGTAGATCTACAGCACTTTTCCCCGTAATATGTACACGAGAGGTCGTGTGGTCGATCCTTGGTCTAGCCACCTCTCATTAGGGATCTTTAGCAACAAGGCTGTAGCTCATTTAATACAGACATGGCAGAGGTACCTTATATCCCAATAATATTATGACCATTTGTAACACTGGCTCAGTGGCGCAACAGATCAGGGCCGGTCTCCAACACCGCAGGTTCAATCCTTGGTTTAGCCACTTCTCTTGTTTTACCTACATCCACCTAAATTTCGTTTTCCCCTCACATCAATGATTAAAAGTATCACCAGCACTGGGAGGTGAACCCCAGACCTTTACAAATTATAATCAATCAGTTGAGAAAAGGAGTAGAGATATCCCAATATGAATGTTTGTAACACCGGTTCTGTGGTGCAACTGATCAGGGCCTGTCGCCAACACTGCAGGTCGTGAGTTCAAACCTTGGTCGAGCCACTTCTCTTGTTTAACCTACATCCACCTAAAATTCGTTTTTCCCTCACATGGATGATTAAAAACATCACCAGCACTGGGAGGTGAACCCAGGACCTTCAGATTTGGTTTTACAATTAATTCTGCTGTACAGTAACAGTAGATTTTGCTGTTACTGTACAGTATATGTGCCGTAAATATACATAAGCTGACTTGCTGTAGGTCTACAGCACAATCTACTGGAACCAAAGTTGCCCCCAGTATTTGCTGTACAGGAACACTACTTACGTCTAACAGTGTAATGCGCTGAACCTAGCATAATTGCGTTGCATTCTTGATGATAATTGTTTCATTCACCCAAATGAAACATTTTAAAACAAATTTAAAAACCGACAAACCCTTCTATCGGCCAGTGGACGGCCAGCTTTAGTATACATTGTACCAACTTTGGATGCCAGGATCTGGCATATTATAGCACATTGCATCAGTCACAGCATATACTTTTGTCTGGAGAAAAATGTAAAACATGTTCTCCATCCTATAATTCTGATGCTCATGGTCCATTACATTGTAGGTACATGCTGATGGAACTACGGGTATCTCCGGCATAGATACAGGAGACTGGAATACGTTGATTATTAAACTTCAATGTGATGATCTAGCTGAACTACAGTTAGTACTTCTTAGTTATAATCATTGTATAACACTGTACAAGTAATACTTATAACGATTGTATAATTATACTATAAAGCCCAATGTTGCAGCGCACCCAAACTTTAAGGTGCGCTGGTCTCGCGAGACACACCCCTAACACTACGTGTATTCCTTCATTTTGATAAATCATACAGCTTTACCCAGCAAAGTGATGCTACAAGGAAAATATTTCTATTTAGGCTTATTACAATATCGATTGTATCATTAAATTCTCTTTTAGGAAGTATAGCGTCTGTGTGAACCTGAAAAATGAAGCAGGAGAGAGCTCATCCTGTATAGAGGTGTACAGCTTCCCAGATCAGATTGACATGGAACTCACATCTTTAACATCCACTGGGTTCAGAGGGACAATCGGGATTAACAATGTGCTGCTCTTGGATACTTATATCACCATCTACAGCGGCCAATCTGAGAGTTAGTGTTTGTTCATTGGTGTCCTGTATAACTAATAGACTATGGTCATGAACATTTGTATGGGCCTGCAACTGAGTGTAAATTGCACATGTGATATTTAGAGTGATTCGAATGAAAATACATATATATGATGCCATTTTACATGATAACAGCATTTGGCCTGATTATAGAATGAAAAAAGTGAAAAATCAACTTATCAAAGTTATATTAAAGCTGTTCACTTTCCATAGATACCACCGGGAGCTTGGTTTTTGATGAAGACTGTACTGAATTGGGCAGAACAGATTCGGAGACTTCTGCAAAAATACAGATAGAATGCATCGGCCTTGCCCCAGGTGGGGTGTTCATGCTTATTGTGGGACTGGCATCCTCAGTAAGTTAGATAATACCATTGTAACACGTCCCATATCAAAGTCTGACTCTCATTTAAGTGTATACAACCCCAAGCATTTATACCTAAATACTTCCTGATAGACATGTCATCTTAACAATGCCTAGTTCTACACTCATCTCACATAATTATATTGTGTCTTAGCTATTTTAGAATATGACCGATTGTCATTATCACCTATCCATAAATATAGTTTTTTCTTCGATTATTTAAACGCTTTAATTGAGTCTCCATTACTGGTGTGTAAGCTACAGGGCAGTTTGGTCTAAAATACCGATATGAACCCATGGACATAGAGGGCATTTTAAAGTGTTTTTACTTATGGCATTACGTCAACAAATTTAAAATTCCATGGAACGTCAACAAATTCAAATTAATTTCAGGGAGGTGACAATACGTTTGATGTAGTCATACCTCTTGCCGTTGCTACAAGCCAATTGGATCCAGACACGGTAAGACCTTCTCATTAACAACTATATTATATTTAACTGGAACAGTCTATACATATAAAGGTTTATAAAACAGTTACATATGTACGAATAAATATGGTCAGATCCATGGAAATTGACGAATAACTGTGTTGCACGTGTTCCTTTATTGTCCTACAAATGTTGTATGTATTATGGTTAGAATATCGGGTGTAGACTATTACCTAGAGGCCTACACATGTATGTGTACATTTGGCATAATTATGAATCTGTATAGTAACATGCATTATCAAATATGTGCTAGAATACAAAATGTACCTGTGTTTTTTCTCGGGTTTCATTATGACTCAATTCCACTGGTGCAACTTTGTAGGCAATGTGTAGCACCGGTGAATCTGGGGTATTTCGAGCAAATACGTGATAGCTCTCCTGGTAGCGCGGACACACATTCTAAGCATAATCTTAATAATCTTAGCATAATCTTAATCTGTAATCTTAGGGTTGGGGTAAGAGTAAGGGTTAGGGCTAGGCATATGGTAAGATTATGGTTTTTAAGATTTTTAAAGATTATTGTTAGAACGTTTGTCCTAGCACCCAGGGGAGCTAGACCCGACAAGCATATTTTGAGGCAATTCTCCAAAGTTATGCTTAGATCACTCTATAAATACGATACACCAAGCAATGTAGTTTGGTGCTTTTCTAGGGAAAACTCATGATAGAAGTGACATGTGGAACATATTGGTTTTAGATTATAGCTTACCATATAAGCAATGCAGTGACCTGGACAAAACCTAGAACAGGAATATTGCTTGTGGACAGCCTATAGTCCCACACAAATCAGTAAAGAAAACGTAAAAATGGAGCCCTCGCCATATTGTTTTTCCTTGGGTGATGCATGTATGTATTTCTCGTTAATTTAAACAATAGTTATGCCAATAAAGTACAAAATGTGCAAAATCTGTTCAGAAGAGAAAGGAAGCTCATCCCTTTATATGATCAGTAATGTCTAGATTCCTCTCTCAACAACTACTCCAGACAATCACACCATCAGAAGGGGAAGCCATGACGGACATGTTCGTGATAGAGGCAGGTTCTTCCACACCACTGGAAAAGTGTACCATTAAACAAGAGTGCAGTGATCAGGAGACCCTTCTGGATGATAGTGGAAGATCGCCGCTGAATGACTGTAGGATATTATTATGTCTATTGTAATTGATCCTCTCTTATAACCATATACTTGTACATGTACTATGGTTTTATGCCTTATGCAGCATTAGTTTTTAATCAGGGGAATGGAATGGTCCAGTCTAAAACACCACCTCCTTTATACTACTCACACTATGTACTGGTGGTACATGTAAACAGTCTGCAGCTTAAACATGTGAATTTAAAAGGAGGAGCATTTCAGACGCATGGATGGTCCAAGATTTGAACCTTGCCACTTCTCGATCATCCAATCCCCCATAACTTTGTATCTCCAATGTGATCCATAGGATACCCAAAATAATCATTCCAACATATGGATCTATATTATTACTACATGTAAAACACCCCTCGAGTATTTCCCTTCTGTTTGCATGCCGTCTTAGCATTGGACCTCCGAAAACATAATATGAGCTGCGTCAGAAAACGGAGTACACCTATCACAAATAATGACCTAACAATGGTAATAATGAAACGACAAGCATACCCCAACAAGTCCTGTTTTCCTTTTGTAGGTGGGCAGGGAGAAAACGACGACGCTGTGACATTTAAATGCTGTCAGGGTTCGGACTGTTCTGAGGTTACATACTCGGTACAAGTAAGCCCAGGAACGTTCACTGAGGAAGATTGTAAAGACGCCGGTGAGTGAATTTTAAAGTATATTGAAGTTTAAAGCCTATGTGACATGTGGTAGGGTTATAAAGTATCTATATAACATTGTATTGCAAAGTAGCTAAATTTCTATAATTCTCTCAGAGCATAGAGATTAATGTTTTCTTTCTTGAAAATGTATCATGGACATATGGTCCCGTGTATGTTTTTAAAGTTTTGGGTAATTGACGAAAAAAAGATGTTGAAAAGAAATTGGAATATACTGAGACACCTATATGTATACATTTTAAACGCAACTTCCATCACATATAGATTGGTGCAGTGGTCTGTCGCCTGTCTCACAAGGCTAAGATCGAGGCTTCTAGTCTTGGTGAGACCACTTCTCAGAATTTTACCAACTTGACCACTACTATGTGATAGTCAAGGCTAGGTGCCCTCTGAACTACACAAGGATCGGCCCACCTTAAAAGTGATTGAGTGCACATCCGACTGGCATACACAGGGCTGGAGTCAGCCAGCATTACCCTGCTTTTATAGCAAAAGAGAACCCCTGTACAAGCTACTGATTGATTATGACATACATAGACAAATGCCAACGCCCATTGATACCGTCTCTGTTGTATTTCACGAGTGGGGGCTGGGGCCATATCCCACGAAGCCGCAGGCTGAGTGGGATATGCCCCAGGCCCACGGACTCTCCGTGTTTATTTTTTATTTGAACCCATTTAATGAAGAGAAGAAATCTTTTCTCAACCCATTGAATACGGCCACACTGTATTCAATGGGGGGGGGGGCATAAAGCATAGGAAATCTTGTATTTCAAAGAAATAAATGTATATACCTTCTATTTTCAGAGAGACTGGGCGTGGTCCTGGGGCAGCTTAACATCCTGGTAGGGGTTTACATTGAAAAACACCAGTCCTCCGACCCAAGCAAGGAGCCAGTGGGAAAATGCATCATTAAGCTCTTACAACGTATACCTGCGGCTAGCCTGGAGAATATGTTGAGTATCTTCACAATGTTCTCTTTTTAACCTTGAGTGTATGATACTTGATTAACATAATTATGTTAAGTAATTTTGTAAATATCGCTTTCTACCTGTGTATGGGTCATTGTATGGCAAGGAGCCTCCCTTCTTGAAATATAGATACTTCTGTTGATGTAATGTCCCCTTATTTAACTCTATAATAACATCCTTATATCACAGCAACATTCATTCACGCCAGGAGGCACTTGACGACACGACAAATTGTCTACATCTGCTCGGCGAGTTATCTCAGGATATAAATCTGGCAGCAGAGGCAACTCAGAGAAAACTGTTGGCTTCACTACTTGAGGATGGAGGTATCTAATAAATTCAATTTGATTGGGAAATGTATCTATTCTTTATGTACATGGTCTTCCTTCCATGGCCAATTTGGTCATTGTCATTACCCATTGCTTCCCATTATACATAATGCTATGATATGAATGTGGTCTATGTTATTCATGTGGTTATGCGGTGGTAAAGTACCCAGTGGGCACAGCACCACCTACTAAACGTTTAGTAGCCATCTTCCTGCAACGGGTGCACCGTTTACTAGCTGGCTAATTTGATGGCTAATGCAACACCTTGCAGCACTTACTAGTTGGGTTTTTGCAGCCCTGCAAAATAAGCCCTTAGTAGTAGCTGCTTATGCAGCACCTTCTAACTGGCTAATTTGGTGGCTAATGCAACACCTTGCAGCGCTTACTAGTTGGGTTTTTGCAGCCCTGCAAATTAAGCCCTTAGTAGTAGCTGCTTATTCAGTGGTTATTAGTCACTGCAAGTGCAGCTACTATTAAGAACTGCGAATGCAGCACCTACTAGCTGGCTAATTTGGTGGCTAATGCAACACCTTGCAGCACATACTAGTTGGGTTTTTGCAGCCCTGCAAAATAAACCTTTGGTAGAAGCTGCATATGCAGTGGCTATTAGTCACTGCAGATAAGCTACTATCATGAGCTTCAAATACATCACTTAGTAGTTGACTACTTGGTTGTTAATGCAACACTAGTCAACCTGGGCAAAGGTGTGATTTAAGGCTGTAGTATTTGACCTTTAAGTAATATACTTTGATACACAGAAATGGTGTCTCAATCAAATTTGGTTGTAATCTATGTTATAAATCGTGCCTTCGTTTATTTAAATTTTTAACAATTGATGTAAGTTCTATGTTTAAATATTTAGCACATTATGGTACACACATGACTAGTGTATGTCATTAATATAATGATATCAAAAAGTTCAAAGAGTATAAAAGTTCAAAAACGAAATACTGCTGCCACCTACTGGCAACTAATTCATGCCTCAGCAACACCTAATAAGCCTTTATTATGCAGCAGCTAGTAAGCCCTGCAATAGCTGCCCTTAATAGTCAGTGCTTCTGCAGCCCTGCATTTTGCAGCTACTAATAAAAGCTTATTAGCCACTGCAAAAGCAACAGTTATTAGCCTATGTTAAGCAACAGTGGTCTGGTGAATTCAAAAGCTATTTAACTCATCCAATCTTGGTGACTATGTGATTTTTATTGATTAAAAAACTAAATTTGTTCATTAAGTATTTGAAGAAATTAAAAATGAGTCACATGCATTGATTCTATTACATTAATTAGGGATATCTAGGTCTGTGGAAATTGCTATGCATAACATAGTGTTTGCAGCCCTGGGTGGATGTTTAAGGAAAATCACCAATTAACCCAAATCCTGAGAAACATCCTGCTCATGATTTAACACATATGTTATTAGGCACCACACTGACTGATAGATTTTAATATTTAGACACCCATTCGAGTTATAATCCTCATTTTCAGTTGTCTATGGGGATTAACACTAACTTGAGATTATGTGTATTTTGTGAAATATCTAGACAGCGATAGCTGTTGGTCATATGAAATATAGAATACTGGAGGGGTAAAGCATGATATGACCATGTCTCATTGAAAAATATTGTGTGGTTTCTGTGCATTCAGGAGAAAACAATGAGTGATAATAGGGGGTATTGAAAGCACATGGTTTTCAGCAGCCCTGCATTTGCAACTACTAATAAGAGCTGTTGTGCACCATTTACTAGCCACTGCAAAAGGAACAGTTATTAGCCTATGTTAAGCAACAGTGGTCTGGTGAATTCAAAAGCTATTTAACTCATCCCTTCTCATTGACTATGTGATTTTCATTGATTACAAAAACACATTTTTTTAATTAAGTATTTGAAGAAATTGAAAATGGTGTCACATGCATTGATTCTATTGCGTTAATTAGGGATATCTAGGTCTGTGGAAATTGCTACGCATAACATGGTGTTTGCAGACTTGGGTGGATATTTAAGGAAAAGCACCAATTAACCCAAATCCTGAGGAACATCCTGCTCATGATTTAACACATATGTTATTAGGCTCCACATGGACTGATAGATTTTAGTATTTAGACACCCATTCAAGTTATAATCCTCATTTTTAGTTGTCTATGGGAATTAACACTAACTTGAGATTATGTGTATTTTGTGAAATATCTAGACAGCGATAGCTGTTGGAATTATGAAATATAGAATACTGGAGGGGTAAAGCATGATATGACCATGTCTCATTGACAAATATTGTGTGGTTTCTGTGCATTCAGGAGAAAACAATGAGTGATAATAGGGGATATTTAAAGCACATGGTCTTCAGTAGCCCTGCATTTGCAGCGATTAATAAGAGCTGCTGTGCACCATTTACTAGCCACTGCAAGAGCTATAGTTAGGCAACAGTTAATAAGCCTTTCTTATGCAGCAACTAGTAAGCCCTGCATTTGCAGCCCTTAATATTCAGTGCTTCGGCAGCCCTGCATCTGCAGCTACTAATAATGGTTGCTTTGCATCGGCTACTATGTACTGCAAATTCAACCCTTTTTTAGCTAGTCCCTTAAATGCAGATACTAGTTAGCCTTGCATTAGCATCCCTTAATAGTCAGTGCATCTGCAACCCTGACTTTGCAACTACTAATAGGGGCTGCTATACACCATTTACTAGACACTGCAAATGCAGCCCTTATTAAGCTGTGTCATGGAACATCTAGTAATCACTTAAAATGCAGATACTAGTAAGCCCTGCATTAGCATCCCTTAATAATCAGTGCAACTGCAGCCCTGCATTTGCAGCTATTAATAAGAGCTGCTATGCACCTGCTACTAAGCACTGCAAATGCAGACCTTATTAAACTGTGTCAAAAGAACAGCTAGTAAGCTCTTAATATGTACCACCTAGTAAGCTCTCCATTTGCTGTGTTTAATAGCCAGTGCTTCTGCAGCCCTGAAGTTGCAGCTGCTTATAAACGCTGCTCTGCTGCAACTAGTAGCAGTTGCATTTGCAGCACCGCAATGCACCAGATAGTAATAACTTAATACGGACTACTCAGAATTTTGCCAATCTAGCCCAAAAAGGTTGATGGTTGCATGAGTGACTAGTAAACGTTGCAACGCAACTAGTCACTCAAGCAACGACTAGTAGCTGGTGCAGCCGGATGGTGTGCCCACTGGGTAACGATGAAGCCTACAAGGGATATCTGCCAGGTTGAGTAGTCAGGATTACAGTCATAGAGGAGCCAATTGATTATCGTTCGATAACAAAAGACTTGTGGAATCAGGTTAGGAATTTCTCCAGAAATATATTTCTTTATTCCCACACAGCCCCAGATGAGAATGAGGTTGCTTCAAAGAGAAGAAAGCGTTCAGCAACGGTTGAGGTGGAAGCCGAGGCTGAGGATCTAAGAACTGATCCCTCTGCGACAGTGAGTGATTTTCTCTATTTCTCTATAATTATCTAATGGAGACTGAACGTGTATTTTAGATCTGAAATAACGTTATAGTTGGCAGATGGACCGAGGAAGAGAATATGCTTTCCTAACCCAGATGCACCTATAACGTTGATTTTTAAATACAAGTAACAAAAGAGTAGTCACATTCCCCTGTAACCCTGCCGGGGCGTCCATAATGTATGTACGCACATTTGTACACATTTTCTCCAGAAATTGACCCCCACCCTCCCTAAAGTTCTTGTACACATTGAAATAAAGGGTTTATGTGCGCAAAGATTTTCAAAAAATAGATCCCCCCTTCGTGCGTACATACTTTATGGAAGCCCCCTGTCCATGGTCATGAATGCCTAGATTTGGACACGTGTATTTAAACTATATACAAAGGAACGTCTGACAAGTACATAGGATGGGGGGAACTAAGTTTGAGTTTTTACACTATTTGTCCGAATGAATGAATGTTTTTCCTTGTTTTTGCTTCTGGCCGCCCCCACCCCAGCAAAAAGGCTATAAAATCCCTTAATCTAAGTTATCAAAATAGTTTGGCCTCAATATAACATCATATTTTCAGATTGACATAATGATGCAGGCCATCAGTCAAGTTCTGTCAACTGTTGAAGACTTCGGCCGGTCAGGTGCTGATCCCACTGTAACCCTCACTGGTATCCAAGAGTTACTGCCGAACATCATCGGCCTGGCCAGGATGATGAACGTGTAAGTTAGGGAATACTCTGATGAACGTTACACGTCTGTTCTACTAATAGCTGGATCTTATTACCCGTACCAAGATAATTATATTTAAGTTTCATATCAATAAACCGTTTTGAGGTTTTTGAATTTAAAAAAACGTCTTCACTGTTAGAAAGGTATGCATTATTATCATCGTCTACATAAATGTGAGGGTATGGATTCGAATAGGTAAGGGTAACCTATGAATTTAATAATTCACACTTTGGTTTGGTCCAATCGTTCTCTCCACAATCATGCATACATAAGCGCCAGATGACTCATTATTCTACAAAAATACCCTAGTAAACAAAAAACGTTATACAACGTTTTATAACGTTATTTAATGGCATATAACGTTTCTCTAATGCTCCTTGCTATGGCATAACGTTATATAACGTTTTAAAACGTTATTTTGACGTAAAATAACGTTAATTGGGACATACTAAACTTTTATCACCCTGTCCCTCTCAGGTACAATCTCTATGGTGATAATGTGCATTTTGCGAGTCAACTCATCATGATGAGGATCCTAAAGCATTCCACTCTTAATGTGGACTCCGTAACAGTGACTAACGCAGTAACACCTAGCCCTAAGGTAATGCCTTGTCAGTCCTGTAATAGTAGTTTGAACTATCAATAATTCATCTTATTAATCATTTACTTCTAGTATAGCATTAGAAAATTTTAAAAAGTCAAGTGAAAGAAGCCCTCACGAGGATTTCAATGCTGAAAACAGAATGTAAATGCCAGTTTGGTACATTTTAAGATCTGTGACCAAATGTTTGAAAAAGTTTGTATATTTAGAAATTATCATGAATATGCTAATTAGATATAGATATCTCTAAATCAAAGAAAGATATCGATGGAGCCTATTGGCATTTGAAATTGGACAGGGCTCATACATATTCAAAGAGACAGTTGTCAAAAACTAGAATTGGTACCTGCTAATGAAATAAATCTCTGGAAAGCTGGTGACCTCAATTTAATAATTGGCTGTTACCTTGGGATACCCTTTTTCCTCGACTGTACGCATAATATTTCTGAAAATGTTCAGCTTTCCTTTTATTGGCCAGGTTCACTTCCCATCTGCCATGGCTGGTACATATGCCCAGTGGGACTGCGGTCTCCCAGACTACTGTGAAGGTCTCGGTCTGGTAATGTCAGTGCTGTCTCGTGACGTCTTATCCCACCTGCTTGACGCCAACAACGTCAAACTTTACGTCAATGAGCGGGTCAGCATGAGCATAGCAGGCGTCCATGCCTTAAACCCGGTTACCAATGAGCAGGTCGTACCAAGCTCTCAGGTCACTCTGTCTCTGCCCATAAACCCCACCAGCAATACTCTACAGGTAAGTGCCCAGCTTACAAAGATACATTATTTTACGTCAAAATAACGTATTTATTCCTTTAAGGCCGGCCGCATTTTTATAGACAAGCTGTAGGGGGCAGGGCCCTTTCACAGGAACTTTGTCCTGGGCTGAGCCTTTGCTAATTATAAATCCGATAGAGTTATGATAACTATATAGCCGATGCTCGGCCAGGAATTGCACCAACTGTAGTTGATGCTCGGCCAGCCACGGCATCAACTATAGTTGTTGCTCGGCCATAAAGGGTTAACGCCGTGCAACGTTTGGCAATAATAATGAGCCACAGAGAAAAGTTTGGAACGTTGTATAACGTTTTTTGTTTGTTTACTGGGTGATAATCTAGCAACCAATTCAGGTGAATGAGTTTGGGAAAGAAATTGGTTTATATTGGCAGGGATATTTTCGTCTTGTAGAAGCAAAACTTTTATTTACATTTACACCATGAGGCTGGGTCTAAAGCAAAACACTTTCAAGAAGGTATGTTCTATTTGAACAGGAAAAATGGAGAACTAAAATAAGTAGATTCTTGAAACTGTAGTGCCGGTTTATTTAGAAATACTGGTTTATTTCTGTCATCCACGAATCATTTTATTGTTGTTGGTTGTGTTTATTGATCAATTTATTATTGGTATAATAAATGTATCTCTACTAGTATATTCTTAAATATGATACGACATGCATGTGACACAATATAGCCAATGAAATTCTGTAATAACCTTTGAAAATACTTGCACATATATATATATATATATATATATATATATATATATATATATATATATATATATATATATATATATATAATATAGACCTTAATAATGTATGCATAGCAAAGTAACGTCATAATGACTTATTATGATAGTAACGATCAGATCCTTCGAAATGCTAAAGAAAATTTAAACATAAATACAGTGTTTGCTAATTTCAAATGGTCTTCATCTATCGTTGCGTTTACAGTGTCGTAGCTGGTCTGAAGCCAGCCTGGACTGGGACACGACGTGTGGGACGTCATCCCAGTTTGACGTAGATGGCTTCTCCTACGTTACATGCTCATGTGCCTGGGGTGTCTACGTTGGGTGAGTCTGATAATTTTATTTTTAGATTTATTTTTGGCTGTGAATACAGAGGCGTAGGAAACATATCTTTATTGGGGGGCAGGGGGGGGGGGTCCACTACAACTGACTTTAAGCATTGGCTTTTATGCATGATGTAGCATATACACGCTGATATTGGAATCACATAGAAAAGTAGTATTTTAGCCCCCTTTAGTTCTGAGTAGTCTTTTTTTTTGGGGGGGGGGGTGGCAAACATATTCGCCCCCCCCCCCCTCATTTGTGCTTGGGGGACGGGGGGCGCCCCCGGGTCCCCCTGGTCCCCTTTACCTACGCCACTGCCATAGAGGTGCAGCTCGCAGCGGATCAAAATAACATTCAGAAAAATCTCAATTTTGTCCGAATCCCAAGGTCCCCCCTGGATCCCCCTCCCCATGAATTGAATCAATCTACTATGCAGAAGATCAAGAAAACGTTGCATTATACGTTCAACAATTATGTCACTGCTGGAGGCTGGGGCGCGTGGGGGATCTCTCAACTGAGTCACAGATGCAACAAGGAACTAAGTTACTAGAGGTCTGACCTGGACACTGATCAAGCCTACACAGAAAATGTAGTCTTTCTAAGAGTACTTATAATATGGGCAGCGTGTAGGTCACTCACTCAATTCGTCCCCGTGTATGTGTATCACAGACACTGTTTGAAAATTGTTGAAAGCTCCAATATCAGGCAAGAATGATGACCACATTCAGTCATTATGTTTTGTTTATTAAAGCATATCAATTATCATTACTGTCATATCAAGTAGACTATATCATTTCTTATATCTTTCTGTATTTGGAAAACTAACTTTGTTTTGTTCCCTCCCAGTGTGTTTTCAGAGGACGCCTTGCTGACAAAAGAAGAGTTTGAGAACAAGACAGAAGAAGAAGGTGGTTATACTATGTGTTATTATTCCCCTATTTCCTTAGATATATACATTACTTACTCATTGAGACTTGGACATGGACATCTAGTCATAGGGCAGAATAGTCATACCCCAGCTAGCGCCTTACATAAAAATAACTAGTAATTTCATGATATCATTTTTCGTTCCCAAGATGTCACATACGCAAGAAGTTTTACGTGTCCTTTTGCATGGGTTCTTGATGTAACAATATTTATGTGTATTTTATATAAACATATTCATATAAAAGAGACATATTTATCAGTGATACCTTTGGACTTAACAATAATGGCATATATATGATTAGCTGTAAAAGATGTCTAAAACATGTAAATGTAGACACATCAAAAAGATGTGATATGGAGATATCTACAAGCATGTTCTAGGGATGACATTTATACCAGTTTTGAGTATACCCCCTCCCCAGTAGTGATTATAAATCAGATAGGATAATTAGGATACCTCTGAGGGAGATTGTAGACATCATATAGTTATGTCCATTTTATGTCAATGTATGACATGTCCATGGGCACTCTGCATAGGAAACAAACACCTGCTCTGTGAAAAACACTTTGCAGGCATTTTCCATTCCTTACAGACGCATTTATCCTAGCCAGGAGGCCCAGAGGTGATATCAGCCCAAAACCAGAATTTCTTCTTATACAATCTCAAAGAACACAGAAAAGGTGTCCACCCATGTGCCTTGGTTATCCAACTATGTTTCAACTAGTCACTGTAACACAAGTGACACCTTATATATCACAGAGGAAATTTAGTCCAACCTTGTCCCTCATTGTAGTTTATACAATTAATTTGATCCAACTTTTCAATGAAGAATGACTGAATGCTGATCAAAATGTACGTGACAGCCTTGCAAAATGAGACCCCTAGTGTTGCAGTTCAGAACTGTAATAGGTCATATTCTGACAAGATTGTGACGTCAAAATAATAGGAGTATGGATTTATTCCAATATAACATATTTATGACATCACAATCTTATCAGAATATGACATCTATAAGTCGACATTACTATATCCTATCATAGTTCTGAGCTCCAACACTAGGCGTCTCATTTTGCAATGTGATCACATTTTGATCAGCATTCCCCCATTCTTGATTAAAAGTTGGATGAAATCAATTCTATATACTGCAATAAGAGACAAAATTGGACTAAATTTCTTCAGTAACATTTAATGTGTTACTTGTGTTACAGTGACTTGGTGAATTATAGTTGGACAGCCAAGGCACATAATGGGACACCTTTTCTGTGTCCTTTCAAATTGTATAAGAAGAAATTCTGGCTTTGGGCTGATATCACATCTGGGCCTCCTGGCTAGGATAAATGTGTCTGTATGGAATGGAAAATGCCTGCAAAGTGTCTTTCACAGAGCAGGTGTTTGCTTCCTATGCAGAGTGCCAGTGTACATGTCATACGTTGACATAAAATGGACATAACTATATGATGTCTACAATCTCTCAGAGTTATCCTAAATATCCTATCTGATTTATAATCACTACTCGGAGGGGGGTATACTCAGAACTGGTATAAATGTCATCCCTGCAACATGTCATGTACATATCTCCATATCACATCTTTTTGACATGTCTAAATTTATACGTTTCAGACATGTTTTAGGCCTACAGCTGGTCAATTATATACATCATTATTATTAAGTTCAAACATATCGTTGATATGTATTTTTTTAATGTAAATCTACTAATGTAAAATACCCATGCAAAGGGACACGTAAAAACTTCTTGCGTATGTGACATCTTGGGAACGACAATTGACATCATCCAATGATATCACGACCAATCAGAAAATGATGTAAAAATGATGTAATCTACATGAGTTTTGCTAGCTGGGACACGGACAGATGACACGGAGGAGCCCAGTTAGATTACGTTTATTCAGGTAGCAGTACTCTGCTTGGTCAGTAACAACTTTGTAAAGTGGAAGACCGATATGTATGGTACTAGACCGCTGTCAGCAGCTTAATCTATGCTTACATATTTTTAGATATTTATACAGCAAGAGACAGTAAAGGAATGCATAGACAAATCGGTAGAAAACTCATGCATGTATCGTTGTATATTGACTATTGCAGCTATTGAGGAAGGCGAGCCACCGACAGCTGTACAACCCCCTACTACACCTACTACACCAGACCCCACACCGCCCATTATCAACCTCAAGGTATGTCAGCCCCGACTACACCCCCACTATTCCGCGTTAGCAAGATGTCCTGTGTATAGCGCCATGTTCATTGGTACCAGTGTAACCAGTCTAACCTCCAGCAACCAGCTCAGCCAAATCTCAGGTCCGAAATTAGGGTACAATCAGGGTGTGAGTATGTGAGTGGGTTGTACCTGGGCATTCCTTATGTCACCTGTCCCTCATAGAGTAATGGTTAGCATGGTGGATTCATGCTGTAGAGGACCTAAGCTCAAATCCCTCCGAGGCCACATCTTGTCACCATACCATTAACAACCAATACCTTTTCTTATTTATATACATATACATTTATATACATAATAGTTCCTTTGAAGAAATAGGAATAGAAATCTCTTTGATATCATTTCAAGGTTGTTACTCACTTCTACCTATCAAAGCAAAATATATTTGATATATAAGAATGTAAATTCATGGTATGGTCACCAAGATATGACTTGACAGGGATTTGAGCTTAGGTCCTCTGTATCATGAATCCACAATGCTAACCATTACTCTATGAGGGACAGGTGACATAAGGAATGCCCAGGTACAACCCACTCATAATACTCACACCCTGCTTGTACCCTAATCTCGGACCTGAGATTTGGCTGAGCTGGTTGCTGGTGACAAGGGGGATACAATTGGTACCAGAGCAACACCCCCCCCCCACACCTGGTGGCAGCACCAGTATCTCGCTAGTGCCTAATACCAAACCCTCTACACCAGACCATCCACCACCCACCTCACCCCCTACTACACCCCACTACTGTACCCTATACGCCAGACCCCACACCACCCACCACCCACCTCACCCCTACTACACCCCACTACTGTACCCTATACACCAGACCACCCACCACCCACCACCCACCTCACCCCTACTACACCCTCACTACTGTACCCTATACACCAGATGTACAACCACTATCTGTGTCATAACCGCTATCTGTGTCAATAACATATAGAGGTCGACCATCCAACCGCTACCTGTGTAAAAAAAATGCTATATGTGTCAAATTAAGTGTATCAACAAGGTGTTATCTGTGTCAAGCATGTCTGCTATTTCTCCTTACACTAAGTGTGTCAAAAATGGTTTGGTAGTGACTTTGTAACACATCGGGTTTGTGGATGTGTAATACATGTAGGGAGTTTGGGACAGAAGCCTCGGAGGGCCAGATCTAAAAGAAAACTTGAAAAATAAAAAAAGTCTTGAAAAAGTTAACTTTCTTCAAAATGGCCAAATTTGCAAGAAAATGGAAAAAAAACATGAATGAGTAAATTTCCATAAAAATGAGCAATTTTAGGAGAAAAAGGTAAAATATCATGAAAACATCTTTTTTTAGTAAAAGTGGCCAATTTCCAAATCTTGAAAAAGTCAAAACCTTCTAAAAATGGCCAAATTGGCGAGAAAAGGGGAAATAATCACAAGAAAATAGCAAATTTGGGGATAACCGAGTAAAAAAACATGGAAAATGCAAAAAGAACATGGTAAAAATGCAAAATTCCAGAAAATGGCTGCAGTGCAGCCACTAAAATGTAAAATCTTTAAAAAGTCAAATTTCCGTGTAAATGGCCAAATTTGCGGGGGGGGGGGGGGCGGGGAAATCACAAAGAAATCGACTTTCCCAAAAATATTCAATTCGGAGAGAAAAATTGCGAATGTCCCTGGAAAAAGTAAATTTTTGAAAAAAAAAGATGATGCAATTTTCCTGAACATGGCCAATTCTGCGTGAAAAGTGTCAAATAGTCCTATATGTTATTGTTGACATAAGTTCTTTGGTTATAAAAGTTTTTAAAAAAGGTTACATAGAACTTTTAAACATTTTATAGCCTTGACACAGATAGCGGTTACTCTACCAACCGCTATCTGTAGTAATACCGATATCTGTATCAACCTTACTATAGGGTAGGGTAGGATAGCCAGGAAATGCAGGAAAGGTCAGGTAAGGTCAAAATATTCTCAGGTGTAGGTCAATTGTGGGGCAGGACATCAGGCTAGGGCAGGGTATAGTGGCCATAGTAATCCCATGTATATTTTATAGCCTTGGCACAGAGAGCGGTTGCTCAACCAACAGCTATCTGTAATAACACCACTATCTGTATCAACCATACTTTGCAGAGCTAGGCAATGGAGGAAAGGTAAGAATTCCCCCTGGAAATCTCGCCCCTTAATTTCCCCCCACTCTCACCCACAAAGAGAATTCAGCAATCCACAGGGGTCAGGGGCATGCAATTACGGGAGCCTATAATATTTTCAGCAATAGGATCAAAATAATTATTACCAAAGAGCAAAGAACTCTAAGAGGGTCCACTGACCGATTTCATGTTCCCCAAAATCTCAAGGCACCCCCTGGGTGGATGGAGTGTACAGCCCATATTGCTGACTCAAAACCTATATACTTAACCACGGATGAAACCACTTTCCATTTGCTGGAAAAGATTTCTTTCATCCATATAGCTTTTCTGCTCCTGTTTCTCAATACTAAATTAGGGGGGTCTTTGAATTTTAGTGTGGGCATGGCAAAATTGTCTGGCCTCACACCCCCCAATAGTAATCCACTTATTTTCATTCTAACCCCCTCCCTCAAGGGATCCTAATTTGCTGCCCCATGTTAAACAATGCCCCCCCCCCCCATGACCCATATGGTAATTGGTGTGTACATGCTTGGTATAAGTCTTTGATAGAAATTGCTGGTATGACACAGATAGCGTCTATTGACACAGATAGAAGTTGGATGTGCCTATAGACCATGAAACATAGTGTAGAAGAGTTTGACACAGATAGCGGTCATTACCACAGATAGCGGTTGGATGGTTACTACAGTTAGCGTTTTTTTGACACAGATAGCGGTTGGATGGTCGACCTCTATATGTTATTGACACAGATAGCGGTTATGACACAGATAGTGGTTGTACACCAGACCCCACACCACCCACCACCCACCTCACCCCCGACTACACCCCCACTACTGTACCCTATACACCAGACCCCACACCACCCACCACCCACCTCACCCCCGACTACACCCCCACTACTGTACCCTCTACACCAGACCCCACACCACCCACCACCCACCTCACCCCCTACTCCACCCCCACTACTGTACCCTCTACACCAGACCCCACACCACCCACCACCCACCTCACCCCCTACTCCACCCCCACTACTGTACCCTCTACACCAGACCCCACACCACCCACCACCCACCTCACCCCCTACTCCACCCCCACTACTGTACCCTCTACACCAGACCCCACACCACCCACCTCACCCCCTACTACACCCCCACTACTGTACCCTATACACCAGACCACCCACCACCCACCTCATCCCCTACTACAACCCCACTACTGTACCCTCTACACAAGACCCAACACCACCCACCTCACCCCCTACTACACCCCCACCAATGTACCCTCTACACCAGACCCCACATTACCCACCGCCCACCTCACCCCCTACTACACCCCCACCACTGTACCCTCTACACCAGACTGAAAGATGGTGAGGAGAATTGAATCAATATATTGCAAGTATCCACCCTTTGAAAGCGTGACTCATCTTAGTAATTCACAGTCAACAATAATACGTTATTCTACGTCAAAATAACTTTTTTTAAACGCTATATAAAGTTTTGTCACAATAAAGAGCTACAGAGAGGTTAGGTGATTAACAGGTTCTTTAACTTTCTTTCAGTTTGTCCCAAACAATGTGTCGCTGGTGCATGTGAAGTTCACCATGGATGTGCCCTATGCGGCGCAAGTCACGCCCTCCCTAGTCTACCCCTTCACGGCTTTCATGTGTGTGAGCATGGCGCAGAGACTACAGGTAGACTTCTCCAGGGTCGCCAACTGCACAATCAAGGAAGGTGGGTGGACTAGAAGACATTGAGGCAATGATTAGGACTCAAAACTAAATCCTCTTGAAATCGATCCTGAGTGTTGACCAAGACCATTAGTCCGTTCCTATCCATTCTATTTAAGCTCGTTATCTATCATTTTGCTGAAATCTCACCTCATTGACCAATAATGATCAATGGGTGGAATATTATCGTGCATGTCGTTTTTTTTCCCAATGAAAAATATACTGTAAATGCCATGGCTGGACCCCATGGGACTCCCTCTCTGAACAGTTGCTGTCCATGGATAACGGTTTGATTGTCTCCCATTTCATAAATAATTTAGTTTTATAGTCGTTATCTCGGATTTAAATCTGGTCAAGATTGGGCTTGTAAAGGTACGATAACTATTCATTGGGACACAATACAGATAAGTCAATTTGTTTTAAATGTTCGATTTTGGAAAACATTAAGGCCAAATGGCACCAGTTTTACAAATCTGTTTCCCAACAGACTACACGATTCCCTTTGAATTGAATGTAGTCACAGATAATTATATGCCTGGTAAAGATGTCTCCTAATGTCATCTTATGGGGGACATGCGTGGGAAATGGATTTGTCAAAATCGGGATTTTTTAAGTGTTTCGTTTTACCATTTAAAAGTGCATTGACAAAAATCTTACGTATAGAAAAACATGTCCCACCAAAATAGTCAGAAGAATATATTATACAAAGATTCAGATCCTAAAGACAGACATTTGTCCTTGTATCTTTTCAATGTACATGTAAGAATAGAGTAGTTTATCAATCATTCAATCAGACGAATAGTAAACAAACTCAAGCTCTCAGTAAAGACGTTAAACCAGTAACAGCCCATCTCCTACTCTTTGTGAAGTCGATATGACTGCAACTCGGGCTGCAAGTAATGCATGCATACGTACCACAACCGACCGTTATATATAATGCCAGGGTGATAGAAAAGGTTAAAAAGAAATTGATAGTCCGCTTGTGGTCTTGCCTGCACGACCCCTGCACGACCTGTGTACAGTGCTGCCACCTGCCGTGGTTCGAGTGTTGACCTTACTGTGGCTAGGGAAAACCCTTTCCACATCAATGAGGGCGTAAAGATGAGGTGAGACGTCAGTTTCAATACTTGGTATCTTTTATTAATAATAATATTAATATCAGAGTACTAGTCACTAGGGCTCAGTATATAAGTTATTGATGGTTGCAAGATGATAAGTGATTTCCTCCTCCATCTGACCGGGGTATAAGTACAGGTGCCCGGCAGGTGGAGGGGGTGCCCATGTGACCGGAAGTAGATGTAACAGTGGTTTTCATTGGATAATATACATTTGACATTTGATTGGATAATTATATATTCATGGCTTTAACATGTGGTGTGCGCTGGACCGCGGGTGGGGAGCCTGGGTCCAGTGCATTATGGGTAATGGATTACATAATAAGTAGCATGCACACATGGGGGCTTTGTCGCCCACCTTCCAGGTGGCCTCCAGCCGGCTCAAGTGGCTTTGGCGGTGCCACACTGATTAAGGGTGTCCAGCTTTATAGCATTGTTTTATGTGTTGACAGTTAATCCTTGAGGTCAACATATAGTTCATTTGTGTTGTGTATAGGTGACCGGTCAGTGCCTTGTCGTCTGGAGGGGCTGACCGTTACCTATTGTCCCTGGGATAAGGGTCTGCTTGTGATCTATGGATTAGTTATGCATGGGGGTTAGTTTGGCTTGGCTTAGTGAGAAATAGGTATGTCTGACGTCTAGGTGTACTTTGATGGACATATGGATTGAAAATATGTATAAAGTATTGTGCGTATTACAAATAATAATAAATATGAATATTAATAACCATAAATCATAATTATGACGTAATATGACGTAATATGACGTAATACAATTGATGAAGGTATAATAAGGGGTTTTGTGGCGTGACAGCACCCCCCAATACAACTCCTGCACGCCCTCGTGCAGGCCGAGAAGTCGTAGAGGAAGAGTTATGTCACGCTTCAAAAGTATTTTGTATGAACATTTTTTTTGTATTTTATGGTTTTTGATATATCTATCTTATGCTATGACTATGTCGCAATTCTTAATCACATTTTCTAGGTTTATACGGTGTTTTGTACATACATGTTATGCAGTGGTAATAATGATATTTCTATGGTAACGTACTGGTACTATATGTCTCGCTTCCGTTCTATTTATATGATTATACATTTGGAAACTTATTAACCTTACCAGTTATTTTCATAATACAAGTCATGGTACAGTGGTAATAGTAATGTGACGTACTGTTTCTATATGTCGCGCTTCCGTCCTAGATTATAATACAATCAATTCATACAATAGGAAGCTGTAAGAAATTCATTTCGATAATGATGCTGATGTACTAAGCGTTTACATAGGCCATGTGTAATACTTAGTATGGTATGATAGTACATGTATAACGATAGGTTGAGCAGTGTATTTTGTTTATGCAATGGTCTTTGGCAATACTTGATCTTTGATATTCATTCTCAATGTCGAGGGGCAATGGAGGAAGTTCGTTCTGAGTTATCACCTTCTATAATAAATTTTTATGTTTCATTTCCTGTCTCACTCTTTTTCATAACAATGGCTGTCAATAGTTTGGTAGTGGTCATGTCTTTTGGGTTTTTGATAAGTGACGTAGTGTTGTCACCGTCGGGGTCAATGTCAATGTTGTCTTGGGTTTCAGTCGGATGCAGGGATGTAGTCATTTCAATAGTCTTAAGGGTTAATCCTGTGGTGGTGGTGTCGTCTTTCAGGGACGGTATGATAGAAAACCGTGCCGCTAGGGGTAGTATGGCGTGGTTGGGTAGATAGTATGACTTCTGTTTTCCGTTGATGTTGAATGATATGGGGCCGTTCCATGTCATGTTTATGCGTGGGTATGGGCATGACAGGGCGGAGATGGCCGTCAGGGTTGGGATGAATTCGTTAACAATAGAGTCACGTTCGTAGGGTAGGGATAGTAGTGGTATGGTGTGGTTGACGTGTCCTTGGTAAATCTTGAGGGTAATAGTAGGATTGGTCTTATGTCCAGAGTGTGTCACTCCAAAGTGACGCGCTATTTTGTTTTTACACTTGAAGATGGTTTTGATAACAGCATATATGATTAAAGCTACAAATATCAGGGTAAAAATGTTATGGGCATCAACGTATTGATCTAGATTGATAGTATGATTTTCTTTGGTTTCGCTCTGGGGGATAGGGTTAATAAATTTCCAAGAAATGTTGTTGGGTCGAGCACTAACGGTCGGGATGGTCGCGAATAGTGCTTTTCCTTTTGATATATATAATAAGTAGAAGAATCCTACGGCGTTTAGAATGCAAGTGACTGGTACTATATAGTTCCATACAGGGCTAGCGAAGAAGCTAGCTATGTTCTCTCGTATGGGTGTGTCCTGGATGGGTCGGTCTAAGATGTCTGCTGCGTTGGTGGCTTCTATTAGGATATTCCTGGTGAAGGGTTCCAGGTCCAATGTAATGTCTGATGATAACTTGCTGATGTTTGTCATAGATTTGATGATAGCTTGTGTATGTAGATGTGGTATGTGTATTGGATCGTGGTGTAGTGATGATGCTGTGATGTTGAGATTGTTTGTGAGTGCGAGTAGTATGGGTGTATTGGCCGCGTGCATTAGAAAATGTGTTGAAGAAGATTCGTTACAAGGAATTTTGGTGTTTGGGAGGTACAATGAGTCAAACTGTAAGTGGCACATACATGGGACACCAATAACTGCGTAGGCCGAAGCTTTCTTAGTAGTTGGTGTCATGTGCTGACAGATGACGTGGTAGTACTCCCTGTTAGTAGTTACTAAATATTTGTCTTTACCAATAGCTATAGCACGGGTTTGTATGGGTCTCAGAGGGTGTACTTGAAATGTGCAGAGTCTGGCTATGTCTGCCTGGTTACCTTTAAAGGCCGCCATGAGGCAGGTTGGCTGGTCACTGCGTATTCTAGGCATGGTCCTAGCGCATACTTTCAGTATCGAGCCTTGGCACGTAAGCAGATCTGCGTTTGTCATCTCTAAGTACAATGTCTCTGCCTCGTTGACAGCGAGGAAAGTTTTGTCAGTGTGTAATAGGGTAGATCCAGAACTTGTCGTATTTTCGGTGTTAATGGGGACATGAGTTGTAATTACTTGATATAAGTTAAACGCTGCGTCTGTGGCAGAAATGATAACGTTAATATGAATGTATAGGTGAGTTTTGGAATAGGTGTATAGTGCAACTGGTTGTGAGTAGTAATATGCGGTGTCAATAATGGTTACCTCGGATCCTGGGTTCCTAATTTCAGTGGCGGATCCAGGATTTGGAAAAGGAGGGGGCGCGCCCCCTTTTCTAGGCAAAAGGAGGGGGCGCACCCCTTATTTTTGGCCAAAATCGGGGTCTAAAAAAGACAATTAAACTCTTAACTACAGGCAAAAAGGAGGGGGCGCGCGCCCCCGCGCCCACCCCCTAAATCCGCCACTGAATTTTGAGTTGTGTGTCTAAGGTGGCTAGCTTGAGGGCTAGCTCTGTGGGTTGAATCATATCCGGTGCTAATATTCCAGTGGACAATAATCTGAGAGAATTTTCCACCTTGTATAACCCTTGTTGGTAGGCGATCCTGGTCATTAGGACAATTACCTGAGCCGATATGATGGCTGACTGGGTAATTCTACGATCCTGGTCGGCTTGGATGGAGGTTAGAGTTGTGGAGAAATCATCAGACCATGAGTCTATGGATTCGGTAATATTGAGTAGGGATTCCTGTACAACGTCCTGTTGTTTTATATAAGTGTCTAGAAACTGCTGGTGTTGCTGGGTGACATCATGTAATCCTTGTGCAGTTTTAACATTGACGTCGGCCAGTGTACCAATTCTAGCATCTAGGTGATGTATGACGTTGATGATAGAATCCATGTCTCTAGTGGTTGCCAGGCCAAAGATTGATTTAAAGAGCTCCCCTAAGAATCCTAGGATAGCTCTCTTTGGCCTGTTAGTAATAGGATCCGAGAGGAAGTGTGCAATGTTCTTTAAAGTCTTAATAATGTTAATATCTACGTTTTGTAGTAGTCGGTCGAGGTCAGCAGCTTGTTGTAACATCTTGGCGTCATGGCTGTCATGGGGTCCTAGTGAAGTCAGTTGAAGAGTCCTGATGGTGTTGTAAATGAGTGGCTTCGGACGAGGAGCCATTGGGATGTTGTAGGGGATGGCCAGTATGACCTCGTGTAGGTCATGACCGGTGATGATTTGTCCCGGCAGCTGTTCATAGATGAGGCCGATATTTTGCCTTACTATTGGTTGTGCTGCCGTGTAAATGATGTGTGTGATGATTAATAGGAGGTAGAGTGTATACCTCATGATTCCCAAGTTGTTGGGATTTGATAGTAATAATAGTAGTAGTCGATCGTTTGTAGTAGTAATAGTTGATAGTCGATAGTTGGTGAAGGATGAGTGTAAGTGCGCAGTACTGGCGGGGATCTACCAAATTAACTGTGGGCTGCTCCTGACTGAATCGATGTGTGTAGGGGTGTGGTCACTGGGTGACTGTGGAAAGATGGGGGGATGTGTGGGAACTTATACCCTTTGGTCTGGGTACAGGGTGGTGGCTATGTCACCCTGCCATGTTGGTCGTTATCACACTCCCATAAGTGGAGCTTTTGTTTGCGCGCTCCAGTGGTGGCGCCATCCAGGGCTCAGATTGCGGTCATCCTCCTGGTGTTGTTGACACCTGCGATGCATGCGGGTGGCCGCCTGCATACACCGCTTTTCCACTGGTCTATGGGGAGGGGGTTAATAAGAGTGTGTAAACTGTCCTTTCATGTCGGATTTTGACATGTTGATAATAGTTCTATTTGAAGTGTCAGTTTGTTAAAGGAGCAGCAATAATATGGAGTCGCCCTGCCACTTACTTGTGTGGTGAAATGGGTATAGATGGATAATAATAATAATAGTAATAATTGATGAAGCTTGTGCGCTTTATGGTGATAAATACTGTATTTCCAGTATTTCTTTTGATGATCGGTGTGTAAGTCGTGATTCTTTGTGAATCATTATAATAGTAGTAGTGATAATAGTAGTCGTAGTAGTCAGTGTTGATCCTTTTGATATTAAAGTTGATAATATATGACAGTTGATGTCTCTTTGTAATAGTAGCGATGATATAGTGAGCTTTTTGTTGTTTATGTAATATAGGTGATAACTCTTTTCCTCTTATATATTCTATAGTTTATATTATGGTTTTAATCCTACCGGTGTCCTCCTCTTGACCTTGGAGTGGGCCGGCTTTGCTTTATATATATTTTTGGTTTGTAGTAGCGCTGGTCTCGCTTTATATGAGTCTCCGTCTTTCTTCCATAGTTTGGTTATGAGGTCGTCGTTCGGGTCAATGAGTCTGTGAATGAAATCGTTATTTCTAACGTGACGTACTAGTTTCAGTCTATCTACGTGGACTGGGTTTTTCATTGTCTTCATTGTGATCACAGATTTGAGGAGGACAGATGTTTTTGAGACGAATTTGCACACTATGTATGGACCAGAGTACACCTTCTGAAGTTTCAAACATTTTGTTCTATCCATCAGTCGGGGTACCTTTACATACACTAGTGATTCTTTCTGCACCTTTGTAGGTTTTGCCTTTTTGTCGTGTTGTTGTCTCATTTGTTCTGTCCTCTTTTCGATGTTTTCAATGACCTGATTGTATGTGTAGTCTATTTTCTTTAATTTGTCAATGATGTGGAGATTTAGACTTTTCTCTTCTTCCTGATTGAGTTTGTTGTCTATTATGGTGTTTGGGTTCCTTCCCTTCATAATGAAGAACGGTGTGAAGGCAGTGGTGGCGGACTCTGTGTTGTTGATGGAGAACACGAGGTGTGGTAGGAATACATCCCATGTGTCCTGGTGTTCCTCACAGTAGGCCCGTATGCCTTCAGACAGCGTCTTCACATATCTTTCAGCCTGGCCGTTCGATTTTGGTCTATAGGCCGAGCTAAAGACATGTTTTATGTTGAGGGAAGATGTCATGTTTCTGAATTTTGAATTTTTATATGACGTTCCATTGTCTGACTGGAGGTATGTTGGTATACCCTCGGCCAGGACAACCTTTTCTATGAATTCTGCGGTAGTTGTTTCCGCGTCCAATGATGTAGTAGGGTAGGCTATGCAGAATTTAGAGAACCTGTCGACCACTACCTGAATGTATACATTCTTTCCTGGTGTTGGTGGTAGTGGGCCTATGGCATCTATGTGGACAAACTGGAATGGGTAAGAAGGGGTACTATGGGCCGTCATTGGCAGATTGTTGGTTAGGTTCATCTTTTTGGCTCTCAGGCAGACGTGGCAGGTCGCTGTGAATTTCTGGACGTCGGCCGCCATGCTCTTCCAATATACTTTGGGAAGCATGGTCGACAGCATTCTTTGTGCGCCAGCGTGTCCTGCCATTGGGAGGTCGTGAAAAAGCTTCAAGATGGGAAGTCTCATGTCATCTGGGATGACAGGTTGGAATGAGAATTCCTTGTGTTTCTTCCATAGTACCGTGTTGATATGGACCAAAATATCATTCAGCATGATGTGGTCATCAGCTATTTTGATAAATTGCTCCGTTTCCTTCTTGTTTTTGTCATTGGGTACCTGTCCGTTCTCTAAATACATGATGATAGCTTTCGTATGTAAATTGTATCTTTGTTCTCTTTTGAGGTTGAGTATGGAGATCTGTGGGTCGGAGAGGCTTTCTATCATTTCAATCAGATGATTAGTCTGATTGGCCAAGTGTTTTGCCATGTCTGTGGCGTCTCTCCTAGGCTTCTCATTTTTCTTCTTCGTTTTTGGTTTATCTGTGGTTTTCTTAGGTTGCGGTGCCGGGGTGTGGCCTGGGACCGGTCGGGTCGCCGCAACCTGCTCTATTTGTTCTGTTTGAGTTTCTTCTATGAATGTTGATAGGGCTTCTAGGGATGTAGAGGGTACTGTCAGCTGCTGTGGGGCGTGGCCTGGGACCGGTCGTGCAGCTGAATCCACTTCCTGTTGTACCGAGGCCACTATGGCTGCTAACAGTCCCTTGTATTCTGTTTGTGGAAGCCCAAAATGATGTAATTTGGTACTTGGGATGTCAGGATTTGCTCTGAGGTTGGGGGTAAATCGTTTTACTTCTTCTATGTCTTCTGTGTTTTCCTCCATACATTCACAATAGAAGTGATGGGTGGAGTTTCTCTTCAGAATTGATTTGGGTAGACGTTTTGGTAGCGTCAATGGTGGTTCGTCTTCTTTGAATTTCTGTGTGTGTATGTCATCCTCAAACATAATTCTATGTTGCACCCTTATGGCTTTGGGTTTTGGTGGAGGATCTGTCATTGGTGTCTTGTCTAGTGGGTAGTCTCGTCTTGACATAACGTCTGATGGTATGTTTAATTTGCCTCTTATGTGTCTGATATTGAATTGAAATTGTTGAATTTTGAGTGCCCACCTTGCCCACATGTTTTTGTTATCTGATTTTGTCAACATGTGGATGAGGGCTTGGTGGTCAGTATATAACTCGAATGGTCTTCCTTCTAGGTAGTGTCTGAAGTACTCTATTGCAAATACTACTCCCAATAGTTCTCTTTGGGTGGCACCATAATTCCTTTCGTGGTCATGGAGTGCTCTGCCCGCAAAGGCTACTGGTCGTAGAACGCCATCTTTCTCCTGGGAAAGAGTAGCTCCCAGGGCTGTACCAGATGCATCTGTTGTAAGATGGAACTGCTTGTTGTAGTCTGGGTACAGCAAGATGACGTCATTGCATATAGAGTCCTTCAGGGTCTGAAATGCAGTCTCACATTCTTTTGTCCAGACAAATTTGTTCCCATTTTTGAGTAAGTTGAATAGAGGTCGACCAATTTCACTGAACCCTTTGATGAATTTTCTATAGAATTGGGCGAGTCCAGTGAATGACCGCACCTCTTTTGTGGTCTTCGGTGTGGGGAATGTCTGGATCTTGTGGACTTTGTCTGGGGATGGTTTGATACCGTCAGTGGTGACTTTCATTCCTAGGAAGTCTAGTTCTTCCAGGAAGAATTCGCACTTGGTTTTCTTCAACTTTAGTTTGCCATTTCTTAGTGCTTCGAATATGTTTCTTAAGTCAATGAAATGTTGGTCTATGGTAGGTGATAAACACAAGATGTCGTCTAAGTATGGGATTGCGCATTTGTACTGCAGGTTCTGTAGGATCAAGTTGACTACAGCTTGGAAAGCCTGAGCACTGCTGGCGAGTCCCATGGGCATGGTCTTGTATCTATACTTTTTGGTCCTAGTGAGAAAGGCTGTGATGTCCCTGTCGTCCTCTCTAATTGGTATCTGGAAGTACCCTTGTTGGGCATCCATTTTAGAGAACACGGCAGGTCGCATCTCACCAATCATTTCTAGGCTGTCGTCTGCTCGTGGTGATGTAAGTGCTTGGTTGATTGATTGGGAATTCACATATCTTAGATCTGTCACTAGTCTGTAACCCTGCCCGTTCTTTTTCTCTACAAGAAAACTTCTGGATGACCAGGGACCCGTTTTGGTTTCCTCCAGAATGTCCTGCTTTACCAGCTTCTGACATTCAATTTCAAGTCGTTCAGCTTTGTGCGGGGCCATTCTGAATGGGTAGAACTGTAAGGGTTTGGCGTCTGGGATCAGGTTGATTTTATGGGTGTACAGATGGGTTCTTCCAATCATATTATCTTTTCCCACAAATATGTCGTCGTAATCTTCTATTAATTGGCAAAATGTTGTGAATTGATCTTCTGTGAGGCATTCTGGTTTTTGGAAGACGTGTGATTTTTCTTTTTCTGGTTCTATGTCTAAGTCCTTCCCTATGTACATGTCTTTGTCTATGTCCTGTTCGTCGTGACTTGTCGTCTCTTGTACCATATTTATAAGATCTTCGTCATCTGACATGGATAGATCCATGTCAGAGTCAGAATATTCTGAATATGTTGGTGTAGGTACATAGAATGTTTTGTCTGACCCTGTTGATGATGCACTGTCACTGATAGTAGAGTTGTTGTCTATGTCTATGTCTATGTCTGTCTCCTCGGGTTGTGTGTCGTCGTAGCCTGTCGATAATATATGATTTTCTTTGTCTATGTCTGTTTTTGTATATAAGGCTACGATTTCACCCTTCTGGATTTTACAGATTCTAGATGTGATATTCAATAATATCAGTGGGTGTCTGTCTCTTTGGTCAGGTGTCACGACTGAACGTTGTACAATGTAATTTGGAAGTTTGTCTGATCTGTCAAAATTGTCTGTTATACCATTGATTTGACTGACTGAGTGGTAGCATGTGACTTGGCCTGTTATGGCCATTTCGGAAAATGGAGGTATCGAAATAGCTCTCACTGCCCTGATTGGTTGAGATTTTGGAGTTGGGTCAGTGGAGTAATTGATTTTGCTTTTAGTCTTTGATAGAAAATCTGTTCCCAATATGATTGGTGAGGAACAATTTGGAAGAATTGCAAATTGATGACTGAATGTTTTGCCTTGAATTTTGAATTTGATTTTGATAGCTCTTTTGATGTAACACAATGCTCCATCGGCAAGATAAACTTTGGACCTGATTCGTGAAAACTCATGAGGAACTAGTTTCGATAGAGTGGAGGCTAGACCCTCTCTCATGCAAGAGACGGTGGCTCCTGTGTCTACTAGACTGGGGATGTTGGTATCTTTGAATTGTAGATCTATATTGCCATTGACCATGTTGATAAACAAAACACTCTGCTCACCTTCTTCCATGTGTAAGTCGGGGAGTGGTGGGGGGACGACTTCCAGGGTAGCTTGGACGTCGGCAGGTTTCCCGCGCACTGGTGCAGCGTTGTGGATTGTCTGTGGGTCATGTGGCGTGATGTCGATGGGCGCTGCTGTGTCTTCGGTGTTGGGGACTGTTTTGTCATCCTGATGAGGCCTATCCATAGGATGACAATCTAGTTTCCCGTCGTCTTGGTGAGGTCGTTCATCATGCTGACAAGCTGTGCCATGGTGTACTGTGGAGTGGGGTTTTGTGGCGTTGGTTGAAGTTGAAGTTGTTGTTGTTGTTGTGGCCATTGTTGTTGTTGTTGTTGTGGCCATTGTTGTTGTTGTTGTGGTGGCTGCCATGATTGCTGTTGTGGCTGCCACCTTTGTTGTTGTTGTTGGCTCTGGATGAGTTTGAAGTGATGTGGAGGTAGGGAACCCGTTTGAAGAAGGGTTATGATGTCTTTGGGTCCCCCTTTAAATCGATGGGTGGGAGGGATGAGGCCCATTGAGCATGCCTTCCTGATGTTGTCGACATAGTTGATGTCGAAGTCCTCTCTCCTCCCCCTATAGTTAGGTGGTAACGCGAAGTCAGTTGGTGGAGACTGATGTGTAGGTGCAGCTGCTTGTTTGTGGTAGGTGGGTTTTGGTTTACCACCCCCCATAGCAGCTACTGTATGTTCAGTCTCCATTACTTCTTGTTGTTTCTGAAGAAGGTCTCTCAGTTTTTCGTTCTCCCTATCCTTCTCCCTTAGCTGAGCCGCTATGACTGGGTCTAGGGTGTTGTTGGATAGGGATGATACCTTATGTGTGGAGGTCTTCTTATAAAGGTACGCACACCTGAGCGCTCTACAGAGGGAAGCCCATGTAGTAGGACTTTCCGCTCTGATTGCTTCTCGGTAGTCCTCGTTTAGCACAGTGGCTACCTGGATGATGGCAGCTTCTATGTCCACCCCCTTGTTTTGGAAGTGGGTGTTGGCGTCTTTTAGCCATTCTTCCATGGTGTGTAGGGTGGGGTCAAATGGGGACAGTGTCAATAGCTTGATGTCGTTTTCGACATCCTTGAAGTGGTGAATGAGTCCCTTCTTTATAAGATCGTAATCGTCCTGTATACTAGTGGGCTGCATACTGTACCACTCGTATGCTGGTCCAGTTAAATAGACTGCGCAAGTGACGTGGATGGGGTGATCTTCTTGGGGATATTTAAGTCTAACAAATCATTCTAGGTCTGTGAACCACTTGCTGGTGCTCATTTTAATGTCCGGTTTCGAAAATCTGATTGGTTCACGGATGGTGTATTTGTTTGCTTTTGATATGGCGCTAGCCAGGTCGCTAATGGACTTGTTGTTTCTATAGTCTGCGATATCAGATTTGAGTCTTTCTAGCTCTGCCTTGTGGGCCGCTAGTTGTTCGTCTAATTTTCTTGATATCCTATCATCTAGTTCTCGTTGTCTTTGTATTTCTACCTGATCGTCTCCAGCCATGTTGACAGTGGGTTCAACACGAATGGGAGAGGTGGGTGGGGTAGCTATGTCTATAGGTATAATAGGAACAGTGTCTATAAGTGTTGTTTTAGAATGTCTTACTGTGTCCTTGTAGATGCAGGAGGTGGACTTGGTGATGTGCTTGTTGTTGCTTGGTCCTTTCCTCCTGGTGGGTTGTAGACCTGATGTTGGTGCTGGTCCCTGGCTCCTAGTGTGCCTCCGTGATGATAGGTCACTGAGGGACTGGTGTCTCTGCATTAAAAAATTTCTTCATGGTCGCAGGTAGCTGAAGGTTGCCCGGTTCTCTACCACTCTGTGGCTAGGGAAAACCCTTTCCACATCAATGAGGGCGTAAAGATGAGGTGAGACGTCAGTTTCAATACTTGGTATCTTTTATTAATAATAATATTAATATCAGAGTACCAGTCACTAGGGCTCAGTATATAAGTTACTGATGGTTGCAAGATGATAAGTGATTTCCTCCTCCATCTGACCGGGGTATAAGTACAGGTGCCCGGCAGGTGGAGGGGGTGCCCATGTGACCGGAAGTAGATGTAACAGTGGTTTTCATTGGATAATATACATTTGACATTTGATTGGATAATTATATATTCATGGCTTTAACATGTGGTGTGCGCTGGACCGCGGGTGGGGAGCCTGGGTCCAGTGCATTATGGGTAATGGATTACATAATAAGTAGCATGCACACATGGGGGCTTTGTCGCCCACCTTCCAGGTGGCCTCCAGCCGGCTCAAGTGGCTTTGGCGGTGCCACACTGATTAAGGGTGTCCAGCTTTATAGCATTGTTTTATGTGTTGACAGTTAATCCTTGAGGTCAACATATAGTTCATTTGTTTTGTGTATAGGTGACCGGTCAGTGCCTTGTCGTCTGGAGGGGCTGACCGTTACCTATTGTCCCTGGGATAAGGGTCTGCTTGTGATCTATGGATAAGTTATGCATGGGGGTTAGTTTGGCTTGGCTTAGTGAGAAATAGGTATGTCTGACGTCTAGGTGTACTTTGATGGACATATGGATTGAAAATATGTATAAAGTATTGTGCGTATTACAAATAATAATAAATATGAATATTAATAATCATAAATCATAATTATGACGTAATATGACGTAATATGACGTAATACAATTGATGAAGGTATAATAAGGGGTTTTGTGGCGTGACATTACCTCCTGTTCCACTATACTGTCCCACTGGAATATGTGGCCGGTTTTATACCGGGATTATACTGCCTATACGGGGGGTTAATATGGCCCGACATAGGCAAATTCGACATGGCGACATGGGCCTTAGTGATATATGGGGCAGGACAAATGAATAGACAGTGACATGGAACGTGGGACATTTTTTTAAATCGATATGGCGATATGAGCATTTTTTAAATCGATATGGCGACATGGACATTTCTGTAAATGGACAGGGGACATTGGGACCACCCATCAATGCACCCGGGTTTTATAAACTGACTGAGGGTAGTTAAAGTCAAGTGGTAGGCCTACGATATATATAACCAGTGCACGTGCTTATCATACATACTTTGTACCTTATCATGCATGTGCGCGTTTGCATACATTATATTTTTTACATGGGCATAGTTCACTTCCGCAGGGGCGTGACAAGCAGTTTCAATGTCTGTGTTTAGGGTTGGTCAAAAGTGGTGGGGACATGCTCCCCCCCGGTTGCCACGCCCCTGAACTTCCGAATGAGAAGCCAGGCTTTTCATACCGGCCATACGGGTATAGTCCGGCCAATGGTCCTATATGGTAGACCTATAAAAAATAGGAGCTCAGCCCCCCGCCCCCCCCCGCCTCTCCCACACAAAGATCATAGTGTTTGCCAAACAAGTTACATGTTTCTAGCCATGACTATCTTTAAGTAGTTGCCCAGTGCTGGATAAGGCATTATGATTTCACAGCTGTGTACTTTCGGTTTATGTAATGGCTGTAAAGTGAAGCAGTTACCATGAACCTTTATAATTATTCCAGATAGCTATAAATGATAAAATATCATTAATTTAGTCTTACTAACCAAAGTAATTATATATCGCTATTATTAACTACACTGGAGCTGTCACCATTGCTGTCAGTACCTGCAGCCCCCATCCCAACACACCAGGCCTGGCTGTCAAGGTGCCGTCACCCGTCTGTCAGACAGGGAGGCTCACCAGGCTCTGTGTGTGTCAGGTCGGGGGCCGTCCAGGCTCAGGCTGCCAACGCTAAGGCACAGTAAACTGTGGCAGCGCGTCCGCTGTGGCTGCCCTCACCCTTCAGGCCGGGGTTTGTTGGTTGGTTGTTGGTTGGTGCTTTTCCGCAGGAAGCACCAGTCCCGCTGGGTCTGCCACCTGTCCTGGCGTAGACAGGAGATCGAGGAGCTGCAAACCCATGTTGGTTGGTGGTGGTAAGACAAGGCCACAGTATCTGAGACACACCATCTCTGGTCACACTACAGACCCAGGGTTGTCAACTCTCACGCATTTGCCGTGAGAGTCACGCATTTGGACCCTTTCTCACGGTCTCACACATGTGTGAACCAATCTCACGCATTCCTGAGATCCTGGGCTATCCAGAACTAAAAGAATTTTGTAAATACTCCAACTAGAAGCAGAGTTACAAATTTATTCCCAAAACTCATCAGATTGCACCATTTGCCCCTCGATTTTCAATTTTTCCTCAGAAATTTTTCTCCCTGCCTCTCACTGTCATTATAATATCTTTTAAGCCTTAAGTTTTGAAACACTGAACTGTATATATCAGCCTCACGATACACTAGAATGCACTATTCCACCTCTAGATTTTCAAAATTTTCTGACATTTTTCCAGTTTGGCTAAATCTCACTCTTTTTCATTTCCATAAGTTGACAACCCTGCAGACCTATGTTCCAAGCCTCCCCAACCACCGGGGCCATGGCAATTAGGAAACCACCAGGCCCCAGAGATGTTAGAAATATCCTATGACGGACATTGAGTTTTCGAAGTAAGCGAGGGGTTGAGTGACCCCCATACCCAGCACTCCCAGTGGAACACCAGGAGGTTTGGGGAATGGGTTTGAGTAGTCACTGCCGATCTGCCTGCAGCACCAGCCTTATATACCACCCACCGCCCACCATGTGGTATTGCACCACACTGCAGACATCTATACCTTATCCACACTCTAGGTGCGGCAGATATTGAGTATAGAGGGAGTGGGAGAACACACTAGTACTGGAGGAGATTATTGATTTAACTGCTACAGACAGGAACTATGTACCTGTTCGTAGCAGTTACCTCTTACTGCAATGCGGCATAAATAATTGATGCCTTTCTCAGAGATCACGTTCATATCGTACATCAGAATATGATCATATCGCACATCAGGATATGATCACAATAAATGTCTAATCTGTAGAATATGTCTATGTTTTATATAATCTATATTAGTATTTATGGTTTTTATGGCCATGCATTGGGATATCTCTCGGGGTATTAGGATACTGTTCAGGCTAAATAAAATAGGACAGGTTGATTGGGATACTGATTTTGAGCTCGACCCGGGAACAGATGTGTTCTAATGCAGGTCTTTATGAGAGTACATACATTGCTGGACACAAGGAAAGGAGAAGAACTGGGATCGAGAGAGGGACGAGGAGAAACGAGTAGATGGAGAGAAGGGGACAAAGAAGAGGACACAGATAGATTGATATATAGACAGGGGCATTAAGGCAGATAACTATGATATGATAGATACAAACATTTTGATACAATAGCCATAGAGCTGTGCCTATCATTATACACATATGATTTATGTACCTATGAATACGTTCGGAATCGATTCAAGTACTTTTCCATGTACAAAGAGAGAAGAAAATATATATTTTGTTCTGTTTGTGCATCGAGCCTTGCACTTCTTGGTATACTTGTACCATTGGCCTAAAATATATCGAGGCTAAAATAAAATAAGGTTCATGCTCTTTCCATTGTTTGCACAGTTTCAGAATTGGACAAACTATAATCCCCTGTAAGCTGAGGCAAACTGCCGGGAACCTACAAATATTGTCGTAGGACACACATTATATAGGGGAACCCTCAATATGTTAACCGCCAACTATAAAGTAACCTGTGTATGGCTCTGGGTTGTATATCCCTGTACGACATGGTCCCTGTGCCCGGGTCCCTGTGGCATGGCAAACTGCAGTAAAAACAGCTGAGTAAAATGACTAACATTTCTCAGGAAGGAATCTGAAGAACACATTGGACATTACTGTAACCGCCTGGCAGACTATGCTGTGTCATTACTGGCTTTAGCAGTTTGGGCTAACAGTCGGTATAACGAGGACACCGATATTCCGACAAGTTATATCACAGCTCACCTTCTGGCATTATCATACAATATGATTCTCAAGTTTCCGTAGTACATATTAGAGGGGGTCTAGATGGGGGGCCCCCCATATCGCAAGTCGAATTTAAGAAATGGCCATGCCATTTCATTAAAAATGCCCATGTCCCATGTCGCCCCTAAGAACCTGCCATGTCCCATGTCGATTTTAAGAAATACCTCATGTCATGTCACTAAAACTTTCCCTCATGTCACTAAGCTCCATGTCGCATGTCGATTTTAAGAAATGGCCATGTCGCCATGTCGATTTTAGCCATGTACCCCATATTAGAGATATGGACTTTGAAGTTCATGCCTTTGAGAGGTGCAGAACTATTTTATGGATCTGTACACAACCATAGACTAACTGCCTGGTTGCACCACGTCTAGATTCGTTCTAGAGTCCGGCCCCCCTCCCCTAACACACACACACACACACACCCGAACACATACACTATGGCACTAACTGCTTGATACATGGGGGCCGCCATCTTGTCCCCCTACAGTCATCCATTTATAATTCAGACTAAAACTCATGGGGCCTATGAGTAGTAAGGGCGGATGTCAGTCTGGGGGGGCTATCAGTATCAAACACAAAGTACAGTTGGTTTCCTTCTCAGCCGCCAACTATACCAAAGGGAATTGTACAGTTGGTACATTATGCCACTCTACTGACTCAGTGAGGCCCATATCAATGCTGTTCCGGATCGTCTTGGACGTATCCATCCGGGATATCCATACCATGCCATGCCTGTACAACTGTGAATGCATTCTTAGTTTGGGAGGTGAAATTGAATATATGGCACATGTAGCTGTCTGTTAAATTGCACTTTGAGATAATGAAAATCAAATAGAGAACTGACGAGAAATACTGACATACTAATTATGATTTAATAATTACGGTTATATGGTACTATAGGCATGGTTGCTGTGTACATCATTATTATGCCTCTATTGTGTAGTTGTGTGCAACTAACGGATTACCACTAAAGTAGATGGGCAAACACCTGTGGCCCAACCGCCGCCCCTGCTCTCACGGTAAATAGTTACGTAATAGGCTCACAGGGGAGAAGTTACAGTTACCCACCTATGTGGTTCCTTTAGGGAGTGGTCATTTTTTAACAACAGGGGGGGGTCGGTGGATTTCCGTGCGAGCGGGTCGAAATTTTCTTGGTCCCCCCGCGAGAGGGGTCGAAATTTTTTTGGTCCCCCCCTCCAGCAGGTTGAAATTGAGCGCGGCCGAACCCTTTGAGCTATAATAATGTGCGGGCTTTTCCGCTAAAAAGGGGTGTTATTTTTTTGGTCCCCCCCTCAAGAGGGGTCCAAATTTTTTTGGTCCCCCCCCTTCAAGGGGTCCAAATTTTTTTGGTCCCCCCCCAAATCCACCAACCCCCCCCCCCCTGTTGTTAAAAAATGACCACTCCCTTAGTGAGTTTATTATACAAATGGACACTGTTCTCTCTACGCTTTAATTTTAGACTATAGTATTAAGTTGCTGTACATTATAAGCTATTTAATCACAAGCTCCGGGATCACCCGCTCCCCTTCTACTTATACTAATAATAGTGAAGTCCCATGTTTCGCAGGTAGTACAGCAGGGGAATACTTATACTTGGCACACATGTATACGGTGTTGGCACCTGTCAATGGGCGTAACCTACAGCTACAAAGCTGCTCGACTCAGCTTGGCCGGCCTTCAACTGTGTCTAGCATTCATATATTTAAATAAGTCTTCAAACTGGGCTAAATAGAACCTACCAGTCTGGGCCTACAATAGAAGAGTTGGCTATGTTTATACATGTCTTTTATGATATAATACCGTAGTTAATTCACCCAGGATGTCACTTATTTAATTTGATTCATAAAATTATTGGTTTCAAAACAAGTACCGTAAATTCTCGCGTATAAGCCTAACTCGGGTATTAGCCGCACCCTGACTTTGTCCTGATCCTATTAGGCACTAGCGAGATACTGGTGCTGCCAGCAGGTGATGCTCTGGTACCAATTGTCCGAGATTAGGGTACAAACAGGGTGTGAGTATTGTGACTGGGTTGTACCTGGGCATTACCTATGTCACCTGTCCCTCATAGAGTAATGGTTAGCATGGTGGATTCATGATGTAGAGAACCTAAGCTCAAATCCCTGTAAAGTCATATCTTGGTGACCATACCATGAATTTACATTCTTATATATCAAATATATTTGCTTTGATGGGTAGAAGTGAGTAACAACTTTGAAATGATATAGAAGGAATATCAATAGTCTTTGAACAGATTTTTTATTCCTATTTCTTCAAAGGAACTATATGTATATAAATAAGAAAAGGTATTGGTTGTTAATGGTATGGTGACAAGATGTGGCCTGGGAGGGATTTGAGCTTAGGTCCTCTGCATCATGAATCCACCATGCTGACCATTACTCTATGAGGGACAGGTGACATAAGTAATGTCCAGGTACAACCCACTCACAATACTCACACCCTGTTTGTACCCTAATTTCGGACCTGAGATTTGGCTGAGCTGGTTGCTGGAGGTTAGACTGGTTACACTGGTACCAATCAACATGGCGCTGTACACAGGATATCTTGCTATTGCGGAATATTAAAGCCGCACTGGGGATCTGACTCGCGTACTAGCCACGGCCTATACGCAATAATTTACGGTAACTGTTATTTTCTTCAAGATACGGTCGGAGTCATGTTGTGATATGTCAATGTTAATTTACAAACAGCACAGAACAGCGGTACAATGTATATACAGATGTAGTATGAGGACAAAATGGTCATACTATACAAACATTGTAGGTTTAACAGAGGACATTTCTATAGTTGGATTGTCCTAAAATAATAGTAGTACATTGTGTTGTATAATCAGAAACCTGAGTAGATTTTTATAATAGTAAATGAAGGGCTTGAAAGTAGAAATCTAGCCGTCCATGCAGAGTCAACCAGGGTCATTGATTCATGTTCGGGGGGCAGCTTTCTCGATTTGTTTGCTGTGGGCAAACCTCTTCAATAATCCTATAGTCACTATATGATTTGTGAGCTATAAAGCATGCAGTTCTTGGAGTCCTTAACTTTAATTCAATGTTTATCTGTCTTGCATTCACGTAAAGGTTACCTCTCTGCCTCTCCCTTCCTGCCTCCCTCCCTCCCACCCACATTTTCCCCTCATTCTCATTCGTCAATGCAGTGTCGCAACGCCAGTACATTGCTTTGATCGTACCATGTAATACAATGTGACACTACACCTCTCCAATCCAGTAAACACAAATCCATGCCACATGCATTGTTTCGGGATACAATGTGGATATATAAGCCTGGTGCGGGGCTGACATAAAATAAATGATACCTGGGACTCTTTCAGCATATTGAATGAAAACTTTGTCGTTGTTCTATTTTTTGGGTTTGCTCATTATAGCAGACTCTAAGGGAGTATTCATTTATTAATTACAGGGGGGGGGGGCGTAAAAGTGTCCGACCCCTCTTGAGGGGGGAGGGCGTAAAAATTTAAGCCCCTTTTTTAGCAAAAAAGCCCATGCGTTACTATAGTTCAAAGGGGGGGGGGGCGCGAATATTTTTCGGCGAGGGAGGGGGCTGCAAAACGTTCCACGTGCTCTAGAGGGGGGGGGGGGGGCGTAAAAACCGAAATCTCACCACCCCCCCCCCTGTAATTAATAAATGAACACTCCCTAATACCAAAAGGATTATAGCAGGATCTGTATATTTAGTAATATAGTGACTCATACATCTAGCCGGATTGAATGATACCTAAGAGATAAGAAACAAATTTATGCTGCTGAGGAAGTTTCAGTAATGATGTAATGGTTAGGATCTATATAGGGGCCTTTGTAAGTTCAGTTGTCAGGACTCTTATGTATAGAACCCATACTTGGCCCAACGGGCTATATTTTCTCCTCGCCAATAAATCAGTGCAAAACTAGTCACTACTATTATCATTTTGTTTTAATCATATAAAATGTCCCATCTGCCTATGTAGATGCGGCTGGTAACCTTGAGTTGGCCTTCACGGTGCTGGAACAAGAGACTCCAGGCTCAGGAGGAGCGGCACTGGAGAAGGTGCTGGAGATTCTGGACACCGTGGAGACAGCTAACGACGTCTACGGTCCGGATGGTGCACACCTGCCCATCGTTCATGATTCACTCACCTATCAACACGTAGATCGGCGTAAGTACCTGTATTCATTGCCTGAATATGGTTTACCTATTCCAAAAATGGATAACCAAATGTCACGGGTAAAATTATGTACTCGGATTGAGAATGAGGACAATGTTCTAATTTCAAGAACTGCTCCAATTAGAAGGCAAGTTATTGTCGTCCATAATTATAATACCCCCAATGATTTGATACTTCCTGTAACAACTGTAAACCATTATCTGTGTGACCTGTTTTGAACCTGTCGTAGTTAGAAAACCTCTTTTTTATCACAATATAAAAGACTGTTTTATATAGATAAATAATTTTCCCACAACCTTGGCATGAGTATTTTTGGATCCAGAGACAGCAAGGCTCAAGAGGCTGCAGCAGAATTTGTCATTTTCTATCATGAAATAGACTTGAAAAATATATAGCATTTTTCTCCTAGAGCAGCCTGATTCAAGTTCAAGTTCAAGTTCAAGTTTAAGGGTTTTAATTGAGTGTTTCAAGTACATGGTCTTCAGCCGCAATATTGGGGCGGCTAGCCCTCGTTGAGATTTTACATGTCACATAGTATTTAACTTAAATATTTACTCGCATTTTGCTAGTCTATACAATAGATTTGAGTACACGTAGACTACATGTTATTGAAGGACCATAACCATGGCATTATTTTCGGTATTGTATGCAACGTTTCAATTGCCCCCATTGCTGAAATATAGATCTTTTATATCATATTATACTTCTCCTTATCCCCTCCCCCCAGGCCCCCCAGTGGTAGAGCCGCCAGAGGAAGGGCCCCCGTTGGCTCTCATCCTGGGGATAACGTTTGGCGTCTTGGCTATCATCTTGCTCATCGTAGGCATAGTCGTCATCGTCAAGGTCAAAGGTGGTCAAAGTCGAGGTAAAACCCAAAGCCGGGTAACTCCTTCGAACTCAACAGCTGATTTCAGTAAGTTTTTCGCAATTTAATTTATCTAAATGTGTTATTTTCCATTTATAACATGCGAAACTACATGCCCCACTATATGTGGATATTTGTCTTATATATTTATATACATGTACAAAATTGTGTGTACTGAATACATTTATCTGTCGGTGTGTCCCTCTATTAATTGAACATACTGGTCGCGTAATAATTCAATTGTTTAAGATATATAAATCAGAATACAACTATTTATGTGTAACTACAGAGTTAAGAATAAACTGTTTCACTTGAAGCCGAAGAAAATTACCTATCGGCATCAGTGAGTAAGTAACACACAAACAAATCGCACTGGAGACATAGAACTACATTACCATTATTATTGTGTTTACATTGTCACATTTGTTATGTAATGCACTTAGATTTATATCAATGTTAACTGGTATCATCACGTTGGAATCAAGGATGAATTGTGTAAATCACTTCTTACACATTTAATTAAGCCGACCCATTCTGTACATATCAATTGCACGGTTTTGCAAAATTATAGATCGAAGGTAAAATTGATCGTATTTTTTGTTTGCCTTTATCAAAATACGTAGTACCCCACTAACATTAACCACTGTTTGTTTATTGCATATATGGATTCCATGCTAATATGCTATGGGAGGTCATGCCTTGACTTGATCATAAACATGTTGCACTTTTTCAAACTTTGATATTGTAGATATGCAGGCTCATAGTGTTTTATGCGTTCAAGTAGGTTTTTTTTTCTGGAGTCTATTAGTGATTACACATAAACTCGTGAAATGAAAATAAATCCACCCAGCTATAAAGAATATAGAACATTTGTGGGGAATATGCCTATTTCAAATAGTGCAGTAAAATACAAGGGCCATTTTATTTTGATAACTTGGATTTGGGGAGTGGTCATTTTTTAACAACAGGGCACTGTTTCTCCACATAAAATACGGAGATCCGTATTATATAGAATTGGCCGAAACTGTTTCTGTTTGTCAAATCCCGTATGATACAGATCTAGAGCTCCACATTCAAATGCAGAGGTTCACATTTGTATGCATAAGTACCATTTGAGGGATAAAAAAACGATTTTAATTTTCTCCACCAAATTTCCGCATTACAGGTTAAAATTGGTTATGGCCGACCCTAAAAGGGGGTGACATTATTTTGGTCTCCCCCCTCCTCTCAAGATGGGTCCAGATCCTTTTGGTTCCAAACCCACCAACCCCTCTCTGGTTGTTAAAAATGACCACTCCCGATTTTAGGTGAAATGAAAAAAACTAAATTTCTAGCGCTGCGTTTATGTTCTTCTGGGGAAAAAGTGAGCGTATAACGGTCCCAGGTGTCTCTGGCCCTGAGAAATATGGTAAATAAAAGTTTTAAAGGCTTATGCATTTTTTTCTGGCCGCCCGAAAAGGTAAGGGTATTTTGTAGTAGCATGACACAAGTTATTCAAATAAAAGGACCTAAACACAAATCGAAAACCTTTCTTTCAGATTCAGCCGCAGGGAAGACGATGTTTGATGTACCACCCGCGCCCCCGGACAACAGGATGTACCCTCGTCTGGATACGACCCTGAATAAAGCTCCTGCCCCCAAGCAGGCCCCAGTACCAGAGGCCTTCCCCTACGAAAGCAGCCGCTCTCCTCCGCCCGGCTACTCAGTCAAGGACGAAACCCCTCTCGCAAGAGAAGCGAGTACACTGTCACAGCCAAGCCCAAGGCCGTCGTCCCAGACGTCTAATGGTAAGTAGTTATTATGATATGTATTTAGAATTTCGGTGTGTTTGTAAAATAAAAAAAAGAATAGAAATGGAAATTAATTCTAAGGAGAAAGATGCTTGGTCATAAAGGGACTAGAGGAGCATATAGCAAATATGGTAAAATGTTGATGTCGGATCGTGAATATTGCCTGACACTCAGGGCATCATAATATCCCTCTAAAGGTACTGTAGGCGTTAACTTTAAAGAATGATTAAATTCATTGCATTTTATTGACTTAAATCAAATCAAATTAATGCCCATGCTGAGTTGCCACTAGAGTTCCTAGAGTCCAGAATTAATACAAAAATACTGCAAGGCTTATCAGCTGTAAGCTATGTGTTGATGCTCTGCTGTGTGCACTTGGCTGATATCATTTTGTTATCAGCTTGTGCCCATCCTGTGATCCTCCATGACTGACACTTGGTGGATGTTGTCACATGATAGTAGTCTCCACTTGCTGTTCTGCATACTTCGTATTCTCTCTAGGGTTGCCATGCATTATTATAACCTGTAGTGCTGGTTGACCTCAGTTAACATTAGAAAAAGTAAATGATGATGTACATATACATATTATTATGCCTATTCTTGTCTAAATTATTGTCCTGTGGTCTACATAGATGCATGGCCATAGACCAGGTTTGAGATAGCAGTAGGAGTACAGAGTCTATGTAGGCTATGAATATGCTATGGATGGCCTATTTCTACTGGGCGTTGTCCGAAATCCCAAATCATTATAACTAGGCATTTGGCCTGAATGCTAGCTAATACTCCCCCACCTCTCTATCTCCCTCACACGACTATTATTATTTACTAGAGGGAAGTTCCAAGTTAAATAACTGCCATATGCCTACTTTATAACTAGATATGACTACCCTGACAAACATTACTTCAATACTACTTTGGAACAAATACCTGTCCACAGCATAAACTATATAGGCCTATACTGGGTTAAATATACATGGTACTGACTGACCTAGGTAACTCCCGTTAACTCCAACCACAGACACCAGCACTATTCTGACTTACCTTGAGGTTCTATACAATACACCTTCACACAGACTAACAGGCCATGTTGATATGCCCAGAGTCCCCCCTCACAAGGCCAATGTCCTGGGTGTAGTACACAATCACCAGGACATCGGGCAGGCTCGGGGGGCCTCCAGGCAGCCACACCAACCCCTAGCACCCTAATGGATGATGGCAGAGCCGCTACGGAGTGGTACCTGTTAGCCAGTGGTGGTCCTCCAGGCATGGAAGCCTAGAGAGAATACGAAGTAAGCAGATCAGATCATGGTGATTGCTCAACATGTGACAACACCCACTTCCAGTCAGTCATGGTGTATGACAGTGACTGGTTGTGGTCTCCTGGTTGACAGCCGGTGCGAGGTCCGTTGGTGTGTGCTCTCTGTAGCCACCAGCCTGCCTTATATACTGCAGTGGGGATTGGGGGAGGGGAGGGGAGGCGTGCCAAGAGCTATAATCCATCTTCTATGATTTGGCTAGAACGTCTACAATTCTTGATGGCAGCTATTGGGTTTCTATCATATCAAGGATACATGTTACTGTCCATAGTCTACTATTGATTCAATATATTGATATTTAAAATGTACACACATTTATGGTTTTGAATACATAATACATGTATATAATTATACTTTTCTCTTTAGCATTTAATTTGACTGGTAAATACACATTAGTCATTACCGAAAAGATATGGCTCAGGTTACCGATCCTACTTATCAAAATATGACTAATCTTTAAGTGGAGATCAAAATAAGCATGATGCTAGTCATTTGGAACCCATATGTGTAGATATGGAGGCTCATGATTTAATTCCTTTTTTCTTTTGGAGAAGAAAAGTAAAACAAGGTAAAGACCTCAGAGACAGATTATAGTGAATGTGTGTAAAGGTATTGGCAGCTTCGTGGCAGTGGTAGATATCAGGCTGATGGTGCAATACATGGCATGTAAACTATTATCAATACATAAGAGATATGTAACTTACTCAGTACCTTAGTAACACCAAGGGGTCCTTAATGGCTTGTTACTAATTCATGTTGCTTTTAGTCCATAGAAAGCATTTAAAATTAATCTCTGGGTTCTGGGAAGGTTTATAAATCTAGACATCTATTTCGAAGTGCTGCACATACCAATGTTTGGCAACAAGCCAAATTATACAGGCCGTAAACTTCTGCCGCACTATATCCTCAGTGTATGGGTGATATTGCTTATTATCTATCATGATGTAAGAGAGAAGGGAAGTTATTGCTCATGGAAAAACAAAATGTGCATTGCAAAAGTTTCCCCCGAAGCCTACCAAAGTTTATGATACATAATTATAGAGAAACCCAGTCAACGTTGCTTAATAATGTTCTTACATAATTATCCGGTGCGCTTATATTTGAGACCCACCCTAGTTTTGTCCTGTGCTAAGTGCTGGGCCCACTATAGGCTTGCCAGGATTTGAAGCACCCATTCCAGCCGAGATCTAACCCACTTTGAAAAAACACCATGAAAATTGTACTATGAATTATCATTCTGAGAATAATAACAGATGAGGTATTTTGCAGTACCAGCAATGTATTTCAGATAATGGAGTTTGTGGGCCTGACTGGGTTCCCTCGATGACATAATAATGACCATCTCCCAGATGTGGGTGATCCCAGCTTGCCCGCATAAAATGCATATGGGCCTCAGTAAGCAATGCTCACTGGGAACTTTAAATTTGACAGTAAATGTGCGGTCATTTTCAATTAACAAAATATGAAAAATATGGAGAACAATGTTTTCTTGATAGGCCACATGAAACAAAATGAAATTATTTGAGAAGTGCTAATCATAATATCAAATATTACAAAATAACACACATTTTAATGTCACACTAACATAGGGTCTGAATTACTTTTGGGCCCCTAATATAAAACTTTCCCACAATCTTTTCATCACTTTTAAAAGAAAAACACTATTTCTAATTTCAGAAGTTGTTGCAAACAATGATATTTAAGTGTTATACTAGTAATTTAAATGTTTGCAATGTTTTGATGAATCATTAAAAGTACAGTCTTAGTAGTTAATGTGGGACAGCAGATAAGTGTCCAATATTACTGTAAGCATATGTAAGCAATAATGATATGTAATTAATGTATAATCAAATGTCTCCATTATAGTTGGTCGGCAATGAGCTATAGTATGGTTCCTCCCACACTTACTAGGGGTCCTCGACCAATCCTTCTGTTGGCAGCCTGGCAGATGTGGTTCAGGTCACCGATCCTACTTATCAAAATATGGCTAACCTTTAAGTGGAGATCAAAATAAGCATGATGCTAGTCATTTGGAGCCCATATGTGTAGATATTGAGGCTAATGATTTATTTCCTTTTTTTCTTTATGAGAAAAAAAGTAAGACAAGGTAAAGACCTCAGAGACAGATTATAGCGAATGTGTGTAAAGGTATTGATGGCTTCATGGCAGTGGTTGATATCAGGCTGGTGGTGCAATACATGGCATGTAAACTATTATCAATACATCAGAGATATGTAACTTACTTAGAACCATAGTAACACCAAGGGGTCCTTAATGGCGTGTTACTGATTCATGTTGCTTTTAGTGCATAGAAAGCATTTAAAATTGATCTCCAGGTGGGTTCTGGGAAGGTTTATAAATCTAGACATCTATTTCGAAGTGCTGCACATACCAATGTTTGGCAACAAGCCAAATTATAGAGGCCGTAAACTTCTGCCGCACTATATCCTCAGTGTATGGGTGATATTGCTTATTATCTATCATGATGTAAGAGAGAAGGGAATTTATTGCTCATGGAAAAACAAAATGTGCATTGCAAAAGTTTCCCCCCGAAGCCTACCAAAGTTTATAATACATAATTATAGAGAAACCCAGTCAACGTTGCTTAATATATTCTTATATAATTATCCGGTGCGCTTATATTTGAGACCCACCCTAGTTTTGTCCTGTGCTAAGTGCTGGGCCCACTATAGGCTTGCCAGGATTTGAAGCACCCATTCCAGCCGAGATCTAACCCACTTTGAAAAAACACCATGAAAATTGTACTATGAATTATCATTCTGAGAATAATAACAGATGAGGTATTTTGCAGTACCAGCAATGTATTTCAGATAATGGAGTTTGTGGGCCTATCTGGGCTCCCACTGATGCCATAATAATGACCATTTCCCAGATGTGGGTGATCCCAGCTTGCCTGCATAAAACGCATATGGGCCTCAGTAAGCAATGCTCACTGGGAACTTTAAATTTGATAGTAAATGTGGGGTCATTTTCAATAAACAAAATATGAAAGATATGGAGAATAATCCCAGCTAACAAAAAACGTTTCTAGAACGTTTTAAAACGTTTGAATTTGGTTTGGAAACAAACGTTTGTATTAGAAGGTTTTAAAACGTTTGTATATGGTTTGGAAACAAACATTTGGGTTGGAATGTTTTAAAACGTTTGTATATGGTTTGGAAACAAACATTATAGGTTTAGTAGGCCTACAGCTTTATGACCTCTCTATAGGGTAAGGGGGGCTAAAATGTTTGTTATTTCTTTTATTTATACAGAAACAAACAAGGGTAAGATCCTTTTTTTGTTGCCCATTTTTGGGCAAAAAAGCTTAGTGAAAAAGGTTCATCACTAACTGACTCAGAGTTGAACCCAGGATCTCCCACATGTAAGGCTAATGCTTTACCCCTACACTACTGAGGACCTGGTAGTAAGCCCGCTGAAACCTAGCTATTCCTACATCAAGGTTGTGTGCCCCCTAAATAGTGTGGCTGCAGAGGGGGCAATAGCAATAGGGACCTTTAGCAAACCCGACGTAGCTCATTTACCCTTTGAGGATGGCCACATAATGATACAGCTAGGTGAGAGGGCGAGATTTTTTGCAGGAATTTTCCCTAAGGACGAGGTTTTGCTGAATCCCATAGAGTTATGATGACTATAGTCGATGCTCGTCCTGCCATGGCATCGACTATAGTCGATGCTCGCCCAGCCATGGCATCAACTATAGTTGATGCTCGCCGACAAAGGGTTAAACGCAGACGTAGTAATGCTAAAGGGATAGGCTACGTCTACGTTTATTGAGCTTTTACGTGGTTATTAAAGGTCCCTAAAAGCGGCCTGGCGACCTGGGCTGTTTGTCAGGTGACCTGGCGACCTTTTACAATATTTAATATAAGAGACCTGGCGACTTTTGGACTAATTATGCTGTAGCATAAATGATCTAAAAGACTGCCCTTGTGACCTGGGGCCCATACATTTTGCGGAAAGCCACTCGTCTCCACAAAGAGGGCTGGAAGCATGGTCTCCTCGGTACCTAGTACCAACAGAGGAGGGCAGACATTAGGCTTGGGAGAGTGAGAAATGTTCACCAAAAGATGATACTAAGATTGTGGGGTAACTATTGTGTATTATGCTATAAAGAGAATTGTGAAAACTCATTTGTTGTCAATTTTCTAATACTTCCATACCAAACTGCATAATTATATAAGTAATGTATGCACCCTACTACCACTGACTGTCAATGCAAGTTCTTACCAGGGGCCATTCAGAAGGCTTATAGAATCGCTCCAAAGTTGGGGTGCGGCTTATACGTGAGTTAGCCTTATATGTGAGGTTTTACAGTACATGTACCAGAACTATATCCAATACCTACATGTCCGCCTACAACAGATTCCATAGTGTGATGGTTGGAGCGTCTGACTTGCAATCTGTACATCCAGTGTTCTAGTCCCGGACATGCCAAACCGCCTAGATTTTGACTATGGTCTCCTTAGTATAAAAACAAACCTTTTGCAAACGTTTGCAAACGTTTTTTTGCAAACGTTTTGTAAACGTTTTGTTGCAAACGTTTTTTTGTGTCAACGTTTTAACGTTTTCCAAACGTTAGGAAAACGTTTTTGCAAACGTTTGCGAACCTCCAACAAACGTTTTCCAACCGTTAGGAAAACGTTTTTTTGTTAGCTGGGAATGTTATTTGAGAAGTGCTAATTATAATATTAAATATTACAAAATAACACACATATTAATGTCACATTAACTCAGGGTCTGAATTTATTTTGGGCCCATGACATAAAACTTTCCCACAATCTTTTCATCACTTTAAAAGAAGAAACAGTATTTCTAATTTCAGAAGTTGTTGAAAATATCCGCAATGATATCTAAGTGTTATGTATAATTTAAACGTTTGCAAGGTTTTGATAAATCATTAAAAGTACAGTGTTAGTAGGTACCGGGGTAATGCGGGACAGCAGATAAGTGTCCAATATTACTGTAAGCATATGTAAGCAATAATGATATGTTATTAATGTATAATGTCCCCGGCCAACCGTTCTGTTGGCAGCCTACAACAGGGGTTGGGATTATTTCTTGGGTTCACTATTTTACAGTGTAGTATGCCATAATCATTAAGTAGCATATATTTGAACATACTCCCCGGTGGATCCTTTGTTATAAATTTTTATTTCATCAGTTTGGGACATTCTAGCCTTCTTCCATGGTTGACTTCCAGAGGGTGTTGACACATGACAGATATATCTCCATTTTCTGCTCTACATACTTTGTATTCTCTCCAGGGTTACCATATATTATATATAAGTAGTGCTGGTAGTCTAAGGAGTCTATAATATATCTACACCTCTATCAAATACAACATTGTGCTATTTTCACATCGATTACAATACTATCTGAATTCTCCAATATCTCTGGATATTTTAGACTAATAAAACAACATAATATCAATATTTATAATTCTGATTTAAATCTACACGATACATTTAAAAGACAAAAAAAAACCAAGAGAATCCTTGACTCACATATATAATCTACAGTATAGAACTATAGGCCTACACTGGGTTAAATATACATGGTACTGACCTGACCTACATAACTCCTGTTTACTCCTGTAACTAACTACAGACACCAGCACTACTCTGACTTACCTTGAGGTTCTATATAATACACTTCACACAGACTAACAGGACATGTTGATATGCCCAGACTCCCCCCTCACAAAGCCAATGTCCTGGGTGTGGTATACAATCACCAGGACATCGGGCAGGCTCGGGGGGCCTCCAGGCAGCCACACCAACCCCTAGCACCCTAATGGATGATGGCAGGGCCGCTACGGTGTGGTACCTGTTAGCCAGTGGTGGTCCTCCGGGCATGGAAGCCTAGAGAGAATACGAAGTAAGCTTTCAGGTCATGGTGATATCTGAACATGTGACAACACCCACTTCCAGTCAGCCATGGTGAATGGCAAGAACTGGTTGTGGTCTCCTGGTTGACAGCCGGTGCGAGGTCCGTTGGTGTGTGCTCTCTGTAGCTACAAGCCTGCCTTATATACTGCAGTGGGGGAGGGGGGGTGGCGTTTGGCTGGTGGCATGCCAACAGCTATGGTATATTTCTGAGTATGTGGCCAGTTAGCTTGAGACAGGTTTACAGGCTTACTGCTGTAGAGTAACAACGGTTTATAAGATTTAACATAATAGGGTATACGAATAAAACATTGATGCATAACTGAACAGATTCCCGTCCTCCACTTGGGCGCTTACTATTTGTTTGATCTGTGTACAAACAATATTATGTTTGCCTCCTAGTAGCGCCAAAGACCTCAGAGATAGAGTATAGTACCAGTGAGGCTGTGTTATGTTCTGGTGAGCAGGGTTGTTGCTGCGTGGTGGTGTAACACACGGTTTGTGGCACCACCATTAACTGTGGGGAAAAGGGCTGGTTGGCATAAACTATAATGAATAATTCGACCAGGGGTTTATATTCAAAATAGATTATAATCTATTCTTACTAATTGCCACATTCTCAAGGTACATTTTCCATAGTTCTACATCTTCTTTAGTTAGGCAATAGGTTTTGATTTCCAATTCCATTATGATTATGGCTCCCTTTAATAACCATAAATTATGCATTTAGTAGCCTAACAAGTAGCCTACAGGCTAATACAGCTAATAGCATTGTCCCTCCACTCATATACCAAAGCTGCCAACCAATACAGTCAATTGTACGTCAAGAGGAAGCTACATACATGATCATATACGTATCCCATATTTGTCCATATTAAGCGCAATGTTGGTGGTGGTTTACTATTGCTTTCATATATAATCGGCAGCTGCCTTCGACATTGTATTTGTATTATTATATAGCTATCTATTCCTTACTTTTGGCATCGGATCGGGGAGTGTAATCATGTTAAATTGTCCTCTCATACGGTATAACACAATTATCACTTTATGTACTAAGTGCATTCCCTGGAATTATCATATGGCTCTTTATATGGTTCACAGGTTTGATTCCTGTATAGCTCACCAATGTCGGACGCGCTTTTTCTCAAATGATTTCTCGATAAAGCTATTTTCAATAACATGTCACCGTACATGTTCATAATGGATATATCCATGGTTTATAATTCTTACTCTGGATAAAGAGACTAAACCTGTATGTGGGCATACTTCTATTACAGAAAAAGACTATTTTGTATTGTATAGTATTATGATAGCAGCTCCTCGGAGTTTTCAAACAGGCAAACAGTCGAACGAACATAGAACAAACAACCTGGCAGGTATTAAAGCTGAAAAAGCCGCAAGAGCCGCTGACAAACTGTGATGCCCTGCTAAAGCTTACACAATTTATAAGCCAAGTCCTAGATATACATTTATTATGGGGTAGTGGTGTTTGAATAAAAATCGGAAAGAGTTTCTTGTCGTTATATTTTGCACTCTTACCAGATTTGTGCAATATTGTTATTTTAGTTTCACCTCGAGCTGGGACTTCCAAGGATTAATGGTATAAGTCTAATGACTCCATCACTAAAATAGAACCCATCTCACATCTCAAAATTATGTAGTGCCGTTATCACTATCAGATATCGATCCACAGATTATGTTCACAGTACATTCTATGCTCACAATGAATCCCAATACCGTGTACATTTAATTTTAGATTTAGATATGAGAGAATTGATTCCTTGTGAAAGGTACGGCCCCTTAAAAACTAAAAAGTACAAAAAAAGTTCTGAGATTATGAATTACATGAATACATTAATGTATGTATTGATGAATACATTAATGTAAGACATGTGTCCATGGTGCAGAACTGGCAGGTTATATAAGTATAGAGCACACATAACGTATGTATACAACCTGCTGAGATTATAATGCAGCCGGCTAGACCATGTCTGGATTGTCAAGGGGATTAGTACATTAATCCCCAATACATAAGTGTATGCTAACGTCCAAAAAGCTCGTTTGGTGCATGCAGTCACAAATTGTAATTAAACCAATAAGAAACCCGTGGATGGTAGCCCTTGCTAGGGATTTGTCAAGGCCTCTATAACTATATTGATTAGGTAGCAACCCCGTTGAATAAACCATGCTTGTTGTACACGGTACATTGTGCAGCAAGGTCGCGTTAAAGCTGGCACACTGCTGATACACACCATGTTGTGCAGGTCCATACATGTACATATGTCTAGGCCTGTAGCACAACACCCTCATTGGCTTTGTTTGAAAGACTTAACTTATTTAGTAACTTTTTAAATAAAATCTTACCAATCCAATCCATGTCATAAGCATATTTAAAACAACTGCATGGCAATCCCCAGCCTTCTTACCAGTATGCGGCTATTGTAATGTAGGTTGTAGGGATTTCAATTATTAACAATGTGACCGTCATATGATACATGCTCTGTTTAACAGAGGTTTATCATTTATACTAAATTGTAGACCAACGCCTTTCACCCCATATTTGTACCGATGCCTGATTGCGTTCACTATCTTCATGGAAATGGACTATCGTATTAAACTTAGCTCCCAGATCCATTTAGCTGCTCCACAGCAAACAACCATGACATCTGGTGGCATTTTAACTAACTGCCATTCCCCTGCCACCCCTCTCCCGACGAGATAGATTCATTCCAGAGATGACCGTTATCGGTTAGGAATTATGGTATTCCCTCCATTACATTTATTAACAATGTCATAATTATACACACAACATTTTGCAGAAGACGAATACATATCTGGTAATAGGAATAAGGAGTAATATTATATGTTGTATATATCTAAATATCTATATCTATATCTATATCTATCTATCTATCTATAGATATAGATATAGGCCTATATACCTATGTGCGCGAACAATCTTAGGTTCATCCTGTCTGCCAATTAGGCACTAGCGAGATACTGGTGCTGCCACCAGGTGTTGCCCTGGTACCAAGTGTATCCCCCTTGTCACCAGCAACCAGCTCAGCCAAATCTCAGGTCCAAAATTAGGGTACAAACAGGGTGTGAGTATTGTGAGTGAGTTCTACCTGGGCATTCCTTATTTCACCTATCACTCATAGAGTAATGGTTAGCATGGTGGATTCATGATGCAGAGGTCCTAAGCTCAAATCCCTGTCAAGTCATATCTTGGTGACCATACCATGAATTTACATTTGTATATATCAAATATTTTTTGCTTTGATAGGTAGAAGTGAGTAACAAAGTGATATCAAAGAAATATCAATAGTCTTTAAACAGATTTTTTAATTCCTATTTCTTTAAAGGAACTATATGTATATAAGTAAGAAAAGATATTGGTTGTTAATGGTATGGTGACTAGATGTGGCCTGGGAGGGATTTGAGCTTAGACCTCTTCATCATGAATCCACCATGCTAACCACTACTCTATGAGGGACAGGTGACATAAGTAATGCCCAGGTACAACACACTCACAGAACTCACACCCTGTTTGTACCCTAATTTCGGACCTGAGATTTGGCTGAGCTGGTTGCTGGATGTTACACTGGTTACACTGGTACATTTGGCTGAGCTGGTTGCTGGAGGTTACACTGGTTACACTGGTACCAATCAACATGGCGCTGTACACAGGACATCTTGCTAATGCGAAATAGTAACTGCATGGACCTTGCTATCAGACCGACGTGATAGCACAGATAACACTGATATCACCATATACATACATATATACCCACTATCATGTATGTCTATGTTATCACTACCAGTATACACAATGTGTTAGTTATAGTAGATAACATGTTGCATAACGCTGTAGATATTACATGTTATAAGTTCACATACATGTACACATGTGATATGTCCTTTGCATACACTATAGATCTCTATAATACACAATGGCTGGATCACCTGATCACATGGCATGTCCAGATCCCTCCGAGCATGCATGGTCTTATACAGTGTATACTGTAGCAAGATACAAATATGTTCCATTTGTTGACAGCTCTCCTCTTAACTAAACCATGTTATATTTGATTTCACAGAACCGGAGATCGATAACATAGGTCTAATCTAATTAATACAAAAATAATATATGACATTACACAGTAAATGTTCATTGAAAATCTAGCAAAATATCTTTGACAAAAAGGCTGATCGTATCATGGCTCTGTGTACTTCCTTGGTCGTGATAATTGAACACGTTGATGTGAATATCAAAGTCACAACTAGCAACTTTTACTTTGGTATGTTTGTGCGATATAATCATATTGATATTCAACTATATATAACTGGCGCTGTTTTCTTGTTTGTAGGAAGTGGATACACGATGACGGGACTGGGCAGTTCAAAGAAAAACGACTTCTACTAGCTGCTACATATCACGTGTACTGTCCACCTAACCGGACACTGTAAGACATGCAGTAACTGGCAGTGGGCGACGACTGTAACTGAACACCGGACAACCAACTGGACATGAAACATATTTGGACAATTTACTAGATTAGAAACCTATACGATAGTTCTATAAATGATAAGAAATTTGTTATTCCAAAACTAAATACCGATGGAAGTATATCGGTATCGCTACGTTTCGGGATGTTATTGTTTTATCAGGGAAATAATATCTGTCAAAAATTCCATTATAATTGTAAAAGTATCCGTCTGATTAATACCAAGGAATTAGTGAGTCATACATTTCTATTTATGATTGTTTAAAGTTCAAATTACAACATAATGTACTGCTACATGTTATATCTACAAAATTGTTCTTCAGTTCAATAAATGAAATTTCACCAAACGGTTATATCCAGAACTTCTTATTATTGTGAGCATACATGTTGTACGTGTATTAGTATTTATGAACAGTATAGTTAGCTCCAGGGGGTCATACAGATCCCTGCACGTCTACTACTAGATGGGACACCAGCTTAACATCTGGTTGTTAGTGCATGCTTCCACCAACGCGACGTGATGAATCCGTCCAATTTCCCCGTCATCAGCACGCCAAAAGTGTGACGGATCCGTCATAATGGCTTCCACCGGTCCGTCCGTCAACGGACGGACCAGTAGAAGCAGGAAATGGAAATCCCTCCATCAATGGGAATATATCTACATTTTTTTTATATCTCCGCCCCTTGACGGATCCACCAAAATGTGACGGATCCGTCTTCCTGCTTCCACTGATCCGTTGACGTTCTTATGACGGCTAATTTGGCTTCCACTAATCCGCCCGTCGACAGATCCGTCCGTTAACGGATAGATGGACGGATCCGTCAAAACATGTGACTGATCCATCAAATATCGACGGAGGGAGTGGAAGCAGAAACGTGACGGATTTATCAAAATCGGACGGATTTGCCCAATCCGTCGACGGACGGACAGAATGGGGTACATGACGGATTCGTCACGTCGCGTTGGTGGAAGCAGCGCTTAAGAAGCTCAAATCATTATATAAAATTGACACTATTGTACTGGAGTTCGAAAAGCTATTATTTAGATTTCAAAAAGTTATTGCATGTTAGATTGTATGTGCAGTGGTTATCAGCGGATTTCAGGTTACATCAAAGCATATCACTGGCTAAAAATGGGTTCCCTGGATGTAGGGGGTAACATAATATTCATAAAGTCCACTAATACTGAAAGAGATCTATTCACCTATTGTGTGATATCATGGGTTTAAGGTGGGTAGACCCCATAGTCTAGAAGTAATTAGATTTCGTCAGGATTTTCGCCATGAGGCCCATATTATAAGGAGTCTCAAATGGTGTAAAGAAAATAGGGGGGTCCCGGGCTAGTTTCTGAGATATCTGGCTTTGAGTATGGAGTGATCTGTAATAGGATCATATGGTGATAGTACATATGTGCATCAAATAGCATCTTAAAGTAATTAACTTTCCCTATAGTTCTCTCAGGATATAAGCCCAAAATCCACGGCGACAAGAACCTGCGTTAAAACGGTATCGCCCCTCTGCCGCGCCGATTTCGCCGCCATTTCGCCCTGCCGCGTCTTTATCGCGGCTGTGCCGCCAAAGTCCACGGCGTTACAGGGGCGAAATAGCCGCGGCAGAGCGAAATGGCGGCGAAATATGCGCGGCAGAGGGGCGATCCCGATTTAACGCAGGTTCTTGTCGCCGTGGATTTTGGGCTATAGTCTACAATCCTTTACACCCAGAAACAATATTTTGAACATATGGTCCCCTGCATATTTTAAAGGTTTTTGGTGTTTGAAATAAAAAATATATAAATGGAGCACACAGTCTTGATGTGGAACAGGTATAGCTTTCAGCATGCCTGCTACCAGAGCCCCAGTAGAGTAGGGGTAAAGCGTTGGACTCACATGCAGGAGATCCAGGGTTCAAGCCCCGGTCAGGTCTCGCAGGGTAATTTTGACAACACATGAAAATATATATCTAATTTACAAAAATATCACCAAAGGCACCCCCTGGTGTGTTCTGGGACAACTACATGTGCATATGCGCAATGACCTGCGCAGTTGACTTGTTTATACAATAGGGTCTAGCCACCTTAATATTCTTTTGGAATTTCTATTATGTATTGATTATTGTAGACATGATGGACTATTGAAATGCACCAAGTTGAGTAGAGAAAGTGCCTTGTTCGCAGCCCCTAGATAGGTCTTGTACATTTGTAGTCGTATTATTTCAATTTAAGGGTAAACACCCTACCTATTGCCTTATAGCGAAGTCTCGGATTTCTCCGTATGGGCGGCCATGTTAGTTCTGAGCTCGCATTTTATCGTGAGAGTTAGGCAGTGACCAGACACTCACACACCATGGCTTCCGGGCAACAGGCTACAATACGAGAGCGGAACCAAGGTCTCACGAGATTGCTGGTGTCAGTGTACACACAGAGGTTGCAGGAACAAGTTAACACACGTTACAGCCCTATAGTATTGGGAGTATCCCAGTAGATCTTAGTGTTAGGAATACCCACTAGATGGAGCGGGGTTGAAGCAGAGTCAAGTAATGCAGATAACTCCCACAGGGGGTGCATGACTGAGTTGACTGGTTTGAGGCTGGGTGTGCAGGAAACTCCTTCATGACAATACCAGCGGGTTCTCCATCTGACAGAGGATGCCTATGTACGGGATGAGGGTTTTCTATGGGGGAGGTTATAGCTGTACAGCACCTCCTTGCCCATACACCACCGTGTTGATGCAATTCACTTGTCGTCATTCTAGCGGGAATACCAACTTTAATCAGACCAATAGCTTTTTGACATAATTATGTGATAAGCTGAGACAACGAGACAACTAGTTGCCTGCAACTGGTTGCAGGCTAGTGGAAAGCACTATTTTTATGGAAGTACCCCATGCTATCTGCCCCTATCATCACGGTATACCCCCTCCCCATCCTATCTGACCAAACAAATCCCACCGCTTATTAGGGGAAATGTCTGCCCATCACTGTACATAATAGACAAATGTTACCCCCGGCCCTATCCACTAACACCCCTCTCCTGTGGGATATGATTCAGACGCTGATAATTCCCGTTTCTTGAGTGAAATCTTGGTCAGATTATGTGGCTGAAAGTTGCTACTTCAATAAATGGTATTAACCAATCAGTCAAGTAATATAAATTAACATGAGGATAAAAAGCCCCTACTGCAACACGTAGTGATTTGGTATCATTGGTTTTCATTTGGGGTGCTATAAAATACACTGGAAACAGTATCCTGTTCGTAATATCATCATTTTCAGAGCTTGTTTTCACCCCCTTCAACTGAGTTGGCTGGTTAGGGAGTGGTCATTTCTTAATCACAGTTGTGATGGGAAAATTTCGCGTGAAGACGTAAATAATAAATTTTAAGTGTCGCCCCCTCTAGAGCGTGTGAAACTATATATAATTGTAAGCGTCTCCCTGTGAAGAATAGTATAACACTACCCTTCTTTTTCTTTTACAAAAAAGGGGCAACACAATTTGTTCCGCCCCCCTGTTTTTGATCAATTGACCACTCCCCTATGGTGTTGTATGGAGACATCAGATCATAAAAAGCTATAGTGTTACCAAACAACTGTAAAACAACCCCCCCCCCCCCGCACACAGATCAAACGGTATCCCCTACCCGGACAATAACCGGACAACACTTTTATAGAAAAGGCTGTTGTAAGAGATTACAGTGGCACCAATGCATTGTCAGAGATAGGCACGCCATCTGTAGTTATCTGTCTGTACTAGATTGGAACTTGCAGATAGAGACTGTATGGTCGCTGTCAGTGTATGTGGAGAGATAAGGGGATGACAAATCACATGTCGTAGTGATGGTGCACTTGGGTATGCTGTTCAATTCTGTATCCGCGTTTTTGTTGTGGAGGGAAAATGTCAATTGACAAAGCTGTGAACTTATAGCGCTGACTAAAAAGGAGTGGAGCCTTTTTATGGATTCCTTTATCAATCAGAATTTTAGATTTCATATCTTGATGACAGGCAGCTGATTTATTACTTTAGTGGTTCAACTCCCCACACCACAATACTGCACGAACCTTCGCATTTAATCAGATCTTTTATGAAATAAATGACTAGTTTGGTGCAATATGTATTGCCAATCTCCCTGTAGTTCACAAATTGTCTTTTCTTTGACTCATGATTGTAATGCTTATGTGCATTAAAGCGTAGATCGGCTGTCTTCGGATCTGAATATGATATGTTTGTGAGCTAATACTCCGCAGACCCCACACTTGTTAATATTGAGCTACCACCCGGGCACGAGCACCAACTCACTTCCCATAACCACAACCTCACTCTCACACTCCCCCTTATCTCCATCCGCATCCTCCCCCTTCTAATCCGTACACCCTCAGAAAGGTTTTAGCGACAATGACTCTCACTTTTCTGTGTGTGTATCCTCATTTTCCCCACTCTCACTCTCACCCTTACCCTCACCCTCATCCTCAACCCTCACTGTCATCCTCACCCTCACCCTCACCCTCAACTCTCACCCTCATTATTATTTTCACCCTCATCCTCACCCTCACCCTCACCCTCGCCCTCACCCTCAAGTCTCACCCTCATCCTCACCCTCACCCTCACCTTCAACTATCACCCTCACCCTCACCCTCACCTTCACCCTCATCTGACACTTAAAATACTGCCCTAGATCATACTGCATACGCCCCAATCCATCCCTTCCCACAATCCACCTTCCTGCCATCCGCAGGACCCCACGCACTTTTACCTCAATCCTATAAACACCAACCTCTATGCTCGTAGGGTCAAACTAAACCAGGTGCCTTGACATTTGCATACCTCGCGTATTCTTAATCTGCATATCTCGCATATTCTTAAACAGCTCCCCCAGAAGTACTGAGACACTGCATTGTTAGAATACCATAAAGCTATGGGTAAATTTCAGCTAGGTTTTAAGATTATACAAATTGTATCCAGCCAAACTGCAACCTTCCCCCCTCCCGCCCAAGCCCTCGATCTTTGGAGTCGCCAATCGGCAGTAACTATAGCAGGGTGCGGTGGGCTGCATCTACGTCTGTGTGTGACATATTGCATGATTGTGCTGCTGGAGTGAGATGGATGATGCTTCAAGAGGCACAGACTGATCCGTGATGTATGAGGGCCCACCTCAGGCCGCCTGCCTGCTGGTCAAGCTGACAGACCCAACCACTACATACTGAGTGCTCGGTATAGGGGAACAGGCAGAACAATACTCTACATAGGTCTACTGGGTACACATGATGGTGGCAGGGGTGGGGTGGGTGCAATACTGCATGACAATGGGGAGTGGACATGGGGAGGGGGTTGGCAAAACTAGTGGATACTGAGTTGACTTCATATGATTTAAGATTTGAAATTAATCTGGTCTACAACTTTTGAAATAACATTTCAACACAATTTTTTTGGGGGAAATATTCATCAATTTTTATTTTTTTATTTTTTTGCAGTCCACTTTGGATACACCTCAGACAGCTTGTCCATAATCACTTACTGAGCTAAATTGAAAAATATCCTTCGGCCTGAATCAGCTATTGCAGCCCATGCCAGTCCTTTCCCTAAGCCAAAAATAATGTTACTGAGTCATTGACCCTGGGCAGACACAGTAATGAAATAAGTGCATTCAGAACACCTCCAAATAAGGATGATAGTGCTGTAGGCCCCAAGCCCAAGTCGCAACATTTTACTAATGTACATTGTTGGGCCAGAAAAGTGAATTTAGATCTGGCTCGCTAACTAACATCCATTTTCTCATTTCAGCATAATGTGACTATTGTTTTCATAGAAACCAAAGTTCCATTTTTCAGAACTTATAATTACAATCATGAAAAATTCAAATACTCTCTCATCATCTTACTATCTTAGCTTTAATATAGTATCTTTATCATTAATGTCCATACTTTGACTACGAAATAACTAAATACCTTCCAAAACATGTGGGGTAAACTAGTTTTGAACGTTTGCGATTTGCGTGTGGGACCTGTAGTGCCAATTGAGTCCCTGTTGGGTTACGCTGTATATTTTGCCCAGTGATTTAAGGATAGAAAATGGGAAATGACGTCTTCTGATCCAATTCCCTACGAACTCCCAGATCTAGATCCAATGACACATACTTCTCGGAAAGTAACATTGACATCAATATCCATCAGACGCACTGGAATCTACTTGGGATTTCGACTACAGTAGCCTGTTGATGATGTTATAATATCTTTAACCCTTTAGATTATGCTACTATTCTGCACTTGATATTCAACTCATATAATATCATGTGGGTTGATCAACCAGTTCTCAACACTGATTTAACGTTGAACAAAGTTCATTGTTGATTTCAGGAGAAAATTCTAATGCCTATAAATGTATATTACACGAGGAGAGCATTAGAAATATTGTACTTTGAATGAAGTAACTTTTTTCAAAGACTTTTTTTTAAAACTCGGCCATACCTTCCTACTGTCTACAAAATCTATGTGGAGGTACATGACCGGTCCCACATCATGTTACTAATATGCACTGTGCCTATGATGGAGATTTTTTATAAAAGCCTATTAATTTTCTCATCTGAATTTTCATCTTAGCCCTTGTGGTCCATCTGCGTTCATAAAGTTGTACTAATACCAGTTGTATCGCGTTTGTTACATGTATAGTTTTGTCCCCCAGAACGTCATGAATCCATCATCTATATCATGGGATTATCAGACACATCTTTCCACCAATTGTAACATCATTTGTTCCGTAGCTCTATTATGTGCATGTGTAGTGTAGATAACTTATGGGCATGGTTCTCGGCACATAAACATGGAACTCCGGTTCTAATGATACAACAACTTCGATGATGCATTGACAAAAGATATTTCGCCATCAAGATTGACCGGAGGTGCAATGCTCATAGAAGGTAATCATGTCACTAGTTTAATCTCTATGTGATTAGTATAATAAAAATAGAGTTATCAAAATTGGGATGGAGAAGGGTCCACCTCTGAGGTCGGAAAGCCGCCGAAATTATAATAGGTGATACAGGTCATAAAGTCGCTATTCATACCCTATTCCTAGAGTCAATTTTCCAAAAGCTGAAAATTCGCTAGAAATGTCTGTGCCAGGTCGAAAGATCTTGTGGAAAATGGCCCAGGTCACCAGGTCGCAAAAACACCCCTCTGCAGCCACCAAGCTATTGAGAAAAAGGTTTCAGCACAGACTGTTATGGCCGTTCTATATTGAAGGTCTCACACGAAGGGCATATTCATCATAAGACCCCATTCTAAGGCGAAAGTGAATATTGAGTAGGCCTTGTCACGCCACAAAACCCCTTATTATACCTTCATCAATTGTATTACGTCATATTACGTCATATTACGTCATAATTATGATTTATGATTATTAATATTCATATTTATTATTATTTGTAATACGCACAATACTTTATACATATTTTCAATCCATATGTCCATCAAAGTACACCTAGACGTCAGACATACCTGTTACTCATAAAGCCAAGCATAACTGACCCCCACACATAATTAATCCATAGATCACAAGCAGACCCTTATCCCATGGACAATAGGTAACGGTCGGCCTGTCCAGACGACAAGGCACCGACCGGTCACCTATACACAAAACAAATGAACTATATGTTGACCCCAAGGATTAACCGTCAACACATAAAACAATGCTATAAAGCTGGACACCCTTAATCAGTGTGGCACCGCCAAAGCCACTTGAGCCGGCTGGAGACCACCTGGAGGCAGGCGACAAAGCCCCCATGTGTGCATGCTACTTATTATGTAATCCATTACCCATAATGCACTGGACCCAGGCTCCCCACCCGCGGTCCAGCGCACACCACATGTTAAAGCCATGAATATATAATTATCCAATCAAATGTCAAATGTATATTATCCAATGAAAACCACTGTTACATCTACTTCCGGTCACATGGGCACCCCCTCCACCTGCCGGGCACCTGTACTTATACCCCGGTCAGATGGAGGAGGAAATCACTTATCATCTTGCAACCATCAGTAACTTATATACTGAGCCCTAGTGACTGGTACTCTGATATTAATATTATTATTAATAAAAGATACCAAGTATTGAAACTGACGTCTCACCTCATCTTTACGCCCTCATTGATGTGGAAGGGTTTTCCCTAGCCACAGAGTGGTAGAGAACCGGGCAACCTTCAGCTACCTGCGACCATGAAGAAATTTTTTAATGCAGAGACACCAGTCCCTCAGTGACCTATCATCACGGAGGCACACTAGGAGCCAGGGACCAGCACCAACATCAGGTCTACAACCCACCAGGAGGAAAGGACCAAGCAACAACAAGCACATCACAAAGTCCACCTCCTGCATCTACAAGGACACAGTAAGACATTCTAAAACAACACTTATAGACACTGTACCTATTATACCTATAAACATAGCTACCCCACCCACCTCTCCCATTCGTGTTGAACCCACTGTCAACATGGCCGGAGACGATCAGGTAGAGGTAGAAAGACAACGAGAGCTAGACGATAGGATATCAAGAAAATTAGATGAGCAACTAGCGGCCCATAAGGCAGAGCTAGAAAGACTGAAATCTGATATCGCAGAATATAGAAACAACAAGTCCATTAGCGACCTGGCTAGCGCCATATCAAAAGCCAACAAATACACCATCCGGGAACCAATCAAATTCTCAAAGCCAGACATTAAGATGAGCACCAGAAAGTGGTTCACCGACCTAGAACGCTTTGTTAGACTCAAATACCCTCAAGAAGATCACCCCATCCATGTCACTTGTGCAGTCTATCTAGCTGGACCAGCGTACGAATGGTACAGTATTCAGCCCACTAGTGTACAAGACGATTATGACCTTATAAAGAAGGGACTCATTCACCACTTCAAGGATGTCGAGAACGACATCAAACTATTGACACTGTCCCCATTTGACCCCACCCTACACACCATGGAAGAATGGCTAAAGGACGCCAACACCCACTTCCAAAACAAGGGGGTGGACATAGAAGCTGCCATTATCCAGGTAGCCACTGTACTAAATGAGGACTACCGAGAGGCGATCAGAGCGGAAAGTCCTACTACATGGGCCTCCCTCTGTAGAGCACTCAGGTGTGCATACCTCTACAAGAAGACCTCCACACACAAGGTATCATCCCTGTCCAACAACACCCTAGATCCAGTCATAGCTGCTCAGTTAAGGGAGAAGGACAGGGAGAACGAGAAACTAAGAGACCTTCTTCAGAAACAACAGGAAGTTATGGAGACGGAACATACCGTGGCTGCTATGGGGGGTGGTAAACCAAAACCCACCTACCACAAACAAGCAGCTGCACCTACACATCAGTCTCCACCAACTGACTTCGCATTGCCACCCAACTATAGGGGGAGGAGAGAGGACTTTGACATCAACTACGTTGACAACATAAGGAAGGCACGTTCAATGGGCCTCATCCCTCCCACCCACCGATTTAAAGGGGGACCCAAAGACATCATAACCCTTCTTCAAACGGGTTCCCTACCCCCACATCACTTCAAGCTCATCCAGAGCCAACAACAACAACAACAAAGGTGGCAGCCACAACAGCAATCATGGCAGCCACCACAACAACAACAACAACAATGGCCACAACAACAACAACAACAACAACAATGGCCACAACAACAACAACTACAACTTCAACCAACGCCACAAAACCCCACTCCACAGTACACCATGGCACAGCTCGTCAACATGATGAACGACCTCACCAAGACGACGGGAAACTAGATTGTCATCCTATGGATAGGCCTCATCAGGATGACAAAACAATCCCCAACACAGAACAATCAGCATCGCCCATCGACATCACGCCACATGACCAACAGACAATCCACAATGCTGCACCAGTGCGCGGGAAACCTGCCGACGTCCAAGCTACTCTGGAAGTCGTCCCCCCATCACTCCACGACCTACACATGGAAGAAGGTGAGCAGAGTGTTTTGTTTATCAACATGGTCAATGGCAACATAGATCTACAATTCAAAGATACCAACATCCCCAGTCTAGTAGACACAGGAGCCACCGTCTCTTGCATGAGAGAGGGTCTAGCCTCCACTCTATCGAAACTAGTTCCTCATGAGTTTTCACGAATCAGGTCCAAAGTTTATCTTGCCGATGGAGCATTGTGTCACATCAAAAGAGCTATCAAAATCAAATTCAAAATTCAAGGCAAAACATTCAGTCATCAATTTGCAATTCTTCCAAATTGTTCATCACCAATCATATTGGGAACAGATTTTCTATCAAAGACTAAAAGCAAAATCAATTACTCCACTGACCCAACTCCAAAATCTCAACCAATCAGGGCAGTGAGAGCCATTTCGATACCTCCATTTTCCGAAATGGCCATAACAGGCCAAGTCACATGCTACCACTCAGTTAGTCAAATCAATGGTATAACAGACAATTTCGACAGATCAGACAAACTTCCAAATTACATCGTACAACGTTCAGTCGTGACACCTGACCAAAGAGACAGACACCCACTGATATTATTGAATATCACATCTAGAATCTGTAAAATCCAGAAGGGTGAAATCGTAGCTTTATATACAAAAACAGACATAGACAAAGAAAATCATATATTATCGACAGGCTACGAGGACACACAACCCGAGGAGACAGACATAGACATAGACATAGACAACAACTCCACTATCAGTGACAGTGCATCATCAACAGGGTCAGACAAAACATTCTATGTACCAACACCAACATACTCAGAGTATTCTGACTCTGACATGGATCAATCCATGTCAGACGACGACGATCATATAAATATGGTACAGGAGACATGTCACGACGAACAAGACATAGACAAAGACATGTACATAGGGAAGGACATAGACATAGAACCAGAAAAAGAAAAATCACACGTCTTCCAAAAACAAGGTGCCTCACAGAAGATCAATTTTCAACATTTTGCCAATTAATAGAAGAACACGACGACATATTCGTGGGAAAAGACAACATGATTGGAAGAACCCATCTGTACACCCATAAAATCAACTTAATCCCAGACGCCAAACCCTTACAGTTCTACCCATTCAGAATGGCCCCGCACAAAGCTGAACGACTTGAAATTGAATGTCAGAAGCTGGTAAAGCAGGACATTCTGGAGGAAACCAAAACGGGTCCCTGGTCATCCAGAAGTTTTCTTGTAGAGAAAAAGAACGGGCAGGGTTACAGATTAGTGACAGATCTAAGATATGTGAATTCCCAATCCATCAACCAAGCACTTACATCACCACGAGCAGACGACAGCCTAGAAATGATTGGTGAGATGCGACCTGCCGTGTTCTCTAAAATGGATGCCCAACAAGGGTACTTCCAGATACCAATTAGAGAGGACGACAGAGACATCACAGCCTTTCTCACTAGGACCAAAAAGTATAGATACAAGACCATGCCCATGGGACTCGCCAGCAGTGCTCAGGCTTTCCAAGCTGTAGTCAACTTGATCCTACAGAACCTGCAGTACAAATGTGCAATCCCATACTTAGACGACATCTTGTGTTTATCACCTACCATAGACCAACATTTCATTGATTTAAGAAACATATTCGAAGCACTAAGAAATGGCAAACTAAAGTTGAAGAAAACCAAGTGCGAATTCTTCCTAGAGGAACTAGACTTCCTAGGAATGAAAGTCACCACTGACGGTATCAAACCATCCCCAGACAAAGTCCACAAGATCCAGACATTCCCCACACCGAAGACCGCAAAAGAGGTGCGATCATTCACTGGACTCGCCCAATTCTATAGAAAATTCATCAAAGGGTTCAGTGAAATTGGTCGACCTCTATTCAACCTACTCAAAAATGGGAACAAATTTGTTTGGACAAAAGAATGTGAGACTGCATTTCAGACCCTGAAGGACTCTATATGCAATGACGTCATCTTGCTGTACCCAGACTACAACAAACAGTTCCATCTTACCACAGATGCATCTGGTACAGCTCTGGGAGCTACTCTTTCCCAGGAGAAAGACGGCGTTCTACGACCAGTAGCCTTTACGGGCAGAGCACTACATGACCACGAAAGGAATTATGGTGCCACCCAAAGAGAACTATTAGGAGTAGTATTTGCAATAGAGTACTTCAGACACTACCTAGAAGGAAGACCATTCGAGTTATATACTGACCACCAAGCCCTCATCCACATGTTGACAAAATCAGATAACAAAAACATGTGGGCAAGGTGGGCTCTCAAAATTCAACAATTTCAATTCAATATCAGACACATAAGAGGCAAATTAAATATACCATCAGACGTTATGTCAAGACGAGACTACCCACTAGACAAGACACCAATGACAGATCCTCCACCAAAACCCAAAGCCATAAGGGTGCAACATAGAATTATGTTTGAGGATGACATACACACACAGAAATTCAAAGAAGACGAACCACCATTGACGCTACCAAAACGACTACCCAAATCAATACTGAAGAGAAACTCCACCCATCACTTCTATTGTGAATGTATGGAGGAAAACACAGAAGACATAGAAGAAGTAAAACGATTAACTCCCAACCTCAGAGCAAATCCTGACATCCCAAGTACCAAATTACATCATTTTGGGCTTCCACAAACAGAATACAAGGGACTGTTAGCAGCCATAGTGGCCTCGGTACAACAGGAAGTGGATTCAGCTGCACGACCGGTCCCAGGCCACGCCCCACAGCAGCTGACAGTACCCTCTACATCCCTAGAAGCCCTATCATCATTTATAGAAGAAACTCAAACAGAACAAATAGAGCAGGTTGCGGCGACCCGACCGGTCCCAGGCCACACCCCGGCACCACAACCTAAGAAAACCACAGATAAACCAAAACCACAGAAGAAAAATGAGAAGCCTAGAAGAGATGCCACAGACATGGCAAAACACTTGGCCAATCAGACTAATCATCTGATTGAAATGATAGAAAGCCTCTCTGACCCACAGATCTCCATACTCAACCTCAAAAGAGAACAGAGATATAATTTACATACGAAAGCTATCATCACGTATTTAGAGAACGGACAGGTACCCAACGACAAAAACAAGAAGGAGACGGAGCAATTTATCAAGATAGCTGATGATCACATCATGCTGAATGATATCTTGGTCCATATCAACACGGTACTATGGAAGAAACACAAGGAATTCTCATTCCAACCTGTCATCCCAGATGACATGAGACTTCCCATCTTGAAGCTTTTTCACGACCTCCCAATGGCAGGACACGCTGGCGCACAAAGAATGCTGTCGACCATGCTTTCCAAAGTATATTGGAAGAGCATGGCGGCCGACGTCCAGAAATTCACAGCAACCTGCCACGTCTGTTTGAAAGCCAAAAAGATGAACCTAACCAACAACCTGCCAATGACGGCCCATAGCACCCCTTCTTACCCATTCCAGTTTGTCCACATAGATGCCATAGGCCCACTACCACCAACACCAGGAAAGAACGTATACATTCAGGTAGTGGTCGACAGGTTCTCTAAATTCTGCATAGCTTACCCTACTACATCATTGGACGCGGAAACAACTACCGCAGAATTCATAGAAAAGGTTGTTCTGGCCGAGGGTATACCAACATACCTCCAGTCAGACAATGGAACGTCATATAAAAACTCAAAATTCAGAAACATGACATCTTCCCTCAACATAAAACATGTCTTCAGCTCGGCCTATAGACCAAAATCGAACGGCCAGGCTGAAAGATATGTGAAGACGCTGTCTGAAGGCATACGGGCCTACTGTGAGGAACACCAGGACACATGGGATGTATTCCTACCACACCTCGTGTTCTCCATCAACAACACAGAGTCCGCCACCACTGCCTTCACACCGTTCTTCATTATGAAGGGAAGGAACCCAAACACCATAATAGACAACAAACTCAATCAGGAAGAAGAGAAAAGTCTAAATCTCCACATCATTGACAAATTAAAGAAAATAGACTACACATACAATCAGGTCATTGAAAACATTGAAAAGAGGACAGAACAAATGAGACAACAACACGACAAAAAGGCAAAACCTACAAAGGTGCAGAAAGAATCACTAGTGTATGTCAAGGTACCCCGACTGATGGATAGAACAAAATGTTTGAAACTTCAGAAGGTGTACTCTGGTCCATACATAGTGTGCAAATTCGCCTCAAAAACATCTGTCCTCCTCAAATCTGTCATCACGATGAAAACAATGAAAAACCCAGTCCATGTAGACAGACTGAAACTCGTACGTCACGTGAGAAACAATGACTTCATACACAGACTCATTGACCCCAACGACGACCTCATAACCAAACTATGGAAGAAAGACGGAGACTCATATAAAGCGAGACCAGCGCTTCTACAAACCAAAAATATATATAAAGCAAAGCCGGCCCACTCCAAGGTCAAGAGGAGGACACCGGTAGGACTAAAACCATAATATAAACTATAGAATATATAAGAGGAAAAGAGTTATCACCTATATTACATAAACAACAAAAAGCTCACTATATCATCGCTACTATTACAAAGAGACATCAACTGTCATATATTATCAACTTTAATATCAAAAGGATCAACACTGACTACTACGACTACTATTATCACTACTACTATTATAATGATTCACAAAGAATCACGACTTACACACCGATCATCAAAAGAAATACTGGAAATACAGTATTTATCACCATAAAGCGCACAAGCTTCATCAATTATTACTATTATTATTATCCATCTATACCCATTTCACCACACAAGTAAGTGGCAGGGCGACTCCATATTATTGCTGCTCCTTTAACAAACTGACACTTCAAATAGAACTATTATCAACATGTCAAAATCCGACATGAAAGGACAGTTTGCGCACTCTTATTAACCCCCCCCCCCATAGACCAGTGGAAAAGCGGTGTATGCAGGCGGCCGCCCGCATGCATCACAGGTGTCAACAACACCAGGAGGATGACCGCAATCTGAGCCCTGGATGGCGCCACCACTGAAGCGCGCAAACAAAAGCTCCACTTATGGGAGTGTGATAACGACCAACATGGCAGGGTGACATAGCCACCACCCTGTACCCAGACCAAAGGGTATAAGTTCCCACACATCCACCCATCTTTCCACAGTCACCCAGTGACCACACCCCTACACACATCAATTCAGTCAGGAGCAGCCCACAGTTAATTTGGTAGATCCCCGCCAGTACTGCGCACTTACACTCATCCTTCACCAACTATCGACTATCAACTATTACTACTACAAACGATCGACTACTACTATTATTACTATCAAATCCCAACAACTCGGGAATCATGAGGTATACGGGGGAGAGGCTACCCAGGGTGGCGGCGGCCATCTTTAATATGTCACCCGAAACCAAAGGTAACACCAGGTGGCAGCATGTTCGCCCTTGTGGCGCCCCCTGTGGATTGTGGGTGCAATAGAGTCACGCCCAGGGGGGGGGGGGGGCGGGTGTGTCCTCACTTTTAAACGAATTGCGTAGGCCCTAATACAGTAAAATTGTATTGTTGCAAACTCTTTAGTTTATAACAAACAAATTCGCAAGTTTCTCCTATCCATTTTTAGAGTAAAAATAACTCTTTTAGAACGAACTCCTGCTGCTTCAGTAAAATTCCTCTCCTTTCTTGCTGCAATGGTCTATAAGTGAAACATAAAACGTTATCAAATAGATGTGTGTTTAATACAGATAGACGCCCTACACCTCCCAAAAGTTGCTGTCTACCTCCCACAGCGGCACAGGGGGTGGGGGGGGGGTTAGAAGCCCTACACTTGTACGCCGTACCTACCCCACTGTGCCGGCCATATCAAAGGTGAGGATGCTCTCACAAAGCCCCCCCCCCCCTGCCCTCCCCCTCACACCACAAGGGGAACCATGACAAGGCCGTCCCCGTCCCTCACCGGCACAGGGGGTGGGGGTAAAAGCTCTAGGGGGTCTGGATGGGGGGTCCCGATTTTCCCTGTCGATTTTAAGAAATGGCCATGTCGCCCTGTCGATTTAAAGAAACGTCCATGTCACCATGTCGATTTTAAGAAAAGGCTATGTCCCATGTCATTATCTCTCATAATTCTCATGTCGCATGTCACTAAGCCAAAAAGGGCCCATGTCGGCATGTCGAATTTAGTGGTCCACACCCATGCTCTACACCTCCCAAAAGTCGCTCTACACCTCCCACAGCGGCACAGGGGGTGGGGGGGGGGGGGGTAGAAGCCCTACACTTGTACGCCGTACCTATCCAACTGTGCCGGCCATATCAAAGGTGAGGATGCTCTCACAAAGCACACCCAGCCCCTCCTGCAGCTCCCCCCTCCCCCCCCCCATTTTTACGCCCACTATATGGGGTGGAATGATCAGTACTCAAATGGACTTTTAACTTTTTATCTTCCAGTACACCCCCCCCCCCCAACCTCCCGAAGCTGACAATGGCGGGGGGGGGGGGGTCCAAAAGATTTGAGTATGTACGCATAGACGGGGGGAGGATGTCCCAATGTATATGGGTGCAACAGGGGGTGGGGGGGGCAAAATTATGTGAATGTAAGTAATGAATGGCCTCTGAGGAGAAAGGAATGTCCCACGACTTGTGCTGCCACCTCACGGCTCAAACCGGCATACGCTACTAGCGCCCCCTAGGGGATGGTGGTGGAACGAGGGTATCCCTAGGGCGGTATACACTCTACCTCCTATTAATCATCACACACATCATCTACACGGCAGCACAACCAATAGTGAGGCAAAATATCGGCCTCATCTATGAACAGCTGCCGGGACAAATCATCACCGGTCATGACCTACACGAGGTCATACTGGCCATCCCCTACAACATCCCAATGGCTCCTCGTCCGAAGCCACTCATTTACAACACCATCAGGACTCTTCAACTGACTTCATTAGGACCCCATGACAGCCACGACGCTAAGATGTTGCAACAAGCTGCTGACCTCGACCGACTACTACAAAACGTAGATATTAACATTATTAAGACTTTAAAGAACATTGCACACTTCCTCTCGGATCCTATTACTAACAGGCCAAAGAGAGCTATCCTAGGATTCTTAGGGGAGCTCTTTAAATCAATCTTTGGCCTGGCAACCACTAGAGACATGGATTCTATCATCAACGTCATACATCACCTAGACGCTAGAATTGGTACACTGGCCGACGTCAATGTTAAAACTGCACAAGGATTACATGATGTCACCCAGCAACACCAGCAGTTTCTAGACACTTATATAAAACAACAGGACGTTGTACAGGAATCTCTACTCAATATTACCGAATCCATAGACTCATGGTCTGATGATTTCTCCACAACCCTAACCTCCATCCAAGCCGACCAGGATCGTAGGATTACCCAGTCAGCCATCATATCGGCTCAGGTAATTGTCCTAATGACCAGGATCGCCTACCAACAAGGGTTATACAAGGTGGAAAATTCTCTCAGATTATTGTCCACTGGAATATTAGCACCGGATATGATCCAACCCACAGAACTAGCCCTCAAGCTAGCCACCTTAGACACACAACTCAAAATTAGGAACCCAGGATCCGAGGTAACCATTATTGACACCGCATATTACTACTCACAACCAGTTGCACTATACACCTATTCCAAAACTCACCTATACATTCATATTAATGTCATCATTTCTGCCACAGACGCAGCATTTAACTTATATCAAGTAATTACAACTCATGTCCCCATTAACACCGAAAATACGACAAGTTCTGGATCTACCCTATTACACACTGACAAAACTTTCCTCGCTGTCAACGAGGCAGAGACATTGTACTTAGAGATGACAAACGCAGATCTACTTACGTGCCAAGGCTCGATACTGAAAGTATGCGCTAGGACCATGCCTAGAATACGCAGTGACCAGCCAACCTGCCTCATGGCGGCCTTTAAAGGTGACCAGGCAGACATAGCCAGACTCTGCACATTTCAAGTACACCCTCTGAGACCCATACAAACCCGTGCTATAGCTATTGGTAAAGACAAATATTTAGTAACTACTAACAGGGAGTACTACCACGTCATCTGTCAGCACATGACACCAACTACTAAGAAAGCTTCGGCCTACGCAGTTATTGGTGTCCCATGTATGTGCCACTTACAGTTCGACTCATTGTACCTCCCAAACACCAAAATTCCTTGTAATGAATCTTCTTCAACACATTTTCTAATGCACGCGGCCAACACACCCATACTACTCGCACTCACAAACAATCTGAACATCACAGCATCATCACTACACCACGATCCAATACACATACCACATCTACATACACAAGCTATCATCAAATCTATGACAAACATCAGCAAGTTGTCATCAGACATTACATTGGACCTGGAACCCTTCACCAGGAATATCCTAATAGAAGCCACCAACGCAGCAGACATCTTAGACCGACCCATCCAGGACACACCCATACGGGAGAACATAGCTAGCTTCTTCTCTAGCCCTGTATGGAACTATATAGTACCAGTCACTTGCATTCTAAACGCCGTAGGATTCTTCTACTTATTATATGTATCCAAAGGAAAAGCACTGTTCGCGACCATCCCGACCGTTAGTGCTCGACCCAACAACATTTCTTGGAAATTTATTAACCCCATGCCCCAGAGTGAAACCAAAGAAAATCACACTATCAATCTAGATCAATACGTTGATGCCCATAACATTTTTACCCTGATATTTGTAGCTTTAATCGTATACGCTGTTATCAAAACCATCTTCAGGTGTAAAAACAAGATTACACGTCACTTTGGAATGACAAACTCTGGACACAAAACCAATCCTACTATTACGCTCAAAATTTACCAAGGACACGTCAATCACACCATCCCACTACTATCCCTACCCTACGAACGTGACTCTATTGTTAATGAGTTTATACCAACCCTGACGGCCATCTCCGCCCTGTCATGCCCATACCCACGCATAAACATGACATGGAACGGCCCCATATCATTCAACATCAACGGAAAACAGAAGTCATACTATCTACCCAACCACGTGATACTACCCCTAGCGGCACGGTTTTCTATCATACCGGCCCTGAAAGACGACACCACCACCACAGGATTAACCCTTAAGACTATTGAAATGACTACATCCCTACATCCGACTGAAACCCAAGACAACATTGACATTGACCCCGACGGTGACAACACTACGTCACTTATCAAAAATCCAAAAGACATGACAACTACCGAACTATTGACAGCCATTGTTATGAAAAAGAGTGAGACAGGAAATGAAACATAAAAATTTAGTATAGAAGGTGATAACTCAGAACGAACTTCCTCCATTGCCCCTCGACATTGAGAATGAATATCAAAGATCAAGTATTGCCAAAGATCATTGCATAAACAAAATACACTGCTTAAAACCTATTGTTATACATGTACTATCATACCATACTAAGTATTACACATGGCCTATGTAAACGCTTAGTACATCTATATTATTATTGAAATGAATTTCTTACAGCTTCCTATCGTATGAATTGATTGTATTATAAACTAGGACGGAAGCGCGACATATAGAATCAGTACGTCAAATTTCTATTACCACTGTAACACGACTTGTATTATGTGAATAATTGATAAGGTTAAAAGCTTCCAAAAATGTATAATCATATAAATAGAACGGAAGCGAGACATATAGTACCAGTACGTTACCATTGAAATATTATTAATTTACCACTGCATAACATGTATGTACAAAACACTGTTAAACCTAGGAAATGTGATTAAGAACATAGTCATAGTCATAGCATAAGAATATATCAAAAATCATAAAATACAAAAAAAATTTTCATACAAAATACTTTTGAAGCGTGACATAACTCTTCCTCTACGACTTCTCGGCCTGCACGAGGGCGTGCAGGAGTTGTATTGGGGGGTGCTGTCACGCCACAAAACCCCTTATTATACCTTCATCAATTGTATTACGTCATATTACGTCATATTACGTCATAATTATGATTTATGATTATTAATATTCATATTTATTATTATTTGTAATACGCACAATACTTTATACATATTTTCAATCCATATGTCCATCAAAGTACACCTAGACGTCAGACATACCTGTTACTCATAAAGCCAAGCATAACTGACCCCCACACATAATTAATCCATAGATCACAAGCAGACCCTTATCCCATGGACAATAGGTAACGGTCGGCCTGTCCAGACGACAAGGCACCGACCGGTCACCTATACACAAAACAAATGAACTATATGTTGACCCCAAGGATTAACCGTCAACACATAAAACAATGCTATAAAGCTGGACACCCTTAATCAGTGTGGCACCGCCAAAGCCACTTGAGCCGGCTGGAGACCACCTGGAGGCAGGCGACAAAGCCCCCATGTGTGCATGCTACTTATTATGTAATCCATTACCCATAATGCACTGGACCCAGGCTCCCCACCCGCGGTCCAGCGCACACCACATGTTAAAGCCATGAATATATAATTATCCAATCAAATGTCAAATGTATATTATCCAATGAAAACCACTGTTACATCTACTTCCGGTCACATGGGCACCCCCTCCACCTGCCGGGCACCTGTACTTATACCCCGGTCAGATGGAGGAGGAAATCACTTATCATCTTGCAACCATCAGTAACTTATATACTGAGCCCTAGTGACTGGTACTCTGATATTAATATTATTATTAATAAAAGATACCAAGTATTGAAACTGACGTCTCACCTCATCTTTACGCCCTCATTGATGTGGAAGGGTTTTCCCTAGCCACAGCCTATACTACTTGTATTACAAATGAACGATCTCAGGAGACCCATTGATCGTCTTTGAAACAGATCACATGACAGAGCCTGATAGTACTCCCACAACTGACGGAGATACATCAGTATTGGGTCCACTAGGTGACTTCCTATACATGGGACAACCCTATGAATTACTATGATGTAGTACAGAGGGCGGTGCAGGGTGTACTTGTAAGCTGCATGCACTGATGCACTAACTCCTATAGGGTGGATTCACCAGGAGTCGGACACATACCTTGAGACGGACAGTTGAATTTGTGGTTATTAAAACATTTAAGGTTCTTTATAATTTTGTGAATAATGGTAAAGCTAAAGTGTTATTCTTTCGAAAAAAGACACACTAGAAGTCGTAATTGTAAATGAATATCCTAAATTTCACTGTCCGTCCCAGGGTAAATCTACCCTATACACAACGCCACCAACCAGAGATCCCCCCTTACCACCACTGACGTCCTTTGACCTACGTTATATGCCCCTGTTGTAGGGGTGATTTTGTTGAAACTAGACCCTTGCTACATCTTTTCCTTAAAACAGTACCCTTGCTGAGCCGATTTTGTTGAGAAAGTATCCCTGCCAACCGCTCGAATGTGTATACAAAAGATCTATACCAAGTGCCCCCCCCCCCCTGTGGGGGATGAGCCAATAAGAGATTAAAATCATACACTATTCTCTCAGGGATAACTCTGTGACGAAGATAAGAGAGTCATTACATGAATGGAATAAATTATTATGAATGGTATTAAATGTTCATTAAACACGGAATAAAGAATACCAAGTAACTGAAATCCTTGATTGAGGAAACTGCCTTCTAAGGTAATTTCTATATTGGGGAACGAACAGGACAATATAGGAAATTGAATGGTGTTATTTCCGATGGTCCGATATTCCCTACGTCTGTATGGCGATATAGCACTGTCTTCATCTAGACCGATGCATGGATGTAGGTATTTGTGACCGTACTATAGTCTGTAATGGATGGGCAGTTTCACAAGGAGCCGTGTGCAACCAGTGCCGCCATTTTGAGTCCATTCATACGGATCCATCGCCTTTTGTTGGTCACGTGTTGCCGGCACAACCAATCAGGAGCGTTGTATCTGTATGGTATACGGTGGCACTAAAGTAGACTTTGGCCTAGATTCAAGACAATGTTTGTAAAGGTGAGGGAAGGAGAGGGGATGAATAGAACTGTATGGAGGATCTAGTTTTAAGAATATTAGAGTATGTTAATGCTTGCATATCTGGGAGGTGCCTCACACAAAATGGCCTGGTATTATGTGTTTTTTTTCGATTTATATGCAAAGGACCTGCTGCTACTTTTATACCATACACCAATATCCGTCTTATACAGCTGTTGTACTGTAGAGGATGGGGGGGGGGGGGGTAACTACCCCGATCGATATTCCCTTTAAACTTACTGCCCTTTTAATGCACAGTGAAATGCATGATCGGGCAGTATGTCGGGGAAAAAAAAGATAAGAACAGGGAAATGCTTGCGCTCGTCCCTTGGGTTAATCCACGAGCTGGGTTCAACCTACCAGAACCTCCCTAGTGGCATACTGGTTTAAAATGCTTCAGCAGCCACACAAACCAACCAGTGGTACAACAGTACGGATGAGGTATATGCTTTTAGGTGTACCCATTTTCCTCAATATATAACAGTATAATCCAGGGAACAAAGTGTGTGCCTGAAGGGGGGAGGGGGCAAAAATAAAATGTAGGAAGGTTAATTCCTTCATTAGATAGACACTCCCAAACCATCTGAAGCTATTAATACAGTACTAAGGATCTGCTAGATCTATGAACTGCTATTGTAAGGTTGACATGCAGGATCTGTTTAGACTAATATCAATTATTTTTATGGGTTCATGGGATGGGATTATGGGGAGGCAATGAGGAGAAGCACGTTGTTTTACCCTCTCCAATTAATGTTTGGTAACATGATCGGGTTATAAACATGCAATTCTTCCATTCTAAATATCCTCATAACCCAATACAGCATGATTTAATAGTGCAAGGCCGACATGCTTGGTAGGTCAAGAGGAACATTTTGAAAAACGAGTATACTGCGTGTTTTGGGAGGAATATCATTATTCAGAACGAATTGCTAGCAATTGCTTCATGAACGAACGAGGTGGCTAAACTTATTGCCAATGAGTTAATGAAGAGGGTAATATCAAAATCGACATAAAATCAACGAGATAGCAAAGAGTAGGCGACTTTGGAGATTGCAGGCTAGTAGTGTACAGCCTATATGGTTATGGCTTGTATCGTGACTCTATATGCCTGACATGTATGCATTCAGAAACAAGAAAAGGGGGTCTGGGGCCGGGATGTCTGAAAAGAGAGACGGTGGAGTTCAGGGGGTTATTCGGGCATATTCAACACACCATTCAATACATTATTGGCCTTTCATGCACTATCCATACTGCCAGACTGCTGACGGGAGTGGTTGTGACCCCCTGTATCCCCATCATAGTCCCACCCACCCCCACACTGAGTCTGTAGTAATTCAGTCTGCAGGCTCTGCTGCTGGCATGTATGAGGTCAACATTGTACGACGACCATCTTGTAATTTTAGGAGAGTTTCCAAAATTATATGGAAGTGGTACATTGCTCCCAGTCATTCCTTTGTATTGTAACAAGTTACAACCCTGCTTGGTGGGATGTGTACCAGAACCATGAATGTATACTCGGCAGGACTCTTACCCATACAAGCTGCAGACCATGGTCTAACCACCCCATGCAGGCTGGTGGGCAGGACGGTCTGTGTGCACCCCCCATGGAAGCCCCCCTAATGCCTGCTGGTGCCGGTAGAGGCCGCTACGTGTCTGTCTGTATAGGCACGGTGCGGGTATACAGCAGTAGGCTAACTAAGGGGATGAGTACTGGTAGTCAGCCCGTCTATACAGCCGCCCAGTCGGGGTGGCCGGCCAGAATGGGCGTCATGCAGGCACAGGGCTTTTAGATTTTCCCTTCTATTTTCTCAATTGCAATGATGGGTATTCACACAGGTCTTTTATATACAGAGAAGTAGGGGCAGTGGGCGTGGAAATGGGTGTGTGGGTGGCATAGAGGGGATATGGGAATATTGTAGGACGCTTTGCAACTATATGTAGCAGGTCTAACTGCTAAACCATCGTGGCAGTAGCAGCGGGAGATAAAGGGACTAGATTGTGTAGCCACAGAAATGGCCAGTGTCAAGTGAGTGTGTCTTAGCTTGCTCTCAGTCCTAACAGAAAATAGTATCAGATATAGCATAGGGAAGGAGAGGTGACAAAATGGCTACCTGCTATATAGTGACCAATCACAGACATGTAACCACATACACGTCACATTCTGTTGGACCTGCGCGCGCAACCAAATCCCGGCTGCAGCGGAAGCACGTGACTCCCATACCCCGCGCGTCTATACCCTCCCCCAACTGCTTTTCTCAACAACCCCCTCCCATCCCCCCACTCACACCCACCCTTCAGCCGCAGCCAAGTCTCGGCCCCTCGCGTTCCTAACGAGAGTTACGCGGCAGCCATACGAAGTGAACATTAGACGTGAATTTGTCTTTCATCTTGTGCATTAGGGTCGCCTCCCGAGCAGGCGCCCAACGATGGCGGATCGATCCATACACTGATATCGACCCCCAGATTGGGCCAGCAGCTTTTCTGCATTGGTGGCGCCCCAGCCCCCACGCACGGCGACCTTTCTGTCATTATCTCTATAGCTAGTGCCAGGGTCTGCATGCCCGCACACATCGAGGCTGTATAGGGGGTTAGCGCAGTGGAGCATAGAGCTTTGTATGGGCGCCGCCATGCTTCCATCGGGGGACATCAAGACCATAATATAAAGGCAGCATCAATGGTTGCTAGAGACTGTGCATGGATGTAAACATGGTAGAAATGGTTTATTAATTCCACAAAATATGCTCCACATATCTAAATGGGTGGACACTTTCTTAAATGGTATAAAAGATAAAATGGCCGAAAGGCCAAAGCTCTACATAGGGGCCTTTTTGAATACTCTAAATGTACAACAAGGTTACCAAGAGCACATCCTGATTGCTGGCATCTGTTTGCATCAATACTGACATTACGGCGAAATTGTTAAATAACAAGTAGCATGTTAAACTATAATGTGTTAGTGATGAGACTGACGCTAATAGGTGTGCACTGACCAGTGTGCTGTAAGATACCTCTGCCAAATCTATACTATAGTGATAATTATGGTTTTGTGATTCAGGCAACTCGACCCTAGCTTCAAAACAGGGGCAACCTAATTTATAGTCAAGAAGAAACCACTAACCGTACTGGCCCAAATGCTTGTCTGACTTCATGAAATGACCTTTATACCGTTTCTTAATATTTCTCGTTACTAGAGTCCTCCTTGTGAGCCGCGAGTTTCGTGACTTATTCCTAGTACTTTTTGAGATTTAAAAATATCCCACTTACCTCCCCTAATCTTCCGACTGTATTGCCTGAAAGAGTTTTTTATTTTTTGGCCTAAGTACAGAACATGTGTGTATAAGGCTGCTAGTGCAGTAGTCATCCCCATACCTCCCTATACAGAATACTACTTGCCACAACCACAGAGGTCGGGGTCCCTAGCATTAACCAGTGGGGCACCCTCACTATGCATGGAGATGGATTATCATAAGAGCAAAGTCTTATAGCAGTAGCAACTTTTCTAGTAGCGACTTAAAAAGTTGCATCAAGATCCTGGCTCCTTCCACTCGCTAGTAGTTGTAGGATGACGAAGGGAAGTGGTTGCGTGTCTAGAATGGTGGAGGGTGGGGAATAACAGTCCTGCTACAATCATGAGCATCTCTGTATTAATCTAATCATCTCTATAGACCCACAGCCTGGGGATATATGGGTGTGGATTGACAAGGGATACTAAGACGCCTTAAGGGTTCGTCCACGTGATTTTGTAGTCTCAGTATAGGACAACCATAGTGTCATGCCTGATTTATACGAATGCCATACATGCAGTCTTTGCGAAAACTGTTTCGGCATGCAGGACAGACAGTCCTGCAGCTAGCCAATTTTGCAGGACCAGATAGATTTCTGCAGGACCGGATGCCAAAATCAAAGTTTTGCAGTATATTTAGAATAGAATAGCATTTATAAAAGAAAATAATAGCAAAAACTTACTCTAATTTGCCTAGAATATCAGAGTACACTCTAGAACTTGTAACTTCAGTTCTAGTTGGAATATCTGAAAAATTCTTGCAGTTTTAGAAAGCCCAGAATGCAAAGGACATCAGGTCCTGCAACAGCAGTCACTCTGCCAGAGCATAGCCATTTTAGGCGGACATTGCCACTGTCTGGCAGGATTTGGCAAAGACTGATGTTATATGCACGACCACCTTATATGAGCATCATACTGGTGTTGTACAATTCATCCTACATGCATTAGGGTATTTACCCCCAAATGGAAATAATAAGTCCAAATAAAATTTCTAGTCAAAATTCATAAAGGAGACTACTTTTGAATATGTATTGCTAAGGCGTCATGCCAAACTCAATTGATCGTAGTTCATCCAAGAGCTATTATTAAATTAGTCAGTTGTTAACTTGAAAGAAAAAGTTTTTTTCCGTTTATGGCATGCGTATCTAATTGGATGTCTCTCATCGGTGCAATTCTAAACAGGAGTTTTGCTGAGAATTGGCATTCACCGAAAAAGTGTAATCAACTTATCCAAAATGTAATCGTCTGAATTTTCCCCATTGTCATTGACGTTGGAGATTATCATACGCGGGATCCTGTGGAAGCTGCGCTAATAGAGCATTGCAGAGAAACCAACCCCTCTCTTACTTTGACCATTTAGGTAGAACAACAACTAGCGGGAAACGCAGAACCGAAGCTCAATATTTGAATTGGAATTCAACACAGCATGAGTTTCTGATTATGCAATTACCTGGCTCCATGGTCAGGAAATTTCGAGATAACTTATTTATACGGCCAGGATTCTGATGACTAAGGTCTTGAATTACGAAAGTTTATATTGAAATAATTCTACCCACAATACTTCGCTTTTGTCCATAAGTTTTGAATATTTAATTTCCTCTGACAAGTTGCTTAAGTTACGAAAGCATGCAGTGTGAATAAGACAATTTTTGAACAACTCGTAATACAGAATATGATTAATAATCTTTCTCAGAGGATACTTCCTTTAGATCTCTCATATAATTGGATCTCAAATCATAAATATAACGGTATGGATATATATGTTTTTCTTAATCATATTAGACAACAAAAGTTAAGTGGGAGGCTTAAAATTGAATGTTCTTTTCTTTAAACTAATATGTAAGAAATAAGTCTGGAACATTTCAGTTGCAATTCTACAATGGATTACATTCTTTCATGTTCATAAGCTCTTTTAGGGATTGAGATATTGAAAACTGAACAAATGCATTGTCATTATTCTTTTTCTTCCATGAATCCATTCAGTGCCGAAGGATTTTGCAACAATAAAAAAATCAATTCTAATGGTACCCGAGGCAACACGATGGGGAGAGTACACTTTATAGGATAATGTCAGCCCATTTTGAAGTATCTGCCTTGGGCATTGCCTCCCAAACTCTGGCCCTCTCCACAGAGGGGAGCAATAAGCAAGCCGATAAAACATTCTATCCGCTGGCCAGCTCTGAAAGCTCCTCCTCATCCTACATCTATAACAAGGAGGCACACAGACCACCACCCCAGTATCCCATACCCAGCTCATACTATGTCTCTAAGGATATGGTAAACTGGCCAGACCACCACCACAACATCCCATACCCAGCCCATACCCACTGTTACCCAATCTCTGAAGATGTAGTGAACCACCCAGACCACCTCCAAATCCTACGCCCAGCACATACCCGGTCTCTGAGGATGTAGTAAACCATCCCAACATCCCACATCCAGGCCATACCCAGTCTCTGAGGATGCAGTAAACCACCCAGACCACCAACCCAACATCCTATACACAGCCCATACCCAGTCTCTGATGATACATGTATTGAACCACCCAGACCACCAACCCCACATCCTACGCCCTCTACCCAGTAAACACCCTACGTAGTTCCAACGTAGCTCAGAGGTTTCTCTAGGTAGATGTCCAACCAAAAGGTTTGAGATTGGTAATTTTGGAAGGTTTGTAGACGTCAAAACGTTAAGGTTTATTTACGTTCAACAGATGTAGACATCTGATTCACATTGATCTACCTCATTCAGATGTAAAAATTCTACGTAGATCTATGTTAAAAGACGTAACTTTTCAACTTCAATTGGGTAGATGACTTTTCCGTGTCACACTAGGTGAAAGCACTATCAATTATGGAGAGTATATTACATCTCCTTAACAAATCTACCACATTCAAGCAGTAAATTCTCATTAATTGTGAATTCAATATCATGCAAATATACTGCATTCAATAGAATATCTATATATAAAGGACAGGTGATTAAAGTATTGTGCATGAATAGGTGCTTTGAGGCACTTTACTGTGAGGACACCACATTGTTGGTAATGGAAGAAATACAAAGCCTCTCTGCAGCCAAAACTATTCAACAGATCTATACTGTCAGGCTGTTCAATTGAACTACAAGAATATACTATGTAGAATGAGATGAGATTAAAAATTATTACTTTGTATGAATATTGTTTGTAAATGTAAATTTGTCTGCAATATATTACAAGTCTTTGTCTGAGTCCCACTATGTAGACTTATATGTAATGTGTTAAACATAGATTTACATCTTCAGGAGCTGCGTAAATCAGACCTGCAGGTTTGAGATTGGTAAATAAACCTTAACGTTTTGACGTTGATAAACCTACTAAAATTACGTGGTTCAGACCAAAATTCAATGTAGATTTACGTCTGACCAACGTCGTTGTGTTTACTGGGTATATACGTGATACAACAGCTGTCATTTGTGCCATAGTGTGTGAAACTGTTTTGCGCAGCACAAGCACGATGTGCCAAGTCAGGAACAAGATCGCATTAATTGGTCCATGTTCAACAAGAGGTTCATAAGACACACCTTTCGTAGACTCGCCAATACCACACGGTCAGAGTATACAGCGTTCGAGGTCTGATTGAATTATGGAAGCTCCTCTCTGACCGCCACCTTCCCAGTCAAAATCGATTCATCATGGGAGTCAGCTACGATTGAAATTGAATATCATAAATGGGTAAAATGGATGGAATGAAGTCAAGGGCAAGGCATCTAGACTTAATCCAAACCATCTACGGAATGTGGTTGAATGGATGTGTCATCGATGTCGTCCTCGGGGAGACCCAGGCTCTTTTGGGTGATTCTATACTATTTCGTATATATTCATATAGCCATAAAAGCTCTAAAGGGTCAAACTTGAAGCAATCTGAGCCTTTTTATAACATCTTATAAAGGCTATAGGTCTACCAGTAATGTAACTGCATAGAAAATACAGCATAATGTGATGACACAATTATGATGAAATACTCATGTAAATGCCTCTGTGTGATAAACATTTATAAGTATCATAATGGATAGTTGCTACATGTGTAGGGAATGCACAATGTCTAACAGGCTGTGTACGTTGTGTGTGCATAGTATGTACTGATGTGTATAATATATTTTTAGGGCGTTGCTTTACATTTTATATAGGCCTAGTAGTATATAGACCGTTCACCGATTTGTATGACCATTACATTACAGCTGTCTTAGGGGGTAAGTAGTATATATGGAGAGTTAACTCATATGTAGGTAGTGTCAATGCTGGATGGATTAACCATAGAGCCGTCGTAGGTGTAAGTAGTATATGGAGAGTTGACTTAAATGTAGGTAGTGTCAATGTGTAGGTAGGACTGTAAGTAGTATATGGAGAGTTGACTTAAATGTAGGTAGTACCAATGTGTATGTAGGTCTGTAAGTAGTATATGGAGAGCAGATTTATATGCAAAGGTGTGGTCAATGTTGGATGGGTTAACCATAGACTCTATACTAGTAGCCGTCTTAAGTATAAGCAGTGTATGGAGAGTAGACTTATATGTAGGTAGTGCTAATGTGTAGGTAGGTCTGTAAGTAGTATATGGAGAGTAGACTTATGTGTAGGTGGCGTCAATGCGTAGGTAGGTCTGTAAGTAGTATATGGAGAGTAGACTTATGTGTAGGTAGTGTCAATGTGTAGGTAGGTCTGTAAGTAGTATATGGAGAGTCGACTTATATGTAGGTAGTGTCAATGTGTAGGTAGGTCTGTAAGTAGTATATGGAGAGTAGACTTATATGTAGGTAGTGCCAGTGTGTAGGTAGGTCTGTAAGTATTATATGGAGAGTAGACTTATGTGTAGGTGGCGTCAATACGTAGGTAGGTCTGTAAGTAGTATATGGAGAGTAGACTTATGTGTAGGTGGCGTCAATGTGTAGGTAGGTCTGTAAGTAGTATATGGAGAGTCGAGTAGTGTCAATATTGGATGGCTCTACCGAAGAGCTGTCTAAGTTGTAGGTAGTATATATAAAGAGTGGCGATTTATATGTAGATAGTGTCAATGTGTACGTAGATCTCCACTACCATTAGAGCAAATTTGTAACTGCTTTGGGTGTAAATAACGTGTCTGCTCATGTGTAGAAACATGGTATGGACCAGTAGTATTTTGTACAGACGATGTTCTTCAGCAGAAACCGACGATGATCATATAACCATAATACCAGCTACTGGTTACAATCAACTGCTGATTGCAACTGATCAATGTGGTCCATGGAAACCGTATACATGTGTATAGTTATATGGAATTTGCATCACCAATCGTAAAGCAAGTATTGTAAATAATATTTCTGTAGTGAGGCATATATATCATATGTTATATACCTCACAACAGAAGTTGAGCTTCTTGTGACAGCTTGTTATGGGTTGTGGGTTGAAGGTGGGAGGTAGGGTATGGGGGAGAATGTGTTAGGGTGGTGAGGGGTAGTATAAGGGGTAGTAGAGGTGACAACGGACATGATGTGGTGTAGAATGGAGGGGCCTGTCGTGAAAGGTCAGCGGCCACCAAACAAGTCCTACCCTGGTCACAGTGTCACCAGGTGGTCATTAGTCACACTGACCTCAGCACTGCCCTCTAACCGACAGGGGCATTGGTGGGGGGGGGGGGGGGGAGGCATGAGGGGCAACTGGTAGGGGTAACTAGCAGGGGGCATGCAGGGGGCCAGCCAGCCCGCCAGTGCCACTGACAGCCTGGCAGTGAGGCAGGGTGAGGCCGAGTTTGTTGGATTTAATTGTGCTATAACTGGGTGTATTAGCTAAAGAGGGGTTGATTTGTTTGTTAGTTAGAAGGCTATATCCCACTGGCCGTGATTTCACCGACGGACGTATTGGAAAACATGTTGGTTCGTCTGATCAGTTGACAACTATACATACTTTACATCAGCTATTACTGAGGTAGCCCAGTTTGGTTTTTTAGGTTAGTTCTCTTAGCTAGAGACAGGTGGATAATTATGTTTACCCAATTTTGTAAGTATATATATAAGGTCGCTATGTGTGGTCTGTCAGCTAAAAAACATGTTTGTTTGCTCGCGCAGTTGGCTCATTTGAGTGTTTGGGTCTGGCGGGGCCTTTGCAAGTAACCTAGTACCCCAGTAAACAAAAAACGTTATACACCATTTTATAACGTTATATGACGTTAAATAACGTTTCTCTAAGGCTCCTTACTATGGCATAACGTTATATGCAATTTTATAACGTTATTTTGACGTAAATAAACGTTTTTTTGTTAGCTGGGACATCTTTTGTTCGTTTTGGACTAAGTATTCAGTCCGTCCAATACAGAAACCATCACATTTATGGCATAACATTGGTTGAGGAAGAAAACTGCTACCGAGGCAATTCCCCATCGCTTTTCAAACAAGTGTTCTATTTTTTGCCGCGTCCTATGAGCATGGGCTAGTAACATAGGACAGACAGATGCAGAAAAAAAGGCCTTTGATATCTAAAATGTGGTTCATTGAGACGAGATCATATGGCAGACCATCGATGACGGCAAAGGCTTTTGCATATGGATACCAGCTAACACCCCTACAGCTGTCAACAGACCCGTGAAGCTTATTGTCGCCTCTTATGTCCTCCGGTTTTATGGAAGGCTCCCAATAAAGCTATTTTACTCCTTCATGCTTTGATCATGGAGGCCCCCGCTCCACATGCCATTAAAGGATTTGTTAGTAAAGCTAGTAAAGCCAGATTGATCTGTTAGCTAAGATTATTTCTATGTGGGTGGCAGCTATAGGTAGGTCGATTTTGTTAGTGAAGTCTGGTACTTAGGACAACTATACACGGTCTGTTAGATAAAGGCGGGTTGGTCTGTTTGTCTGGATCGGGCAGTGAAAAGGCCGCTAGGCTATAGATTATTATATAGATTCTGTCAGCTAAAGACGGGTTGATCAGTTACTGTAGTACCCCAGTTTGGTACCGGATACCATGACAGAGGGTTTGTTAACTGAAGTTAAGTGCCTTAAAGAAAAGACTGCTGTGCGGGTTGGAAACTCACAAGGCAAAGGGAGAAAGAAATACAGTTATACAGACCTTGGAACGGATACAGCCCCTACCTAAAAAAAGAAGTTCCATCATGATGGGGCCTTGGTGAGAATGGCGGTCAAGGGGTAAAAAAAAGAGTGTATCAACGTGTGTAGTAAGGTGTAGGGAGGGACGGGAACCAGAAGCTACAGAGGACAGATTGGTAGGGGAGGGTACCCTGAGGTATATACATGTGACTACCTTTAATAGCCACCAGACACTTGCTTGTAAGACCATCAAAGGTTATGAAAATCTTGAAAGAGAATGATAATGCAGGCGAGTTGGAGCGACTCTGGGTAGGGGACTTATATCTTTATAAGATGGCTAACATTACACGGGAACAGGCCTCCAGTCAGGCCCCTATATGCACCCCGTAGTAGATGTTAAGAAGTACTACCACCTCTTGCACTGGTACCTAGCTATACACAAGATGTATCCCCAAAGGTCGCCCAGCAACCAGCGGAGTCTCCAGTCGTTGGTGCTTCCTGTGCACTGTCGTAGGCTGAGAAGAAAGAAATCTCCTGACGTAACCAGTGCTTAACCTAACCCCCATATATACACACACAGACACTGCCGTCCGATTCTCCATGTACACAATCTAGCCTCCTTTTTATGTAACAAGCACCATGACCTGTGCTGCCTGCACACACTATAGAGGTACTTTACCATTGGTACAAGATGCTTCAGACAGTTCTATAGCTTGAACTTTACATAAACATACAGGGGAAGTACACGTGATTGGCTGAATGTAGCTGAAATAGATTTCCGCATCGTTCACTTTCTTTTGTTCAGGTTTTTGTCAGTTCGTCAATGTAAAGTAATAGAAAAGTGTAAACACTTTGCAAGTATGCCTATTAGCCAACATTAGTAAGCTAGATTAATACATTTATATTAAAAAAAGGGGCTTTAATTACAGATCGATACTATGTTCTATGATGCCGTGGAGGAGAGGCTTAAGCAGCTGAGTGGGACTTGTTTGTTTCACTACAATATTATGATGCAGCCCACACCTAGCTAGATAGCTGAACCCTCTCCCTGTCTGCCTATCATACAGACATCTTAGCCGCCCACTGGGTGAGAGTTCCACTCCATTACATGTTGGCGTCTTGTAGAACAGCTTGGCAATAGGGCCAGCATATATACATACGACTACAGATGTGTATGGCTGGTCTGCAGCAGGCTAGTATGTTTTTACTTAGTAGTCGAGTCATCTAAGTTCTTTCATTTGAATTTGGTTCTGGTGAAACCGACACTCAGGTAGGGAACGTGAGAGATTCTTCATAATATATATTGATCTCAATCTCTAATAATATTGTTGTGCGTTTATAATCAGAAGCCGAATACCTACAATGCCATTAAACTAATTTCATCTACCACTGATTTCTTCAAAAACATTTTGAATCAGGACATAATCAACAAATATCCATAATTATTTTAATATCAACCCTGTATTGGTCTAAAATCTTCAATGCGGAGGCATGTCTTGAGAGGATATGGTGTACCTTAATGAAAGAGATTTACAGGAATTTGCTACATCCGTCAGTGCTAGTATTATTGAAAATCTACTTAACACCAGCCAAATTACCTCAGTGGACATTGGCAGTAATCAGTAAAGGTCAAATCCCACAACGCGAATAAGGGTTGAAAAATGTAGTTTATTGTGAAACCCTGATCACTTAGCCAATATTGGTTGGTTATATCGGCTAAAACAAGCCCAATGTTGGTTGTAACCCTTGTCTAAGTCTTGTGATTATGATAAATAAGATATCAAAACATTTAGATATTTTGCTCTGATTATGCTCAAATATGTTGCTTATTAGAATATGCCAACGATTTGGTTAATACAGGGGGGACACTCCAGATATCTTTAGACTAGTTGAGAGGGAATAATCAAGACAAATCATACCATGAAGTAACTCCCCTCAACTAGATCCATTAACCAGTCCTGTATGCAACACTTGCTTGCTTATTATAGAGCACAGTGGGATTTGGAGATGCATAAGATCATGGGACAAGTGTTGCAATTTACAATATTGGTAACAGTTGCCCCTTGTTTTTATGTCAATAATCAACACTTTCTGGCCCATATTTCGCGTTGTGGGATTTGACCTTAATAGTTCAACCCAGAAAGTAGTCTGCTTTGCTACTTTTGTCAAGTGTAGGCTTCTTCGATAGACTACAGTGCACCCTACAGTGGGGGCCAATGTTCAGCTTTATGTTCATTTGGGATACACTTGTAGAAGTGTATCTGAGATACAGAAGAAACTGACGAATCAGAAGCTGGCAGCTGCTGCAGCAGATGCATCTGCTGCTTTTCAAGATGGCTGACCTGGAAGTGTATCCGGGATACACATGGGGAGGAAGTGTATCTGGGATACACTCATTAAGAATACACACACTGATGTGTATTTGATATGATACAAGAGTAGGGGGGTCCTGAATCATTATAAGGTAATCATCCATGCATTGTCTACCCAGTACTGTGCTATCATGGGTAGATCTGTATTTAAATGTATAAGAACGATGAATAAAAAATTTGACACCTCTGTATCCCAGATACACTTCTGTTCCCTTGTGTATCCAAGATACACTTCCGTCCCACAGGTGTATCCCAGATACACTTCTGCCCCCCCAAGTGTATCCCAGATACACTTCCGTCCCCCTAGTGTATCCCATATACACTTCCTCCCCTAATGTATCCCAGATACACTTCCGGTCAGCCATCTTGGATAGCAGCAGATGCATCTGCTGCAGCAGGTGCTGGTTTCTGATTGATGAGACTGTTGTATGTCTGAGGTACACTACTGAAAGTGTATCTCAGGTGCACAGATCTCAAAAGCTGAACATCTGCCTCACTGCGTCTAGCCTCACTTCCTCGAACATAAATTACTACCTTGAAATCCCTCGTTTCCTAAGACAGAAGCTCTGAAACTGGCCTGATATGTTCCATTATATTTGGACCTATTTCCTTTTCCTGCTTCCTCAGACATTTTCACTTGCCCTTTCCAACTTCGGGGAAGTAAGGGCTGACTATATAAACTTTGCCTATTGGCGGAAATAGCTAAGAACATCATTTCAATGCTTGAACTGTTTGCCTTCATCAGTCCTTTCCCTGCAAATGTAATTACCTAAATTATTAAATTAATTGAATGGAAACCCTACTTTAATATTACCCTTTATTGAATTTATTTCGGATTCTATTCTCAGGAAGAATCACCACTCCAACAGGGGCTGATGGTAAACACGAGAAAAGTGAGTTCTACCCGGGCACAGGACTATATGTGTCGGAGTGGGGGCTGGGGAATGGTAGAGTGTTTTACATCTTTGTGATCTTATCACCCTACTACCAGACATACCCCATACAGACACCCCGTGGGGACTGTCGGCTCGGGATCCAAATTCATTTTATCCCCACAGTAATGGGTGTAGGGGGTTAGTAGGTGATCTACAGGGATAGCTTACCTACACACCAGGATTAGATATACACTATGGTGTGGTCCACTATAGCTACTCCCCCTGGTGAGTATAGATGCTATTTTGCAGCATGTGAGTTGTTTTCTACCCTCTTGATGCTTTCCGATAAAAGAAAGGAGATACATCCAGATGAGTAAAGATCTATATTATTGCATAATTATTTAACACAATTACTTTTTTTTAATCTTATAATATCAGTACACCACTTACTCATGTCGATGTACTAATTCCAGAAGAACAGTATTTGATTTCACCTGATCTCATCGATCAGTGCAAAACTGTACCTTCTCATCAAACGGTTCGTTACTCTTTAAATTAGTTGAGTCTTGGAACTGTTTAGGATAATTCCCAGCAGCAAAGCTGTCGTTATGGGCAGTTGACTTGCTTTGTTTGGCCATGCCAGTCACCCAGAGTGTCAGATAACAATGAGAAGGATGGAGGGAGGGATATAGGGAGGCAGTATGGGTAGTACAGGTTATAGCAGTACTGCAACAGTTAAATTGGGTGAATACTTACATTAGGATAAATCAAATGAACTGTACAGGAGTAGCTGGGGTAGGGTCAGAGAGGAGTATCGGTGTCTGGTTATTTTTGAGGCATAGTTTACACGTCATAGCTGCACCTTCGGTGATTACACAGTAGGATATACACCCCCCCCCTCCCAACTCTACCCACCCTGCCCTACTGCCCAGTCCCATCCATACCCACTCTACCATACCTAACTGGCACCATAGAGTTCTAAAGGCCTCGTGCAATGCTGGTTGTGCTGTGATTTATTCACATGATGATATTAGGTGAACAGTCTTGTAAGATGTACTAGTGTAGTCAGATGAAGCTGGTATTAGGCATGCACTAAATAAGCATATGTATGGGAATGACAGTAGGGTAAGAGCCCTGTCCCTTACCCATATCTTCATCTACAGTTGTAGGTAGACATCTATTTTCATTATAGGCATTACTACATGGCGGATCAGCTCTCAATTCCTAACATGTGACGAAAAGCTTGGATTTCCCCATAGAATTTACCTCCCTATTATATACGAGTAAAGGGCAAAAGAAGCTCCCTCGTCAGATTTTTAGTGGCCTTTTATCTTGTTGCGTGCAGGCTGGCTATGGTTGGCTATTAGGGGTAGGTGTGGCAGACAAGGTGTGGGCCAAGCAGATCAGGATGGAATCAGGAGGCACCCTGACTATTGAATGACCGATGCTGCTGTGATACTCATGGTAATACATGCTCCATTCCACAGGATTAAATCACCAGATAAGAACAGTTGAGAGGGTTGGGTATCTGACTGATGATTTACTACCTTGTACCATACAGGTATGGCTACTTCCCCAATACCTCATGGAACAGCTCATTGAACTGCTCCCCACACACCCTGATTGCCAGCAAATTGTTTCTCTGCCAGTCATCACTGGTGCCACAGTCGGATTGTGTAGTGGGACCTGATTCTACGGACCACTCACGGGGCAGGGGGAGGTGGAGTAGACTGGTGGTATCTGAGAGTATCTCCCGGTATCCTGCCTCTCAGCCCACTGGTAAGAGCCACTACCGTGCAGCTATATTGTGTCCCTGTGGCTTTTGGCCTGCTGGGAATGAGGGTGGGGGGGGGGGCAATGGTTCTGTATACAAGCTCCCTGACAAAACATCCCAAGATTTCTTTTTCGCCGTACACAACCAGTAGAGATCAGGATGAGACGAATCGCATATAAAAAATTTAATTCAAGATTCAGGTTGAATTAAAACTGAAACACATTTCCGCTCAAAAAATTTAATTCAAGATCCAGGTTGAATTAAGTCCTCTTTAAACTGAAACACATTTCCGCTCAGCCTTAAAAAGATATGGCAAAGGTTGTACTGTCGTATTATGAATACTAATTTTCACCCTAACCATATGTTATAAAGATTCGTGAATAATAAGGGTTAGTATTAAGGTTGAAGTCCTCAGACACAAAATATAGTCTTTAGCCAATAAGGGGGACACCCCCCTGCTCCATCCCATCTCCCATCACATCCTATTATCCCAACCTACCCCCAGACCCGTGTTCATTATAAATGTATGCAGACAGGCATTGTATTGTCACTCCAGGATATGAGAAGACAGGGTATCTATTGTGCATGGGGATAAAGGTATCGTCTGTAAACCCATGGGCTAGGTCCCCATCATAACATACCATCAGGGCATCTAGAACCTTTAGAGAATACATAGATAGTGAAGGGGTATGGAAATAAGATATGTGGGAATGGGAATAAATAATTATATCAGGTTGGTATAATCATATGGTATAATAGAATACATTAAGGAAAAGTATCCTCTCAATGTGTCAGTAAATCTGTTAACATCGCCTCTGTGGTATTTGGCTATAAGGAAAATGGACGTGGGCAAGAACTAGGATACATAGAAGCTTAGGAGGGTGAGGTGGGATGGAAAAGAGATTAGTAGTGCCTAAGGTTGTAGATTGACCACATCCAGTCTGGAATACAAGTGTGAGAGCATCTAGACGGCACTATATCCCTCAGTCCATCCCATACACCTACTCACAGGCTCAAACTGAGAAGCATGCTTGTAGGTGTTTTGTATTAAAATCCACTTAGCCCTACTGTCCTACATGTAGGACACCTTTGAAGGTCACTAAATTTGTCAGTAATTATTGAAAACTTGACCAATCTACACATTTCTTTTATCTACATGCCCTCTGATGTATTGATCATGCCTGGTTAATTCTATACGTTATGGTAGCTGAAATATCCTTTGAATGAGAATGAAGTGGATATTGAAATTATCCAATTAAGTTTTAGCTCCTATACGATCAATATTTGACAAAAAAATACATGATTAGATCTTTTTCTTCACGAAAAAATTAACTTGTATGAGTATTTATCACAGAAAATACGGTGACAGAGTTAAAAGTTACTTTTCCCTATATCGATGGAAAACACAGGTTTCCATGGTAACCGAACGACTCAAAAGAAATATTTTTGTTGATTTTGGTTGCCATGGTTGCTAAAAAATAAGTAGGTTTTCATTATTTTTCACTAAATCATCTCTACTTAAAATTAAATTGCCATTACTTCACTTCTATGTCAAATATTTTCTAAATTCCTTCAGATTTGGAAAGCTGAGGTCATTCCTCAGATGTCAGAAACAGATAAACTTTCGAAGTCAGGACCTTTGTATTGAATTACCAGTGTCCTAACCACTCCGCCAATCTGGACAGTTGATGTACAGGATATAACAACTATTCAAGTATCACCAATTCAATAAGTGATGACCCCTACAACTGTCCATTTTGGGCATGCTAGGAACCAGCTTCAGCTATAGGTCTCACAAAGGAGAATCACTGCAACTCGCTAGTGCGGAATAGAAGGGTGGTTTACCAAGTACTGATTTTGGCTAAAGAAATCTCGAAACAGAAGCCATGTACTCCCCCTAATACCCCCTCCCTCATCCTCATCACCAGCCCTTTGTTATGGCATAACGCGGGCGGCTCACCCAATCACTAATCTCCCTTATCAGCAGAGTATATCACTGTATAAGAGCCCTGTAATCATCAGGACTATAAACAGAGCAGCCCAGGCCCAACCTGAGGCCCTGCCCATGCAGCTACTATTAAACGCAGCCTCTACTAGAATGTACATTTTGCACTTATTCAGGCAGTAACTCTTGTTATTTCGTAGATTTTCGACGCTGTTTCCATCTATAGTTTATAGTGGTCTACCGAGGCGTGCAGCCTTAAAGGTATACGCCAGACTGTACAAAGCTACACGACTTAAGGGGTGCCTCCACCAAAGACCGTCCATCCGTCCGTCCATAAAATCCGTCCAAAAAAGCAGTTTTAGACCAAAAACTGGACGGATTTGATGGACGGATGGACCAAAAGCACTTCCACCAAGGTCTGTCCATCCATCCGTCCATCAAATCCGTCCAGTTTGTGGTCTAAAAATGGACGGATTGGTGGACGGATTGATGGACGGAATCCGTCCGGCCAATCCGTCCATCAATCTGTCCAGTTTTTTACCAATCCGTCCAGTTTTTAACCTCAAACTGGACGGATTGATGGACGGATTGATGGACAGAATGGACGGACGGGAATATCAAAAAATGTTGATATTTCATCCGTCCATTTTTCTACAGAATCCGTCCATTTTTTGGTCATTTTGGGTCATCTGTGATGGATGGAATGGACCCCCACAGACTTCTCCAAAATCACGCTGCATTAGGTTTGCTACAATTATACTGCATTTAGAATTGAAACTAAGATAGAATATATTGGTATAGTTGTCGTTGGGCCATTAAAGTCATTTCGGTTGACTTCATATTTTTGCCGCGCTCGAATATCCTTTTAAAGAAAACCTGGGAATACATTTTAAGTGTTTCTGTCAGAGGATATACCACACCAGCAATATTTAACCAATAATATATGGATAACAGGCACACGAGGGCCTATATGCGTATATAACGCCCGAGGTGCGAAGCACCGAGGGTGTTATATACGTATATAGGCCCGAGTGTGCCTGTTATCCATATATTATTAGGTTTATTATACGATTTATTGACTCAAATGTCCTTATTTACCTTTAAAACGTCCTAATTTCGCCATTTTGAATGATATCTAAGTCGTCTTGTACAGAGGGTGCAGTCGCCATGTTGTGGAAATCTTCAGTAGCGGAGGTGAGGGAGCAGTCATTATTTCAAATCGAACATACCCTCAGTATTAACTTATACGACTGTACTCCCGCGTCGCCACCTGCCGTTTTGGTTACTAACTGCTCCCCTGTATACTTCAATATAGCCAGCATTTCCCTACCCTTCTCCCACTGCCAGAAATGAATGGGCGCCAGAGTGTTCGCCTCACACACCAGAGATCCCCGGTTCGAATCCGAGTGGAAACGTACCAATTCTGAAATGCCTATATTTATGTGAAAAAAAATCCCTAGAATCATTTTAACGAATAGATAAGTAAAGTCCAACTACTACCTTTATAGTAAAAAAAGAATTATAAAAAAAAATTGATTTTAGGAGAAGTTATAACAAAAAGGGTAAAAATTGCTCTATCTCTGTTAATGTAAGGGCTAGAGGGCTGGGAATGTGTCTGTAGACTTCTTGTTTTACCCCCTTGTTTGGTATGGCCGGCACGGTCTAGTGGATAGGGCGTCAGACTCGTAGTCTTGCGGCCCCGGGTTCGATCCTACGACGAAACGCAGGATTTTAACTCAAAATATTCCCCTCAATCGTGCTGTTATCGTGTGATAACAGAACTGTGTTATCCAATAAAAGCACGATCAGAGCCCCAATCGTATAATAAATGCATATATATAGCTGGTATATATATATGGTGACTATAGCCTATGACTTGGGCAGGAGGGGAAGGCAGCCTAAAGAGTGTTTTATATCTAGTTGATCTTATCACCCCACTACCAGACATACCACATGCAGACACCACATGGGGCTGACGGTGCGTGGATCCAAATTCATTTAAGCCCTACAGTAATGGCAGTAGGGGGGTAGTAGATGATCTCCAGGGACAGCTTACCTACAAGCCTGGATTAGATATACACTACAGTGTGCGCCAGGAGCTAGTCCCACTGGTGAGTATTTATATGCTATTTTGCAGCATGGGAGTTGGGATTCTGTGCCCTTAATGCTAATTGCAGTATTAAACAGAAGCATTAACATGGTCAGAGGAGTATATAGATACAATTGCTAAGTATCTAAATTAAGTACTCCTCTGGCATTTTTCTAATTGTCTAGTTATGCATGAATAACTCATAGTCTTTGAATTATAGGCCTATTTTAAACAGCAGTATGCATGAAGATTAAGAATAAAATTGAATCAACGCAATTCCCTTAGCCAACATGTAGTGCTGGTACAGTTCTTACTAAGTCATTTTAAAGGTACTTAACACAATCTAACTGATTGTAGATCAACCAACAATTTTTCTTTTATGACTTTCAGGGATATTAGCCTGATACTTATGGAACACAGAGAAAATAAAAAAGCCCATGTCACAGCATTTATTGCCTTTTGGAGGGTATTTAAATTTGGGTGTATTACATATAGGGCCTCATGAGAAAATCTTATTTTGCCACACACAAAAAAATCCCTCAACAATATCTCAATGAAAATGCAGACATGCATTTATATGATCATTAGAACCATGTTGAAGAAAATAGGGGTCAAGGGCATAATGAAAGTATCCTGAATTAATCAAAGCAAAATCAGGATGCATAGAATGCCAAAGTGTGGCACTTGGATGGCGGATAAACGAAGATCATGACATATAAGTAACGGAAATCTGCAAATATCAGGGTTTAAGGTAGTGGTGTTTTTTTGCCATCAGTTGCTGTATGCATAGAATGTGTTCAGTACCTTTAAATTGTGTGAATAGAATTATGTCATGTCTACCAGCGTAATATAAAAGGTTATTAGAGGTTTTAGATCGCTATCCATTTATGGGTGATCCATTAAAAAGGTGAAAGATGGTGATTTATCTCCATAGTAATTTAATCAGGTAAAATGAGGTAGCGTTGAGAATCATTGTATGTATATTTGTCCACATATCTCACAACATACACCCAGTGCCTCTTGGGCACATTTCCCATCTCTGAGCTGCTATTCTACAGTCATGTCATCTACTCGACTTCTTGTGACGTCAGTGTGTGACGTAATCACAGCTTGTGTACACAAACGTAGCTCCGATTTTCAATGGAATTGGACAAAACATTGGCCTTCACATCTCCTCTCCAAAAGCACCAGCATTGGGTGCAGTATCGTACAAGCGATCAGCCAGTATAGAGTAAGCACTGTGGGGGCAGGAAAGTGGGGAGGGACTGGAAAATAACAGAGGAATGGGTGTTTGGATGTTTGGTAGAGAGTTGGGGGTTGGTTGTGTTTGGTATGCTATCCTGCTCTACCATAGAGCTTAATGAAGCAAGAAGTTAGGATTGAGGGATTGGGGTAAGGGAGTGGAGTAGGGGAGGAATATGGGACTAGGGGGTTGGAAGAGGGGTGGAAACGGTTTAGAATTGGGAGAGTAGAATGAGGGGGAGGGTGGAACAGCGTGTGGCAGTCTGGTAAAGTGTGGGGAGGGGCATGACATGATCTTATTGGTTAAACGACGGGTAATATAAGGCAAGAGGGACAAGGAGACTAAATCCAGTGAATAGCGCTGGTCTGTGTGTTTGGTGTTTGGAAGCTTTGAAGGCATAGTTTACACGCCATAGCTGCAGCAGCCGTGTAATTACACTACAGCCCTCCCCCTCTACCCACCCTGCCCTACTGCCCAGTCCCATCCATATCCACTCTACCATACCTAACTGGCACCATAGCATTCTAAAGGCCTCCTACAATGCTGGTTGTGCTGTGATTTATTGACATGATGTGAGGTAGACGCATGTGTATGCTGTACTGGTGTAGTCTAACGGATCTGATATTATATCATGAGTGCAGTGAATAAATGCATGAGAGCAGGACCCCTCCTTCTCATTACCTACATAAATGTTTACCTAATATGGGTGGTACTATTTTGATTAGTAATAGCACCTCAAAGAGTCCTATAGCCACCAACCGAATGCCCATCACCTAAATACCCAGATGCCAACAGGAAGGACATCAAGCTCATTTTGAATAAGACTGCACATATAGGACTTTGTTAAAGTACTGCTCTAAATCTATGATACAAATTATAATATTTGCAAGCCGTATCTTATTATATAAAATCTACACCCGATATTTAGCATTAAGCAAATGGTAGACGTATGTTTGTAAATTATGTGCGTCTGTGGGACAGCTTGTAAACTCCATCATGATCACCCATATTGGAAAGCAATGGTATATTTGAAAAAAAAGCTCCTTATAATGATCACAACCAAAGTCACCCCAATAAGCCCCTGTATGCTGTTATATTATTAGCAAATAGACTACCAAGCATCTCTAGAAGGCCCAGTAGGTTTCCTCCTTGACATACCCTTTTCTCTGTTGCTGATTAGAATAGCTGAGAGGTCGGTTAGGTCAGCTCTTTCTATCAACCTGAGAACGTGAGCGGTCAAAGGTTTTGACCACCCAACTTTGTAAAGATGGACACTGGACACTTCAGTAGCAAGGGCACTGCGGACATTATGGATACAAGCAAATGGTAAAAATAACGCTAGATCATATCCATCGGCCTCTGATAGATACAAAGGCTAAAAATGTTGCAAAAGTGACATCTCCCAATTTTTCTGATAGAACATTCTGTTTAGGGGGAGTAAACAGACTCCTGTTTGTAGGGGAACATTTCTGATGAATATCAGGAATCATAACTGCACCAAACCTCATCTGGTGCCCTATTCCTAACTCCAGCTGAAGTAGCCTACACAGAATATAGTAGCATTCATCAAGTGAAGGGCGTTGGAACATGGGGAAATTCACAATCAGAAACAGGTGTGGTACATAAAAGAATCAACAAGTGTTCCAGCTCCGGGGATTTTTGTAATTCAGATACAGTGTATAGAATGTGTATAATAGACCCAGGAAGCCACATACTGCCCACTGACATTGTAACCGCTGGATGTTTGGTACAGTGGTTCCCAGCTAGCAAAAGAAACCGTTATTTTACGTCAAAATAACGTTTTAAAACTTTATATATAACTTCATGCCATAGTAAGGGGCCTTAGAGAAACGTAATATGATGTTATAAAATGCTATATAACGTGTTTGTTTTGTTTTGTTTACTGGGGTTAATAATCCTCCATGCCTTGGTAATAAACACAAGATAAAACCATTTAGATAAGGGTGGGGTAGGAGGTTGGGCTGTTGGGTCTTTGATCGCTTGATTTACTTGCTCTTTACCAGATGAGGAATACCTCATTCAGTGACACTGTGCAGCTCACTGAGCAACTTCCCACACGGAGCAACTCCCCACACATATCTGATTGTTGCTAGCAAATTGTTTCCTACCGCTCATCACTGGCCTCCTAGCTGGGTGTGTATCGGGGACGTGCTTCTATGGACCACATGTGGATCTTCAGCAGAAGAGGTAGCTTACACAAAATTAAGTTGTGATGTGGGAAAATGCTCAATTGGAAGTAGGTGTGGTACATAAGAATATTGACAAATGTTCTAGTTCGGGGGATTTTATAATCCAGATGTGGTGTACAATGTGCATAGTAGACCCAAGACGCTATACACACTGCATACTGACTGAGTGACAGATGGACATCAGGTTACAGAGGTTAATACATTCTCCATGCCTTGGTAATAAAACACGAGATAACCCCATTTAGATAAGGAAGGGATGGGAGGTTGGGCTGTTGGCTCTTTGACTGATGGATTTACTTGCTCTTTACCATACGAGGGAATACCAATGAGTGGCTCACTGCGCTGCTCCCCGCACACATTTTGATTGTTGCTAGCATTGTTTCCTGCACCACTGGCCACTAGCATCCCAGCCAGGGTGTGTATCTGGACGTACTTCTATGGACCACCTGTGGAGTAGGCATCTCGAGGGATCCTCTCTCCTAGTCTCCTGTTACAGAAGTCTCCTCCTGTGCAGCGATATTAAGCTTCTATTGCTCTTGACCCGTTGAGATGATATTATAGGTTCCTCCTGGAAATCCAGCATGCACCAAATGTGTGGAAGGAGAGGGACCTTTCTGAACTGGGAATTTGCATGGAATATGGTTATAACCCTTTCCTCATTGCCCCCCCCCCCCAAAAAAAAAGAAATTGATGTGCATGTATGCACAAATGGATAGGCTACATATTTTCTCGATTGCTACCTTTGTCTCGATAGACAGAAAACAAATTTGCTCTAACCTTTTACCAACAATGTAGCACAGTGCAGTGGTGACCAGTCAAGATCTGTTTAAAATGGAACTGGTAGGGACAGGGAGAGGTAGAAGTGAAAAAGTAGTAAAAGGCGCTTAGGCATTAGCATGGGGACTTTGGGAAATTGAGATTTTAGTAGAGGAGATGGATAAGGAAGTAGAATACTCGCACCGGTTTGAAGATTGATAGGTAATAGGCTTGTGAAGGTGAAAAGGTTACACGAAAAGAGGAGCAAGGGAAGAAACAAACTAACCTTTAAATGCACTAACTGCTATATAACTTTGCCTCTGTGAGACTGAATATTCCAGAGAGAGGCATTCGGGAGGCGAAGGACAAACTCGTATAGGGCAAGAGGGGGTGGGACATTAGCAGCGTGCCCTTTTGTAAATTGGCCACATCTAGCCTGGAATACATAAGTACCAAGGGCTCAATGACCTTACCTGTAGATCTAGCTCCTAGACTATAGATTGATCTTAGAAGTAGACCTTGCACCGCCTCTCTGTGACATGCAGTACACCATGTGGCAAGTATTCCTACAGCTAATTTCTCTATTGCTATACATTTTGTACATGTTGCATACACTTTTCTGTAGATTTAGGAAAGAAAGAATTTTTGAAAGAAAAAATAACGTTTTTGTTCCATTTGTACTCCATGGCTTCTGAAACCTTCCAGAATAGAACTAATCTAATTGAAACATTAAATATGATTAAATTGTAGAATATGTATAGTCTCAACATATCGGTGACAAATGATGCATGCATATGTGTTAATTTGAACCAACCGGTTACGATTACACTAATATCTACTTGATACACATATAGGAAATAGCATCAGAAATCCCTCTAGTACATTCAGGGCTATACCCTGCATTAGTCCCGATGTTCAGCGGTACACAGTAGGCTGTGATGGTAAAGAGGAAATGAGCGCGGCCACAGTCATTAAACATGAATAGTATAGCCGTCTCCTGCGGTGATTTAGCACGGTAGATGACTACTAAATATCCTGAAGGTTTGCTTAGGAATCTTAGGCACACTACAAGTTTGCTGAGGCATGCGAAGCACGCTAATGGGGTGCGTGGACATGTGGTACAAATGTATGTATCATTCAAAGTGAGTTCAAGGCCGAGATAAAGACTCTGTATTGCTACCTACTAGTAGCAGTAGCATATAGGGATATACGCCCCTATAGAGCAGCAGCAGACCCTCCAAAAGAGCCATATTTTAGGAGTTTAATGCATGGAAATACTGATGGCTAAAAACTTTTTTTTTGTGTTTAGGAATGTCTCTGGACACAGGAAAGTGAACTTGTGTTATCAAATTCATGTACCGTTTTTGCAGAATTAACGCTTTTTTGCAACTACCTCTTCAAATCCAGGCTCTTTTTCTGGGGTCTCAGAAAGTAGACGAATTGACTTATCCTGACATGAATATTGACTGTAGGAAGATTTCAATGATACCTACCCCCCCTAAATCAGACCCAAGGAATCTATAGGTGCTATTATCTCATTGCTAGGACAATTGGTTGCCTAGCAACGCCTGTTTTTGGATAGCAACCGGCTCCATCGGAGAATAGATTATAGGCCAATAATAATCCCTTGGGAATTCCGTAATCATCTCAGTTTTACAACTAGATTCCATACATTAAAGGGTCATGAATAAGGAAAGTGACACTGCTCTGGTTACAATTCCACATTTCAGGTTATTTCTAGGAAAATGAAAATGATCATTATAGCAAACAGTTAATGGAACTCAAGTTTCACATGAAATAGAGGTGTCAAAATTTCAATACCTAGCCAGCCTCTCTAAGCCAGTCTAAGGAATCCTGCAGTACCAATTACCCCTATGGACAATGATTGCATAACAATGTTTTTATTTTGCCTAGCAACCATAACTTTTGCATAGCAACAATGGCAAATATGCATGGTAGTGTCACAGATAAAACAAAGACATCAAATGTATATCCAGCAAATTATAACATTTTGTGTATTTTACATTAAAGATACTCTAACTCTGCTGCAAGAGTAGTAAGAAAATGATGACGGAGGAACACTCTGATAAGAATATCAAGTAATAAACCCATGCTACAGAATAACAACAATTGGTACAAGATCCTATACTTAACTTACAACTTAAATCATTTGTACAGTCAACATTCTAGTTTATAGCCACTCTTGGGACTTATAAATGAGAAATGGCGACATTAGCGAGATGGCTGCATTAGAGGGAGTCAAATGTCAATAGTTATAACACCGCCGCCTCCTCCAACCACCAGTTCCTGGATGTACTGCTACTATCCCAGGCAACCAATCAGAATCTTTGGGCCCTGGATAAAAGGGGCATGCAGAATTTAGTTGTCCATCTCGATTGTTTCATTAGGCAATCTATGAATGCTGACTGGTCATATTTCTGTTCATGTGTGTGTGCTGTAGCTGTCGGGCAAGGGCTTATGGCTATAGGTGAGATGTTAAAGCTACAACTAGTGGTATACCCGGGATATACCCCAGTCTGGCTTTCCACTGACACCTTCCACTCAGCTTCTCTTGCATCCTTCCAGTGCTACATGTATTGCTTATTGTCAAATGACAACACAAAGATGGCATGAGGGGAATACATTCTACAGCACCTCTCAAACCCATAACAATGCAGGTATGAGGCTCCGGCAGGATATACAAATGTATTTTATTTGAAGTATAAGAGCAGGTATTGGGGGGCAGAGAGAAGGGGAATTGATCGGACTTCAGGTTGATTTTCAGTAAACCCAACTGTGACAACTCTTGGAGTGTTGAAATGGCCCCATTAGAGAGTATAAAACACCTATTGGGACTGGAAAATGAGTGGCCGCAAGGGAGGCATGTGACCAGATTAAAGGGGTGGCCGTATTAGAGGGAGTTTATTACATCAAAATAATGGGGACGATGGTAGGGACTTTGGAAAAATGGCCATAATGATGAAGTGTCTGCATTAGAGGTGTGGCCCCTAGGAGGGAGTTGACTGTATCTATAAACTATGGAGAAAGTTATGCCCCTTACTGACAGATCAAAACAATATACAATACAGCACAAAGATTATGCTTATACTGTGTATGCTTTCTCCTTTTATACAATTAGGCACTATCCTGGACAGAGTCAGTACATTTGTTGAAGCATTCTTCTGTGATGGAATCCCAGTTTGGGTGCAAGTACAATTGTTATTGTCACTTCTGTCTGTCACTACACTCACAATCCAGACCATGCATTTTCTCTATAGAGCATGGCCCATGAAATGTTCTGAGAATATATCTTCTCCCTCTGATATGCTGCTGAAAGCTGGCCTCAGCTTTTAGCAAAGGCAACATCCCCTGTAGAGATAATTCTGAATCCAAGAACAGTCAGGCCCTTATGGTAGGGATGGAGATCTTTGCATGTTATAACAGTTCTTGTCTGCAGCCACAACTCATCAATATTTACAAACTTTGCAAATATTGGGACATAATGATTCTTCCTCTCATATTGTTTTCTTCACAGCAGCATGCTCCATCCTTTATCAATAGTGACTTTCCCAATAACTACTCCGAGGCAATATATGGCTGTATATTCCTCCTGTAGTTGTTGTGGTAGTTCCCTTCCCTGCTATCATATATTAGGAGGGAAAGAAATGTTTTTGGGAGGTTGTAAATCTACATTGAGGCAGTAGTGGTGAGTAGAAGATGTTTCTGCAAGGTTATGCACATATCTGGAGGCAACAGAACATGTCTCTGGGAGATAATCAATCTGTAGACCATCAAAACATAATGAGAATGTTAGTACAGTGTAGAGTTCCAGAAAAAGGGTTATGTTATGTGATGTTAGCCTTTCCTGACAGTCAGTGGCTGTTGCCACCCCTCCACGTTGCTCACCTCCTCCTCCCTGATATAAGGAGAGGTTTGGAGTTCTCTAGTAAGAGAACAAGGGACCTGCACAGGACACACGCCTCTAGAGGGTCTCAGTTATCAGGTATTTATGATCCTAATTGAGAAGTTAGTATCCTATGTACAGCTCTCGATATATCAACAAGGATAAACATATAACAATACTGTGTATACACCATAGCACTAACCATACCATGTCTGTGGGAGGCCATGGTGCGAGATTTTGGATGTAGAGCAGGCAATAAGGTGAATAGAAATCTCCTACTCACCCTACAGAAGGGGAGGCAGAAGGGGCAGTTCAGAGGACAGAACATGACACTGGGAGGTTGTTCACTAAAGGCAAGCACTAGAGGTAAGTAAGAGTGTATGATTATGTCTCTTGGAGGTTTTACAAGGTGAAGGAGACAGTATGAGTAAGTTATATGATGGGACTTGGCTTTGTGAGTAATTATTTACCCCTTTAAGGACGACATATGCCTTAATGCATCATGCCCTTGGTCATAATGATGTATAAATGCAGCCCTGGCAAGTAACTCACCAGTGCTGCATTCAAGCATCAACCTGACCCTACAGAGTTCTGACATCCCCGAAGGGTCGGCATGATGCACCAATGCAGCACTAGCAAGTTACTCGCCAGGGTTGCATTTGTGCATCATGACAACAAATGTCATCTTTTAGTGACATCTACCCTTAAAGGGTGAAAGAAGAATGTAGAACTGCAGGAGAGGTCTCTGAAGGTGAACAATAATAATTAGATGGATCATGAGAAGCACAGTGAAAGGTATTCTGTCTTGGTACTCCAGTTTTCTGATAATGTTCACTATCTGTCATTATATTGGTGTTCAGCTGGGGACGTATTGGGGTGTGAATAACATGGATAGGACAGGCACCAATCTAGACCTGATTCTTGTCTAATAAACATGAGGTTTCTTGAGAAAGAGAATGTCTGCTGCTAGGTAATTTCTGCAAAATTAAAGTATTGTGACTAGAAATCCTGAAACAACTTGTTAGATATGAATTAGATGTCCTTGTTTCATCCGTTAAACTACCATGCATATTTACTATGGTTGCTATACAAAATAGATATGGTTGCTATGCAAGATCTAGAGTAGCAAACTGAGGATATGGCTAGGCAACCATTGGGCACACAGAAAACCAATTTTTATTAAAGGATTCATTGGATCCAATTTAAGGTAGATTGGTATCATTAGAATTTTGATACCTCTATTTCCTGTGAAGCCACAGCCCATTAACTATAATTATTTGCTAGGGTATTCATATTTATTTACATAGAAATGGCATCAACTGAAATTTACGTTAGAACAGTTATACTGTATTATTCAGAACCCTTCAATGCATGGATTCCAGTAGTGAAACTAAAATGGTCATGGAATTCCTCTGGGATTATAATTGACCAATAATCTAATCTCCGATCGGGTTGATTGCTATGAAAAACAGGCGTTGCTAGGCAACCAATGGTCCTAGCAATGAGATAATAGCACCAATAGATTCCTTGGGTCTGATTTAGGGGGCTTGGTGTCATTGAAATCTTCCTACAGTCAATATTCATGTCAGAAGTTGATTTATCTACTTTTTGAGACCCCAGAAAAAGAGCCTGGATTTGAAGAGGTAGTCGTAGAAAAGCGTTAATGCTGCAAAAATGGTACATGAATTTGATAGCACAAGTTCACTTTTCTGTATCCAGAGACATTCCCAAACACCAAAAAAATGTTTTTAGCTATCAGTATGATCATGGAATTCCTCTGGGATTATAATTGACCAATTTCTTAATCTCTGATCAGGTCGATTGCGATGAAAAACAGCCGTTGCGAAGCAACCAATTGTCCTAGCAATGAGATAATAGCACCAATGGATTCCTTGGGTCTGATTTAGGGGGGGTAGGTGTCATTGAAATCTTCCTACAGTCAATATTCATGTCAGGAGAAGTTGATTCATCTACTTTTTGAGACCCCAGAAAAAGAGCCTGGATTAGAAGAGGAAGTCGTAAAAAAGCGTTAATTCTGCAAAAACGGTACATGAATTTGATAGCACAAGTTCACTTTTCTGTATCCAGAGACATTCCCAAACACAAAAAAAGAGTTTTTAGCCATCAGTATTTCCGTGCATTAAGTCACTCCTGAGGGCCCCCCTCGCTGCTCCCCTACTAGGAGGTGGTTATATTTAAGAGCTCTTTTTCTCTCTGAAAGCCTGGGTATCTAGCAGGATCCGTACCCACAACCTCAGAACATTGAGCCCAACAGCTAACTGACTGCTCCACCGGGACTCATGCAATGATACTAAACAGCCAATAGTATATGTAGTGCTTCTGCCTTTTTAGCTCAATGAGTAACGTTATTTAAAAACTTTGAGCGGTTCTAGCCCAATTGGTCCCAATGCCAACGAGAAGTACCCTGTATGCTAGCAGCAGGACCAACCAGTCACATGTGTTTGAGCCTGTTAACTAGGGCCTATGGTGGTGAGGGATTGTCCCATTAGACAATGTAAAGAGTGCTGTTTAGTTGGTGCTGCTGTTGTATAAATCGGGGGCTCCGCCCCCGCACCCCCGTTTTTTTTTCTTTTTCGTTTTTTTTCTTGAAATATCAGAAAAGCCAACTGGCAAACTAGGGCCTATGTTGGTGAGGTATTGTCCCATTAGATGAAGTTAAGAGTACTGTTATGTTGGTGGTGCTGTTGTATAATTCGGGGGCTCCGCCCCCGCATCCCCGTTTTCTTTCTTTTTTTCTTTTTTTCTTGAAAAAGCTGAATAGTCAAAGAAATAAAAAAACGTGTATCAGGCATATCAAAACTTCTGCTTCACATGGGATTCGTGCCCAGGGTCTGGGAGTCTAAACCAGAAGTGCCATGTACTCAAGGATTGTGACCTCAGAGACCACCTGTGAGTGTTGGTTCATGGTTAGTTTATATATGGCTATGCTGTATCAGAATGAGGCTACACTCTTCAAGCATGTGCTCTGATCATTGTATTTCTATGAGAACACACAGAGGATATGTTTGATGATCATATAACCTCCTAGGAGGGTTATACAGGATATCCTCCTAGGCCACATGTGTGGAAAAAGAGCTGTAATCAGGCTATTTTACATAATCAATCTATGAAAGCGGGCTGATATAAGCCTCGGCCTTCGGCCTTGGCTTATATCAATGATATTGCCTCTCGACCCCCAGGAGTATATCCAGTACTCAGTGATTTGTGGCAGGACTTCACTTCAGTTATAGGGCACATACTAGCAGGTAGTAATATAGCGGACTACCTGGTTTGGACTGTGTGTACAGTAACACAGGCAGTCATTTCCGCTTCCGGTTCTGCCCTTGCAAACTTAGCCTGTTACTGCCAAGCTATGGTGTTTGTGAGTGTAGTCACTGCCTAAGTCTCACGATACATTGCGAGCTCAGAACTAACATTGCTGTCCATATGGAGAAACCAGAATTATCGCTATATATATAGGGAGTTCGGGCTTTGTGGTAGAACTTCCCATCAGTTATAGGGCCCACAGTAGCAGGTAGTAGTACAGGGAGTTTGGGCTGAAACTGAATCAGGCAGGCCCTTTTGCCGCTCTCTTAACAATAACAATATTTTAGTACCATGTTTTGTAGGACACACAGTAGCAGATTGTAGTATAGGGAGTATAGGGCATTGTGGCAGAACACCACAGCAGTTATAGGGCACACAGTAGCATGTAGTAGTATAGGGAGTTTTGGCTTTATAGCAGAACACCACAGCAAGTAAAAGGCACACAGTAGCAGATAGTAGTATAGGGAGTTTGGGCTTCACTGTTAGAAGTAAGTAGTGTTCCTGTACACCAAATACTGGGGGCAACTTTGGTTCCAGTAGATTGTGTTGTAGACCTACAGCAAGTGAGCTTTTGTATATTTACAGCACTATGTACTGTATAGGGACAGCAGAATCTTCTGTTACTGTACAGAAAAATTGATTGTAAATCATAGTCTGAAGGTCCTGGGTTCACCTCCCAGTGCTGGTGACATTTTTAACCATCCATGTGAGGGAAAAACGAATTTCAGGTGGATGTAGGTAAAACAAGAGAAGTGGCTCCACCAAGGATTGAACTCACCACCTGTGGTGTTGGAGACAGGCGCTGATCTGTTGCGCCACAGTGCCGGTGTTACAAACATTCATATTGGGATATATCTCTACTCTACTTCTCAACTGATTAATAATAATTTGTAAAGGTCTGGGGTTCGCCTCCCAGTGCTGGTGATATTTTTAATCATCCATGTGAGTGAAAAACGAATTTTAGGTGGATGTAGGTGAAACAAGAGAAGTGGCTCCACCAAGGATTGAACTCACCACCTGTGGTGTTGGAGACAGGCGCTGATCCGTTGCGCCACAGAGCCGGTGTTACAAATGGTCATATTGGGATATAAGCTACCTCTGCCATGTCTGTATTAAATGAGCTACAGCCTTGTTGCTAAAGATCCCTGATGAGAGGTGGCTAGACCTAGGATCGATCCCACGACCTCTTGTGTACATATTACAGGGAAAAGTACTGTAGATCTACAAGTCACTACCGTAACCTGCATCTACAGTAACAGAATTGTACATGTACAGTAGAATTTGCTGTATTATTATTTACAGCTAAAGTGCTGTACACTTACAGCAAATTTTGCTGTTCACGAACAACAACTTTTTACAGTGTTTATAGCAGAACACCACAGCAAGTAAAAGGTACACAGTAGCAGGTAGTAGTATAGGGAGTTTGGGCTTTATAGCAGAGCACCACAGCAATTATAATGCACACAGTAGCAGATAGTAGTATAGGGAGTCTGGGCTTTGTGGCAGAACACCACAGCAATTATAATGCACACAGTAGCAGATAGTAGTATAGGGAGTATAGGGCATTGTGGCAGAACACCATAGCAGTTATAGTGCACACGGTAGCAGGTAGTAGTATAGGAAGTTTTGGCTTTATAGCAGAACACCACAGCGGTTATAGGGTACACAGTAGCAGGGAATAGGTAGTTTGGGCTTTGTGGCTGGGGAACTGGAGTTCACACAGGACCAATTGACATGGTAACTTCTGCTAGTCACCTCAACCTTACCGTAATCACCACTCTAGTATTGTTCCTACACTTAAGAACTTAGACGCATGTTGTATCCTACGCTTATGTCGGTCCTGCACTTACTTGACATACAAAACAGGATCTGTGCTTATTCAATGAAAACCTTTGTCAAAACGGGTCACTACGGTAACTAACTTGAAGAATAGAGGGATTTGAGAGCAAAAGGAACCCTGCCCCTTGGGTTAACCTATACAACACACAATCATTCTTCAAACAACCCGATCTCGATTATACTCCTTTTCTATCCTTCAGTGGTCCTGCCTCCCAAAGCTGCTCTCTGCTCTCTGGTCGTACCCCTGCCCCCTGCCTGTCCTGTCCCCACTCGGTTCCCTCTGTTGATAATCGCAGCTTCTTATTTTGCATATACTCAGCACTAAACCCTCGACTGCTGCAAAACCCTACATCACACCAGACGCCAGTAGAAGAATTTTAATGGAATGTCTTTATTGATTTTAAAGGAATGTACTTGATGATTTTAAGGAATGGCCTTGATTATTTCACTGGAATGTGCTTAATGGTTTTAATGAAATGTTCTTGATGATTGAACAGTTCCACTAATCGTGTTGCTGTTCTGGGAGAACCTAAAGACTGTGCATTGTAGTATTTCCCCAGTGGCCTTTTAAATTATAAGGGTAAACCCACAAGAGGCAGGATCAACATCAACGTTTAGCAGTCAATCTCAAAGGCAGAATGGATTGTTGGGGTTTCGGGTTTGCTTTAGGACGCGTCACAATGTATGACATCAAAGGGAATCGCTGATGGAAAGAAGGGCACGAGGATAGAGGGGAGGGGTTAGGTAAGGTAGGGGAGGGAGTGGGGGAGGGAGGGAGGGAGGGAGGGAGGGAGGGAGGGGGGTAAGGGGGGTAAGGGGTAAGGGGTGAAGGGGAAGGTAGCGAGGCACAGGAGACGGACAGGAAGAGGGGCAAGAGGATAAAGGGGAAAGGGTTAGGTAGAGATTATGGTAGGGAAGGAGGGAGGGGTAGCGGCCCGGGATAGCGGGGTAAAGGAGAAAGGGAATAAGAGAGATGGAGATGAGCGAGGCAGGGGAGAGATATATGGAAGGTAGTGAAACAGTTTGAAAGGGCTGCAGAAAGGTAGATATTACAGTAAACTAATATCTAGGAATGAAAGATGGCAAAAGGACCACGACAGGGATTTCAATAAGCAGGAAGACAAATGTACAAGGGCCCACTGTGGATAACATGAATCTGTTGATGCCCTAGAGGAGGGGCAGTACCATGGAGGTATGGAGGGTCCCACTGTGGGGGCAGTTAGAGTAGAATTGGGCAAGCAGGCAGGCAAGAGGCAGCAGGACCCCCTGTAGTGGTGGTGGTGCAGGAGGAGGTATAGTGGTGCCACCACCGGCACTGGGACAGACGCCGTCAGTAGGTGGCAGGCTGCCGAGCACCTCATACCGGGACCTAACTGCCGCAGGAGGAGGAGGAGCAACTCAGAGCAACTCAGACCCTCCAACAGAGCAATAGGAGCTGTGTCAGTGTGCAGCCGAGCAGGAGGGAGTGAGGAGCCACAGGAGGCAGTGAGGGGTACAGGAGGAGTGAGTAGGACCAGGAGGAGGAAACACCATGGCCTCGGCAGGCAATTGTAGCGAGTGGCTGGAGAATTTCCGTCAGGTGTGTCAGATTGATGCCCTTCAGTTTACTGATACCTGGCAACACTACGACGAAGATGGTGAGTCCGGCCTTTAAGTAATCTTATCAATTTTAAATGGTTTGACTAAAGTCATTGAAATGCGCACGCAATAAGGACAATGTGTTCGATTTAAGGTATTTCTGACCAAAGGAGGGTAAGGGGGGATCAATGTGGTTTTCCCAGCTACCTCACTGACCATAAGCACTAGATTTATCAATTTGAGAACTAGGAGACACAGTGTCATGTGCTTCGAGTCTATGACTGCATTTAAAATCATTCAGCTTCTCCTAATAACATTTTAGTTATCATGTTGACCTATGCAAGTGAGAAATGACAGGCTAATGTACTCCAGCGAAAACAGACCAATGTGTGCATGTATGTATGTGTGCATGCCATCCCCAAGCTACCCAAACTTTAGTCCAAGACTGCAGCACGCTCCTAATGATGCCTGACTCTTTAAGGAAGAGCCACCTGCCTTCTTCAAACGCCGTTCTTTTTAGAGGATGTTTGTTAAAAACAAACCTGATTAGGATTCAGAGTTCACCGGCCTTCTTTTAAATTGGAAAATAACATAGAGAATGCCACTGGAAGTAAAGGTGCTGAAGTCCGCTTGGTTTTCTACCTCTTAAATCTAAAAATGCTCAGTATTTGTCTCTGGCCGCCGGAAACATGCCAGAGTATTGTGTCTTGGATAATTGACTGGCTGCAACATTTTCAGAATACAAGATTTAATTATGTATAGTGACTGATGTTTAATTAGGAAAAGAAGTCCTAATCTAAAAGGTTAACATGTCTGCAGTTTGTCCAATCACTTAACTAACGCATTCCCAACCTTCCTATTATTACATCAACTGAAATAGAAAATGAAATTTGGATGACAACTAGAGAATTACCATTACCATTTAATGCAGCGGTAACAAACACAATGAAGCCCTCCGCGAGTAATTGATGCTATTTAAGGTCTCTGTGGAGCACCACAGGTTTGAGGTATGGGACCTGTACATTAGAGTCCTTTGTACGTCATATTACATTTATTATGTACAAGGCGTACGTAATCACCCCCTGGGGACCCTCTTCTCAGTGACAAATATGCACACTGTAAGAGGGGTGTAAACGCAACTGCAGTGCCATAGTGGAGAGAGCAGCGGCAGTATTGGAACTATAATGTGTAGATGAATTCCTTGATTTCCGCTGTGATTAAGAACTACAATGAAATCAGTGGGGGACAAGATGGCGGCTACCAGGTGATCACCATCTAGGGCCATATAGCCGAGCTCGATAGCATCATGCGTCTATCCCATTACCATTCAGTGGGCTTCAATTTAAATTCACTCGGTTCCGCCATTCACGATTGGTAAAGAAATTGTCCGGGCCTGATTGGGGATGAAACAAAACGTGGAGCTGCGTCGGAGAAGCCTCTCTTGGTCGTCAATCTTTTCTACACAGGGAATTTGTTGTCTCGGTGAGGCAGTAAATTAGGATGGAAGGGAATTAAGTGGGAAAACAGTGAGGGTGGGCATAGGACAAAGCAGACACTCTGCGGCAGTCTGTTAAGGTAGGCGGCAATGGGGATAGTACATTATGTGGGGATTGAATCAAATGTATAATCTGCCTATTATTCTTATTGTAGGTTTGTTTCCATATTCTATCCCTTCAACCCTTAGATAAGGTCATGAAGACTGTTTTGGGCAGACGGTTATTGGCACTAGTTTTAGTCGAGGTTATGGGAACTAGTCTGGGAGGAGGTTAGGTGGTCTAGTCTCGGAGGTGGTCATAGGTAGTGGCCTGATAGGAGGATTCCGGGGAGGATTTCTTCTCATTTCAAGCCTTGCTTTTATTGAGATTGGAATCCGAGATAGCTTGAGGTGTTCAGCCCTAACAGGAAAACCACAGAGAAACGCTTGTGTATAGACCTACTGGTTAGTTATCTGATATTACATTGATAAATAAACATTGAATTGTCCTCATGTAGGAAATATTTAGAACCATTTATCAAGCCTCCATTTTTATTAAGTTCATTTGCATACTTTGGAACCCTACTATTTTTCAATAACAAACACATTTTGCAAACCATATAAATTCATTATGGAGATGGATATACATATACCCTTCTTTTTCTTATTGATAAATGAAGAAGTAGGATAGAAAAACCATCATTGGCGTTGGACCGTCATTACCATAACAGTGGATTGGTTGACAAGTCATGACACTGTAGAAATGAAGAAGGATGAATATCACAATGTACCCTTTAACGACATAATAACTTATAGCGAAATTGAGTGCCAGGAAAAGTATGTAGGCGATGTATTAAGCTTATGCACTTGTAGTATTGCTTATTTACAAATGAATCTATACATTATAACTCCCAACTGTGCAAAGATGAATAAGGGTTACAATCTAGTCTCACTAACAGAGAAGCAGTTGGGATTGCACCAGCTTAATCATTATCAAACCTAATGGCTTAGCAATCCAATGAGCTTCACAAACCCTCTACCCTCCAATACTGCACAGCCAATAGCCCTACTACATGTAGACTACAACATGGCCATGGATAATCGATCTGATTCCGGTTTGGTCCATTTAAGGTAATCCTCTTTTTATGAGCAGGCTACAGTGGCGCATGCTTATATTGTTACTTCACCAGGTCAATTGGGCATTAGTGTTAGCCCTTTTCTCATTCGTGAGCCTACAACAAAAACGGGTTGGCTAGAAACGAGCTGTTTCAGATTAGGGGGAAAGTACGTAGGGGAGACGGCTTTTATTAATTGCAACTGAGGGCAATCCTCACCATTACTGAGTTGCGCTGCAGTCCGTGGGAGTCTAACAATTCCTCCTGAACATGACGATACAAGTGATGCTGGGTTCAGTAGAGTGATGAGCCTTAACCTTTGTTTGGCATGAGGCTGAGATAAAGAATCTGTTTCAGATAACTCCACTGTACCTCGTAAAATAACTGGGCAAGACTCCTGCCATTTCTCAACAAAATTCCTATCATCGTTTTCTGATCGACCAAATTCCTGTATTTTCTGGCCAGGTTACCTCAGTTTGTCATTCTTGCCTAATTTCTTTTTTGTTTGGGTTCAGATTTTTTCTATGTGCTAATATTTTCTATCTCAGCCCACGCCCCATGTTCCTAAAAAGGATTTGATATCAAATTGTTATCGCATCAGGCAGCAGTCAATAATAACATGCTGCCCTTGGGTTGCTGGCATGTAGATGGTCTGGGAGACTGTCCTTAGATTGCAGTATAACGAGGTGATATGAAAATCGGCGGTGAAACATCGGGTATGTGCATGACTGGGAGGCCTTAAGGATAGATGGCATTCTTACATGCAATAACTCCACGGCACAGAATTCATGGAGGACTAAGAGCAGTACGGAATGGGGCTGTGAGTGGAGGCTACAGCAATAAAGGGGGAGAGGGGGGCTTAAGAGGGGGTAACAATACTGCAGGGGAAAGGGAAGGCCCAAACCAGGGGCCTAGAGGGGGAGCTATAGCAGGAGAGATGGTGGGGGGTGAAGGGTAAAGGGAGGCAGAAGGGTGGGTGGGGGTTTCAAAGGAAAATGGGGTAATGGTGCGACCAAATTGTTGTTTATGGTTGCTTCTGTACTGGTTTTCTGTTTGGTTGAAACCCGATGAGGAGAGAAATTCTGTTTTCTATGAAGAAAACCAGTAATTTACAATAGGGTGAGGGTGACTGTGTGTGGATAGAGACGAGAATGCAAAGTATAACCAAACTCCTATTTTACCTTGTCCAGCTCTTTGTAAAGATTTTATGGGGAAATGACCAATTAAGGTATTGTAGAAGGTGCCCGAGAGATTTGATGTTTATAGTTCCATACTCGGAACAGTATCATGCCGTTTAAAATATGTATAGGCCTACTGCTCATTAATGGGATATGAGAGAGCCGAGGAAGGTTATGGTTGAACTGAGCAATTTACATGATAACTTAAAATATGCCACACAAATGAGACCCTAACTTACAAGTAAGATGTCTTCGTATCACCTTTATTTTTAATAAATAAAGTATATGTATTGTGTTTTATGTCTGACAGTGGTGACTACTACAGCCCCGTTAATTTTACCAATGCACACTCACACTCCCATTAATTAACCCTCCCCAGTATCTCACGACCTATGTGATTCTAAATTACACAACTAAACAAATTATAACTTGATCGTTTCAACTTAGAATTGTTCTTTTGGTAGATGTTTGTCTTAGTTATATGAAAAGAATGAGCACTTGATCCATTCAGAATTGGGTTCCCCATTGAGGCAAAACCAAGTGAGATAACCGAGTTGTTAATACTTCTTGTCAACTTTCGTCTATAATTATATACGTTATCACTGAGGCCTGCAGATACATAACTCGACGGTATGCACCCATTAATGGCGTACCGTAATGATCCGTTCTGCAGGTTATTCGAATAGGCGCCGGTCTTGAATAAGCCGGGGGCTACATAGATATCAAATTAGGTAATAATAGCGCTAAAAACTGTGTATAGTTATCTTGAATAAGCGCCTGTTAAGTATGCACCGAGCACACAGTGCTATTGCAATCTATAGGCCTATATGTGACACGATCTGCGAAAAAGGCCCTTAGTGCAAGGTGTACTAAGGTCCCTATATGTATAAGCACCCGGGCGCTTCAACGAGGCACTACGGTATAGGCCGTCAGTGAGGACAGCACGTGGTCTATGACGTGCTATACCACGTGATGTAGTACGGGGTGCGTGGTTGGTCAGCCCATAACTCCCCTCCTGATGGATGAAGGGGTCGGAGTGCGCTGGTTCCCGAGGGGGCCGGCGTCTCTCTGATTAACATCTACCCACAAACAAGGCTCTCATTACGGGTACCGGCGCAGGAACCGGCCACCGGCGCGTCCGCTCCAGGAAGACGGTAGCCTGGGAAGCTCGGCTCGTTTGGTGTTTGTTTGGGACAGATTTAGTGTATAGGGGTCCGGTTGGACAACTTAATGAGATATATTGATGATACAGAGGTTTAATTAGTAAAATAACGAGGAATCAACGCTAGAAATGGTCGGCGTTTTGGTATGCTGGAATCTTTCCCCAAGCTAATCTCAAATAATAGTCTCAAATAAGCGTCGGTTTCGCCCAGCAGTCTCAAGGTATGGCTGCTACATCGATTGCCCTGGCCCATATATAGGCATACACGTTCATCCAATCACAGCTGTAGCCTGAGGCAAAGACCCATGGCAGGGGGTTCCAGTTAGCTACTCACCACTGATCCAATTCGGCAGGGACTCCTTCCCCTGCAGGATCAAAAACTGTACATGCCTTAATTTATTCCCATTAAAGCAGCTGTCATACAAGGAATCCCCTTAGTTGGGAGACTCCTTGTAATGTGAGGTAGTTGACTAAGTCTTGAGGTCTTGTAGTATAGTTGGTATTTATTACAAGTTGACAGCAATAGTACAGTAAGTACAATGTAGGTTCCACTCAGTTACACCTATCCACACAATAATATAGGTCTTGGTAAATATACCTAATAACCCTGAGGTTAGTACTGGACTAGAGCCAAGGGGGTCCTACACCATGTCTGATAGTTGGGCCTAGTAGGGCATAGCCTATAGCCTTGTTCTCAGTCAGTGGGGAGGTCCTTGCTCAGTGGTGTCCAAGTGTAGAGTGAGGATGGAGATGCCCAGTGCTGGGACCTGACCCTATTTAAGGGGGCCAGGCTACCAGCATGGCATCTTGAGTGTTAGTGTCAGTTGACAGTGATTGGCCAAAAGGTGCAACAAGCCCCTATGTGACCGTGTGCAGCGGCCTGTGAAGGACCTGAGGCTTGTGCAGCGGCCTGTGACGGTCCTGAGGCTTGTGCAGCGGCCTGTGACGGCTCTGGGGCTTGTGCAGCGGCCTGTGACGGTCCTGGGGCTTGTGCAGCGGCCTGTGACGGCCCTGGGGCTTGTGCAGCGGCCTGTGACGGCGCTGGGGCGCCCGTGACGGCCTGAGAGGGTTGTGTCACGTGTGGCAGCATGTGACACTTACATAACAGCCTTTGAGAGGGAGTATACCGACCTGCACGTGCCTCACGTGTTAGGCCACGTGCGTCACATGACAGGTGCCTCCCCCTCGGGAAAAAGGACAACTCTCCGTCAGTTGTCATTCCATCTAAAAATTTGGGGTGAATTTTGGAATTTTATCCACAATTTTTGGTGGCAAATAGAATTTACCTTTTGTTTTTGATTTTTTTTTTTTTGTAGTGAAGTACACTTTTTTTTGTAATATAGATGATGTGAGAGTATGTAAATACCAAAGGTCTGGGGAGAATTTTGGTTTTGTGCTTGGCTAGTCATCTACATTATATACAGTGTAATCTTAACTATAAGGTATGTAAACCTTCTTTGTACCAATTTGGTACTTTCTTAATCACATATTATACAGAGTAGTAATACATTGTGTCTTTATCTGACACTTTTCAAATCATTGTTTGAATTATATACACAGCATGGTACATCTTTGTCTTAATTCTAAAACATGATGAAAAATGTGTTGTCAAGTAATAAGCTGTCTTTGGTGAAATAGGTGCTTGTGGAACTGAGTGGATTATTGATATATCAATGTTCACATGTGAATACAAATATACAGAGTATAATGCAAATTATGCAAAATCTTATGATAATCTTTTACAAACTTTTTTGTTTGATACCAAAAAAACCAAGGCCACTTTTATATAAAAGTAGGCCAACCGGCTTGAAGTTTGTTTTCTTATTTCTAGATAGCGCTTATCTATGGATTTGCGTGATATAGCGATCAGTAATGTACATTTTATGCATAGTTATGTGCTTGTCCGGTGGCGGATAAGTGTTCGTAATTGTGTCATCTGACATTTTGCATTACTTAAGTTTGTAAGTTTGTATGTACAAATACAGTCCTTTTTATGCAGATATTTTGTCCTTATCCGGTGGAGGGTAAGTGTTCATAATGTCATAAAAATGACTTGGTATCTTGTTTCTACAATGATAGTTGAATCTTACAAGATTCTTGGTGTTGGCAATTTGCAACTTGTGGATCTACACTTTGATCAGAAATGTCTTTGCAGTGGGCCGCTGCTGTGAGATTTAAGTCTTTTGTGTAGTGTCCTAGGGTTAGTCAGCGGACTATCTCCCTTTTTGCTTCATGTTTTTCTGTAAATAGTCTTACATAATACAAAGGTATACAGTGTAAAATACAGTGCAAATACAGTGTTATATACAAACATGTTTGATTAGCAATTTAGATTGTAATAATACAATTTCATACATATAAATGCATGTTTGAGCAAGTTTGACATGGTTAAGAGTACGCAATTGTTTTTGTAAAACTTCAATTTTTCAAAAATTGGCTGTTTCATTTTGGGATACCTTAAAATTGATTTCCTGATACTACTGACACACACTGAGACCTTGCTTTGACCTTGAGATTGTGAGAGTTTGAAAATTTTGCACCTTGAGCAGATTTTTGAGTGGCACCTTGAGGCTATTGTGTCATGCGGCGCAAGATGCGTCGTGTGCCGCGGTGACACCGGTGGTTGACACCTTTTGGTGAGCAGATCATGTGCCTTCTCATGGACTTGTCACCTGAAGTGAGGGGATCACTTCAGAGGGTGAACAGTGTCATTTGGGGGTGGGGAGGGGTTATAAAGGCTGTGTAGACCACAGTAGGATCACTTATTCCTTGAGTACCCTTAAGATAACACAGTATGGCGCATATGGCAATTTTGGAGGACGAGTTGGAGGCTGTACCTGAGGTACTTGCATATCTCCCTGAGGCCTGGCTGCAGGGTGACATGCAGGCCTTAGACCTGTGGTTAGGTGATCAAAACACCTTGGAGGGGCTGACTCCTGGTACTCCTTTTAGGAGTATTTTGAGTCGGTATGACTCAGTAAGGACGCGGTGGTTGCATAAAGTCCGGCACGACATTGCCAGTTTTGGTGATGTTTTGGTGTGCCGTCATCACGGCTGGTACTTCCTTGGTGCTGGCGGGATTTCCATGCGCAGGGCGGCATCTCTGGAGCTGTTGGCTCAGGCCCTACGTGATCTGGATGGATATGACCCGCGCCTGCTTTTCACCAGAAATGATGGGGTCATCTGGGACTTCCTATTGGCTGTCGGCCTATGTGCTTACACGGTGACAGGTGATGCTGCAGACAGCGCTGAGCATGCTTTGTCTACTTTGGAGGCACGTTTTGTCCAGTGGAGGGAGGAGAACGAGTGGCTCTTCAGTGAAGATACGTGGATTGGATCTCCTGCCGCTGCCGAGTTGGCCGAGTCCTGGGAGGCCTTGGGATGGGGGGACTATAACGACTAGTGGGTGGCATCTATAAATGTCAATATAAACGGTCCTTTTCAGGGCCAACCAACTTTTCACAAAAGTTTTGGTCAATCTCACTCCTGTATAATTGTGTTATTCTTCCCCATGTACTTTCTCACTAGTTACAGCTGTAGGTGGTTGGGTGAGTATGGTGAGTACATTTTTGAATGTATTGGTGCTCTCTCTTTGGTCGTCAATTATGATGTTTTCCAGCTTTGATTCATGGGTATCCATGGTGACAGGCTGGGGTGAAATGTCATTTTGTAGTAACATGGCAAAATCTAGATTAGGTTCCCTGAGCGCTGGTATTATGCTGAACCTGGCACGCCATGGTAGATTGATAGTTTCTGGCAGTAAATATGCGGTCTCTCCTTTCTTAGTAGTAATTACTACTGGTCCATTCCATTCAAATACTAGTCTTGGGAGAGGGTACATTTTGATAATCATATCTCTGTATGTTGGGGCTGAAGCTTTTATAATTGTATCAAACTCATGTGGCACTGGACGCAAGGGGAAGGAGAAGTTGGTGTCTCCTTTGTAGACTTTTAGTACTACTGTGGGATTTGTCCTCTTAGTGACTTTTCCCTTTCCACAGTGCTTGGTTGCCATACTCTTTAGATATTTGGTCAGCCTGTAGGCTGAGTAAATGGTGAGTGTGAATAGTATGGCTATGATAAGGGTATGGGTCTCATGGATAGTTAGAATAGGGGTGGGGCCCTGTTCTATTTGTGCCGTGGTGGTGTCCTTCTTGTATAGGGTTTCGAAGGCTTTTTCCATAGGCTTCTCTGTGACAAATCTATATGCTTTTGCAGTTGGCATATAAGCTAGTAGTGTGGATCCTCTGTGCATTTTGAATAGGGTGTAGGTGGCCAAAATTGTAGCTATAACCGAAAGTATCATTGGTATGATAGATGCTGCTGGATGCCGTGCAAATTTGTATAGATAGGACTCTATTAGTCTATTTTCCAGTGGCTTAGCCAGGCTGGAGGCATCATCTAGCAGGGTTTTTGCGAATGGGTTTAGGTCTAGTAATGTTGATTCATCAATATTACTTGATTTTCTTAACATATCCAGTGTCCTGGATAGGTTGACCTTTGGAAAAGGTGGCAGATTTGCCTTGGAGTCTGGTCCAATTTCTTTGATTTCATTTAGAGCCGCGAGAAAAGGTAGGTTTATAGTCTCCAAAGCATAGTGAAATGAAATTGTAGTGTTGCATGGCAACCTAGAATTTGGTAGTGAATAGTGATCTATATTCACTGTACATAGGCATGGTACACCTATGATTGAGTGTGATGGTGCTTTGTGAGTAGTAGCTGGTTTCCCGTGACACGTAACTGTGTAGGTGGGAGAATTTGTGGTCACTAGATATTCATCTTGTGAAATGGCTACAGCGTGTGAGATAGGTCTCTTCAAGGGTGAGATAGTAAATTGGCACATTTCCTTGACTTGCTGAGCTTGGTTCAAATAAATTGCTACTGTGCATGTAGGTACATGTCTATGGATTCTCGGGCTAGTTTTGGTACAAATTTTGATCTTAGTTCCTGGACAGGTTAGCATATCTGCATTTGTTAGTTCAATAAATAGTGAACCATCTTCAGAGATAGCCAAGAATTTGACATCAGTAATTAATTGGGTTACTCCCTTTGTAGGTGTCTCCTTGGTGTTGATTGGTACTGGTGTAGTTACCAGTTGAAATACTCTGAAGGTGGAGACAGTGGATGCTACAATGATATCCAGGTGGATGTATATGTGCCGTTCCGAATAGGTGTAGGATATCATTCTTTGGGAATAATAGTAGTCAAGGTCAGTGATGGCGACCTTTGATCCTGGTGAGTGTATTCTGAGTGTCATGTCCAGATCATTCAGATGCTCCGTTAGTTCAGCTGGTGGTACTATGTCAGCAGTCATAATGCCTGCTGATAGCATCCTGAGTGCTAATGTGGTGCGCTGCAATGCTTGCAGATAGTTCATTCTTGCTACAATAATGGTGAGTGCATCAGTTAAAATTTGGATCTTCCTTCTTTGTGTGTGCTCGTGATTTGCATAAGTGTTCAGAGATGTGGTCATATTTTGAGCCCATAAATTCATATTTTGGCCTAGAGTGTTCATGGTTTGGTCTAGCATACTTTTATCCTTAACATACGCCTTGACAAATTTGTCTTGGCGTTGGGTGACCTTATCAATTAATATAGCTGCTTCTTTGTCTTGCTTGGAAAAAGCTTCTAGAATGCCGTCTATGTTCTTTATCTGGTCCATGACCTCTTTGACGTCATCTAGTGTGGCAAGACCTATTGCTCCTCTGAAGAGTGGGGCTAGGAACCCAAGTGGTGCTCTTCTGTACCTTCCTTGACTGTTAATTGGATTTGATAGGAACAAAATGGATGGATGCTAAGGTAGAGTTAATTTCCTTGTCTGTTATGTCTATTAACAGATCTAGTTCCCTTGCCTGCTGTAATATCTGACTGGTAGAACTGTCGTCATGCAAGGTAGGAAATGTTAGTGCCATAACCTGGTCCAGTATTTTGGTTTCGGTCTCTGGTGGAGCAGGTATATGGTATGGTATTGCCAATATCATGGTTGTGGTATCGTGCCCATTGACCAATGGTTCAGGTAATGGCTCATATATGGCTCCAACGTTCTGTCTAACGGTGGGCACATATGTGATGGCTTGAGAAGTGGCCATCATCACTAGTAGTAGGATTGGCTTTAGCATGCCTGAAATATAAAATATATTCTATGTCTTAGTAAGACTTCTACTAGTGTTTTTGCAATATACTTAGGTTTAAATTGGTTTGCTGATTTTGTGAGCTATCCTTTTTGCTTATGTGAAGTATCCACTTGGCACTGCCTCTGTGTACATAGTTTTGAGAGCAGAAATCCTGGTTGGTCCCAATAGTAATATAATAATCAATGTAGTGTTTGAACTGTACCTTTTTCCATGATCAAGCTAGTGTTGGCTTAATGTCCAATCTGTGCTAGAGTCCTTTCCCAAGATTGTAGTAACTGGGTATGATATTGTAGAGTGGGTGTGGTCTGCTTTCTGACAGAGTCCCTCCTGCTATAGGAGAACTGGTATGGCTAGGACCAGCTGGTGTGTGCCTGACTGCTGCAGGAGTAGAACTGGTGAGTTGGCTATGGAGTCAGGGCCTCTTATGTAGCCCACCCTACCCTCATCCATTGAGGGCCTGGCTTTGTTTCCCTGGTGGCTTCTAGTGGCCACCAGTGTCAGTCACCTGACTGGGTAATTATGTCTGGGGCAATTAGTGTGGACTACCTGCATCTGTGGGGGTTTGAATGCCCTGGCAGGTGTGTGGGTCCTGTGAAGGGTAAGGGTGTGTCTAGACAGTAGTCTCTTGGCATAGCACGCTCTGTTTCATGTACTTTACAGGATTTAGGTTCAAACATTTCCATTGTGCATTCTTTCAAGGATGCTAGCCTTTGATGCAAAATATGATAATTGTGGTTTCTTCAAGCTTGGGTTGCTAATCCCTTTAGGTAGTCCCTTTTGGCTTTTGTGTGTAGCCTTTTGGGTTTCAGACTTCAACCCTGTAGTAATCTGTCCTTTGATTCTACTTTGTGTGCACATTGTTTTTGTAACCTATATAGTGTATATTGTCTTTTCTGTCCTTTGTGTGGGTTCATATCCTATGCTGATATGAAATTCCTACTTATCATTTATGATTTGGACAGTTGTTGGAAAATCAATTTCCTTCGTATAGAATGTTTATATACTTATTTGACTATTATTCATAGTCTGTGGGTATAGATATTCCATATGATCATGTCAATATATAAAAGTAATCTACTTAGATATTCTCCCTTGCCTGGAGTTTCTTTTCACCTTGTGGTGGGCTGGTCTGGGTACTATTTGGTTTAGACCAACTGACTCTTTGGTGAGTGTGATTTGGGATTTATCCCTTGTTATCCTGTGGATAAACTTTGAGGTGTGGGGAATGAGTCTGTGTGCAAACTCATTTTTCCTCAGTGTTGTGACCTTTTTGAGCCTATCAATATGTACTGGTCTTGGGACTAGTAGGTTATTTGATAGGTTCTTCAACCTTGCGCTGGTTGGGGTTGGTCTTTCTGCAACAACATATGGTCCCATGAATAGGGGTTGAAGCTTCTTTGAATCTGTGGTCAACAGAATTCTGGGAATGTTGATATATACAATATCTAGTGGAAGTATAGCTTGTGGTGTAAGCTTTTTGTCATATCTTGACTTCCTTCCTTGTTGTAGCTTTTTGACTCTGTCTATTGCCTTTCTTCTAGACTCATCTTGAGATAGTATCATTCCAGATACATGCTCAGCTACTGTTTTGATTTCTTCCTCTATGTTTAGGGCAGTTTCTACAATGGTTTGAGGGTTTCTGCCATGAAGTAGGAAGAATGGTGTGTAACCTGTTGTCTGGGACTCTGTGTTGTTCAATGCAAATGTAATTGATTCTATGTACAGGTCCCATGTTTTCTGATTCTGAGAACAGAAAGTCCTTAATGCTGTTCCTATACTGGCATTGAATCTTTCCACTAATCCATTTGATTGTGGTCTGTATGGACTTGACAGGTCGTGTCTTATCTTCTGGGTGTTCATCAGTTTCTTAAAATTGCTGCCTGTGTAGCAGGTGCCATTGTCAGTTTGAACTGAAGTTGGTACACCTTGCTGACATATGACGTTCTTGTAGAACTCATGTTGTGTGGTTTCTGCTGTGAGATCCTTTGTGGCATATGCTATGACATATCTAGTTGAATAATCTATGCAAACTTGTATGTGTTTGTTTTTCCTGGCTGTTTCTGGGAGTGGTCCCACAGCATCTAAGTTTAGGTGCTTCATGGGGGTTGGCATATAGTCCCTTACAGTCATTGGTGTTTTGTGGGTGTGCACTGCCCTTTTTGCTTTTAGGCAAGTGTCACATGTTGACACATACTGATTGACATCGGCCATCATAGATTTCCAATATACCCTAGGTATGAGAGAAGACATCATTTTTGAAGTACCTACATGACCTGCCATTGGTGAGTCATGGAAGTGTTGTAGTATGTTTTCAACCCAAGTTTTTGGGACTACAACTTGTAGTGGTACTGTGTCTGTTTTTCTCCATGATGTAGGGGATATGTGTACTAGAATGTTGTCTAGGAGTAGGTAGTGCTGAGCATTATTCCTAATCCTTGTTGCTTCAGTGCTTTTTACAGGTAGGTCACCTTTCTCTAGGTAGTCTATAATGGGTATTAGTCCAGTGTCCTTCCTTTGTTCTTCTTTCAACAGTGTGGAGTTGATTGAACTGTCTGGGATTTGGTCTAACATCTGGTCTAATTCCATTATATGTTGTGCCAGCCTTTCTTTATCTTTCTCTGCCTGGATTGCTTCAGGAGATTTTGGTGCAGGTCTGGTCTTTGTCTGTTTCTTTGGTTGTTCAACTGCTATGTCTGTGTTGACTGTCTGTTCCTTTGAACTGGCTGCTCCTCTGTTTGTGCTGGTGGAGGCGGCCTTTGTTCTTTTGGGGTGGGGGTCAGATTTGCTTTTGTGAGCCTTCTGTGCAGTACCTGCTCTGTCTGAGTGCTTCTGCAAATTGGCTGTGGGTGTGCTGGGTGTTGAAATGGGGGATTTAGTAGGGAAAGAGGATTTGGTTGACACTTTGTTCTTTTTGGCTTTTAGGCCTAATTGCTGAGGGTGGTCATTAGACCTTGTATCCTCTGCAACCGACCGTTTTGCTTTTGAACGTGTGGTGACAACACAAATGTCTCTGTCCTGTTCTTCCTCCATATCCAGCTGTTCTTCTGCAAATCTGACTACCTTGGTGATTGACGCAATTTTATGCAGTTTTTCTTCCAACTGATTTTCTGATGCACTGTGTGGTGGTTCACGGGATGTGGCTTTCACCATCTGTGCAATCCTGTTGGTCTCAACCGGGGTAAAACAGTTTTCTGGATACTCTTCACAGTATTCCCTTTCACAATGACAGAACACATAATGGGTGGTCTCTTTTAAGATACCTCTGATCACTGGTTTTGGTCTGTCAATTGATTTTGGTGGGTCATCTCTGTTGAATGGTATCTTGGTTTGGATTTTAGAGAATTTGGTTCTGGTGGCTGCCCTTTTCCTTCTTGGAGGTGGTGGGGGGTTGGTCATTGGTGGTGCATCTGGATATTCTCTTCTTGACATCACATCTGGAGGAATGTTGTCATCTCCTTTTACATGTTGTATTGTGAATGCAAATTGTTGGATATCCAGTGCCCATCTGGCCCACCTGTGGGTCAAACCTGTGTTTGTGAGCAGTGGTATTAGAGCTGCATGATCTGTGTACAGCTGAAAGTGTCTACTTTCTAAGTAGTGCCTAAAATGTAGTATCCCATATACTACACCTAGTAGCTCTCTTTCTGTTGTGTTGTAGTTTCTTTCATGCTTGGACAGTGTTCTACCTGCGAAGGCTACTGGTCTCAGTACTCCTTCACTACTGCGTTGTGATAGAACAGCTCCTAGGCTCACATTTGAAGCATCTGTTGCTAGACTGAATTCTTTGTCATAGTCTGGGTATCTCAATAGTGCATGGGTACAGAGTGCATGTTTCAATGTTTTGAAAGCATTGTCTGCATCCTCATTCCATTTGAAAACCTTTAGGTTTGTTTGTAGGTCGTACAGTGGCCTAGCAATATTGGCATAGTCTTTGATGAACTTTTTGAAGTATTGGCATAGTCCTGTGAATGATCTGACTTGTTTCACGGATTTTGGGGTGGGAAAAGTTTTGACACTTTCCACCTTTTCTGGGGATGGTTGTAAACCATCAGGTGTGACACGCATTCCTAGAAAATCTATCCTATCTGTGAAGTATTCACATTTTGATTTCTTTAGCTTGAGTTTCCCAATTCTCAGGCTTTTGAAGACATCTTCAAGGTCTGAAAAATGTCGTTCTACATCTGGTGATAGGACTAGAATGTCGTCTAGGTATGGTAGGGCACATTTGTATTTCAGTTTGTTGAGAATTAGAGTTACTAGATGGCAAAATCCTGCCGGCGCGGTAGCCAAACCCATCGGCATCTTTTGATAGACATACTTTTTGTCATTTGCTATGAAAGCAGTTTTGTGTTGATCCTGCCTTCTTATGGGAATTTGGAAAAACCCTTGTTGCGCATCTAGTTTACTGAAAACAGTAGGTTTGAGTGACCCTATCATGTCTAGTGTGTCGTCTGCACGTGGCGTTGATAAAGCTTGGTTTATCATATTAGCATTGACGTGGCGTAGGTCTGTGACTAGACGTTGGCCTCCAGATGCTTTCTGTACTAAAAATGATCTGGATGCCCAGGGTCCCTCTGCACATTCTCTGAGGATGCCCTGTCTGACTAGGTCTTCACAGACTTCTCCCATCTTAGCTTGCTTCTCAGGCGTCTGCCTGTATGGTAGGTAGTGACATGGTACTGCATCTGGTTTGATGTGAATTGAGTGTGTATATAGGTGGGTTGTACCTATGTCATTGTCTTTACCTACGAATACATCTTGATACTTGTGGAGTAACTTTTGGAGTCTCTCTTGTCCAATATCTGTTAGTACACATTTGGGTGGCACATTTTCCATTATGTCTGGCATAATGTCATGAGCCTCACTGTGAATTGTGGCCAATTCATCATCAGTGTCATCTCCACGGTTTGTATCTGGATCTGCATATACTGAGGCACAGTCTGACTCTGTGTCACTACAATTCTCTTCAGTGTCTAGCACTTGTAGTGTGGGTTCCTCAGTAGGGATGTCAGTATCTGGTTGATGTAATTCAGAGGGATCTACCTCTGTGAATAGGGCTATTATATCACCCTTCCTCACCTTGTATGGTCGGTGGCTTGTATTGAGCAGTATGATTGGGTGCCTGTTCATTTCTGAGGGTGTTACTACTCCCTTTTGAACTAGGTATGGAACTCTGTTGTTCCTCTGCAAATTGTCTAATGTGCCTACACATCCTTCTAAACATTTGAGGGATGTGACTTGTCCTAGAACTGCTAGCTCTGTGAAAGGAAGGATTGTAGCCTCCCTAACAGCTCGGACTGGCTTGACTTGTAGCTCTGGGTCTACATTGAATTCGATCTGTGATCGTGTTGCTTTTAAGAAATCTGTGCCTAGGACAACTGGCTTTGTGAGATTTGGAATAATTGAGAATGGGAATTCGAATCTGGTACCATGAATTTTGAATTTCAATACTGCTGCTTGTCTTACATGGCATATGGATCCATCTGCTAAGTGTACATTGAACTTTCTCTTTTTGATTTCGACATCTCGAGATTTCTGAATTTCCCTAAGAAAAGTATCCCTGACACAGGTGATAGTGGCACCGGTGTCAACTAAACAAGGTATTTCAGTGTGTTCATAGAATCTTGCATTTAAACAGCCATTTTTAAGAAGTTCAACAGAAATTTTGGTACTCTCACCCATTTCCTTTTGCGATGCATCTTGTTGAGGTGTGATGTGAATCACTGATGGTCGGCTTGATTTCCCAGTGTGCATCTGGGGGATTGTCTCTGCTATACTAGCAATTGTCTTTGGTTGTCCTAGGGATTGTTGATCTTGGATCTTGATGGGGGGTTGGAGAGGCTCACAACGCACTGGCCCAGCGGCGCTGTGGGTCTCTAGTTTCCCGAGTTTGAAGATCCTAGTAGCTGCTTGATCTGTTGAAGCACGTCAGGCACGATAGCTTGAGGTGGCTGTTGGGGCTGCTGTTGGGGGTTGTAGCCTTGTGTGTTGGATCTGTAGCCATTGTAGCTGTCTCGACCTCTGCTGTTGTCACGACTGCGGTTGTAGTCATGCTGTCTGTCACGACTATTGCTGTAGTCACTACGGTTTTGATCCCGACCTCTGTTGTAGTCACGATCTCTGCTCTGGTCACGACGGTGGTAATCACGGTCTCTGCTGTTATCACGGCGATTGTAGTCGCGATTTCTGCTACTATCACGGTGTCTGCTGTTGTCACGACTTCTGCTGTTATCTCTACGGCTGGTGTCCTGACTGTTGCTTTGGTGATCTCGGCTGTTATTTTGGCTGTATCCACCTCTGCCTCGTTGTCCTCCTCTGTTGCTATTTCTGAAGTTTGGGTCAAAGTTTTTGCCTCGGTAGCCTCCTCTGTTATTTCCAGAGTTCCTTTGTTGGCTGTTGTTGGGTTTACCTTGATCCTTCAGTGCCCTTTGTTCTTGCCTCCTCACATGTTCATTTGACATGAGGTTTAGGCTTTGGTCTTCATCCTCTGATGAGTGATCCATTTGAACTGTCTTTGGGTCTGATTTGGCTTTCTTTGAGGGGTTTCCATTTTTCTGTGACTTTGTTTGCTTCACAATCATAGAGTTTACATGTGTCACAGACTTCAGTTGTGCCTGCATGGATTCTATTGTTTCCTGTAGTTCTGAGCCTAATTCTGCTTTTATCTCATCTTTAATGTTACCAGTGGAGACTGTTTGTTGGTTCTCATACTCTTCTGCAACTTCAAGTATTTTATCCCATGTGGTTGCTTCCCTGTGGATGACTACTGCACTGATGTCGTCCCTTAGACCATGTAGCAGGGCTTCCCTTGTTCTCTCCTCGGACTTGTTGTGAGCTGTGGCCATCTTTTGTAAGGCCATGGCATAGTCTGATACAGATTCTTTTGGATTTTGCTTCCTCAATGCCTTAGCATCAAATCTGTCGTCCTCTTTCTTGAAGTATTTCAGGAAAGCTGCCTTCATTTCTTCATAGTCTGCTGTTGGATGGGCTGTCCTATAGGCTTTGTACCAAATTTTTGCCTTACCATCTAGGTAGTTTGAGAAATACTTGATTCTGTTACTGGGATGGTACCCATATCTGGAATCAAAGTATTGTTCATAGTCTGTGCAGTGCCTCCTGGCGGATTGTGTGAGAGAGGACTGTGAAAATTTTTCTGGCTGTAGAATATCACAGTATTTTTCCTCTTTGTCCCGTTTTAGCTGGTCCCTTAACCCACTGAACGATGCCTCCCTTGCAACTCTTTCCTCTTTCAAGGCATCTAGGAGTGCTGAGGAGGTGTCAGTGTTAGTCAGGTTCACTCCTTGGGTATTGGGTGCACCTGACTTGAGTGAGGCTAGGGCCTCAGCTAGCTGGTTTTTCATTGTCACTTGTAGATGAGCTTGCATATCAAGTAGTGCTTGAGCGGCTTCAGCTTTTTGGGTCTCCATAGAGTTCTTCAGTGCCTGGTTGGCTTGTCTGAGTAATATTAGTTCCTTCTCTTGTTCCTCTTTGGCCTTCCTTAAGGCTCGGCTGGTGCTTTCCTCATGTGTGGTGTGTAGGGCTGTTAGTTCAGGCCTAAGTGTCTTATCCACATGAGTTTCTACATTCTGGGCTATGAGTAGAAGTGCCTCAGCCTCCTCTTTGGCTGCCTGGCCTGGGGGTACTGTCTCATCGTCACTCATACCTGATCCTGGGGTATGCTGACCGTTTGAGAACAAGTCACTCTGTGTGTCCTGGATACTGTCCAGGGCAGCTAGGGTGTCCAGGTGAAGCTTGCCTTGGAAGTCACTCTCTTGAGTGGTGTGGTGTGGTGAAGCTGAGGGTGTTGGAGTGGAGCTCCTGGATGACTCCTTGGAGCTGGGTCTCCTCCTCCTGCTGGGTAGAGATCCAGGGGTAGCTGGTCCTTTGCTGCGGAGGTGAGTCTTGGTAGTCTGTGCTGCCAGCTTGTGGGATCTTGTTAGGACTTCTCCACCACTTTGTCATACAAGGAATCCCCTTAGTTGGGAGACTCCTTGTAATGTGAGGAAGTTGACTAAGTCTTGAGGTCTTGTAGTATAGTTGGTATTTATTACAAGTTGACAGCAATAGTACAGTAAGTACAATGTAGGTTCCACTCAGTTACACCTATCCACACAATAATATAGGTCTTGGTAAATATACCTAATAACCCTGAGGTTAGTACTGGACTAGAGCCAAGGGGGTCCTACACCATGTCTGATAGTTGGGCCTAGTAGGGCATAGCCTATAGCCTTGTTCTCAGTCAGTGGGGAGGTCCTTGCTCAGTGGTGTCCAAGTGTAGAGTGAGGATGGAGATGCCCAGTGCTGGGACCTGACCCTATTTAAGGGGGCCAGGCTACCAGCATGGCATCTTGAGTGTTAGTGTCAGTTGACAGTGATTGGCCAAAAGGTGCAACAAGCCCCTATGTGACCGTGTGCAGCGGCCTGTGAAGGACCTGAGGCTTGTGCAGCGGCCTGTGACGGTCCTGAGGCTTGTGCAGCGGCCTGTGACGGCTCTGGGGCTTGTGCAGCGGCCTGTGACGGTCCTGGGGCTTGTGCAGCGGCCTGTGACGGCCCTGGGGCTTGTGCAGCGGCCTGTGACGGCGCTGGGGCGCCCGTGACGGCCTGAGAGGGTTGTGTCACGTGTGGCAGCATGTGACACTTACATAACAGCCTTTGAGAGGGAGTATACCGACCTGCACGTGCCTCACGTGTTAGGCCACGTGCGTCACATGACACAGCGATCAGGAACCAATAGAACACAGGCCAAGTGCAGTTAGCAGAAGCCCAGGAGGAAAGGTGGAGAGTATGTGGATGTAGGGTAGGAGGGTAGAGGATGAGGGGAGGGGAGGGGGAGAGTTCTGCTTTAATCACCCCTAATGGTATTAGCAGAGGATTAAGCGGTACCAGCCTCCATATACCCCTTGGCTGTTTGTACGGCGTATACTACATGAGGTTAAACACTGAATGGCTTTCTATAACATGTACAAATACAATGGGGAAAAAGAAAGAAAGTGTGTATCAAGGGAGTCCCACATTACTAGAGGCGTGTAGGGGTTAGTGCGTACAGGAGGTGTGTCTGCAGTGTGAGTAAAGTACACTATGGTGTTCGGTATATCATTAGAGGTGCCTCGTACGGTGCCACAGAGGGTGGGGTTGGGCAGTGGGGACTACTGAGGGGGCTCATGGTATAGCTAGACATAACAGAGTATAACAGAGGCAATACTATGAAGGATAGCTTATATAAATGATGTATGTGGTAGGAGACAAAAGAAACTTAGACCCTAGGGGCCCAAACAATGTCGACTTTTCTCGCAGAGGTGATTACAAATGTCCTATTATTTAGAAAGTTACAAAAGTTACAGTGCATGATTGGGTGGGCCTGATAACAACAAGCATGCTTAGTAGGGGAAGGGTGGTGCAATGCACATATGGAATTTTACCAATCTCACCATGATGACCACGGTATACAAAAGGAGGGGAGGGAGTAAATAAAGCAGGTAGAAAAGGGGGTAAGTGAGGGGCAGTGGAAGGCAGTGGGTGTGGGGGTAGGGCGGGGGTGTAGGAGGCTTATGGATTGATGCACGCCAGATTCCGCATACTGAGCAGGGAGTGATTAAACGGCCTTGTTATATCACTGAGCGTGACCCCTCCCCCCCCCCCCCCCCACACACACATCCCGGCAGTGTTAGTGATATACATACACTCCTCTCCTGTCTCCAAAATGCCATCCACTAATACACCTCATGTATAACTTGATGCACAACGTCCCACCTCGGTCATTCACCCCTTGCCCCTCAACCGTCCCCTACTCGATCCCAACAACAGGGGCCCACCCTTCACTCCCTCTCTGCTCTAGCCTTTCATATTGACCCGTTACGCATTCCCACTGACATCCCTCAACAGGCATCCCTATCTCCTTGCCCCCACCCCCTGCTCCTCATCCTCTTCCCCTCTTCCCCTCTTCCCCTCTTCCCCTCTTCCCCTCTTCCATCTCAGATATCCTGCTATACCCCTCCCCGTCCCTTCCACCCCTTCCCTCTTCAACTCCTCTCTGACCACCCCCTACATCACTCAGTGTAATGCTACTCCAGTGTATACAAACTGCACTTACTGCACTTCTTACATCACTTTCTAACAATGAGTGCATTAAACAATTGGTGCTAAGCACACACCCGACCCCTATACACTTTGAGTAGGAAGTAATGGTTATAGCCTTACGTCATCCTTAGGCCATGGGAGGCCATCCTCATGTAGCTTACACTTTCAAAGTAGACGTTGATGATGTTCTGTGTTCATAACTTAACCCATATACATTTGGATCCTATTTCATTTGTATTATTTAAAGGCCATCATGATTCAAATGTACTCTAAACACATATACTGTTTCGATTAAATAATCACACAGTATACTTGAAGAAACGTTCAAAAGACTATACATTAGTAGTTGCAAAGAGTCTAATGGTGTCCAAACAGTGTACCGTTTCGGCTTACATTTACTCTAAAATTGGGCCAAGAAGAGGGATGTGCATCCTTTATCGGTTGTGCGCCATTTACGTCGGATATACGGTAGAGCATTAATGCATACATATTTACCCACCCACTCCCCATAGGATGAACCACATACATACAGCACCCACTTAGGCCACATCACCCCCCCCCCTTACACACACACCCTCTCCCTCCCCTTCCCCACCCACCCCACCAGGAGGACAATCACTCAGGGGCTGCCCTCCAGGGTGTGCCTTAATTTGTATGGTGGTGTATTGATGATGGACCATGGAGGCTTGCAGATGGGTGGGCGGGATGGTGTGGGTGAGCGCTGAGAGTGAGAGAGCCGAATGGTTGGGTGATCAGAACCAAAGTACCAGTGAGGGATTAAGCCTGATGCTGCGATTAGCTCGTCTCCGCCTCATAAAGTTACTACGCCCTGTTGCCATTGTAGGGAATGCAAACCTTGCCTAAGAAATCACATGGCCTGTGGACAATCCATAACATATGATATCCTACTACACAAAGGTACGGCGACCCCCTCTCCCTCTTGACTATGGCAGCACAACGCCCGAGTAAAAGGATCAACTCCCCGTGGTGATATACTACTTACATTGGAGTCCGGCCCATAGTGTCGTATTGTGGGTCCCCTAATGTGTAGAAATGCTCTATTAATCACCAATGCGGAGATACAGCGCTCCGTTGGTATTTGAACTAATTTACTCCTACCGCTTAATCCTCTTAACTCATCTAGTTCCCTTGCATTATTACCCTATAATACAATTGGACCCACTGTGCTGGACTAGACCGTGCGCTCCGGTAGTGATTGTTCTAGAATTACATAACGGGCTGTCACTGCCAGTCTGCTATAGGTGCAAATATGAGGATGAACCCACAGTGGCACTCCCTCTGGGAATATATAGCAAGAGAGTCTAACATTACCAGAGCAGGTTGTGCAGTCTATAGGCATGTAGGTGGATGCATTATCAACCAATCACATGACACCCTGTACTCCCTGCATTTTAGGGTGCATTATGTAACAGCTGGTATCCATGTGACCGCTGTTATCAGTGCTTGTATCTCGCCAGTACCAGATCAAGCAATGGACGTCCACATATTAAAGGCCTCCCGCTACCTTGGTATAGCTCTCGCCCACCCTCACAGACGTGAGTTTCATGTCATTCGTCCTCTCGTTATCCCCCTGATCCCTCTGTAATATATTCACCACCCTCCTCCCCACACTCTCCTACCACCTTCTCTGCCCTCCCCTCCTCCCTCTGCTGCAGGTAGCACCCTTCTTGGTTCCAGGTCAAAACCTACACTTAATGTCACATCTAAGGATACAGCAGATCGAAGAAAATAGCATTGCTATACATGTATCTATCAGTATGATAACCCTGAGTCTGACACGTACCCTGAGGCGGATACTGATATTGCAAGTTATTCAGGTACGATACGACTTCTTGTTGTCCTTTGTTGGAAAAGAATTACCAATAATTTACCATTATTCTCAAATAAAGACATTGGAATTCTTGAATAAACAGAAATTGGCGTGTCCGTCTCAAGGTAAGTGTCCCACTCAAGGTTAATCTACCCTATATCGACAAGAGAAATCCACTTTTATAGAAACAACTAACTAAACCAGCACTGTGATCCTGGGTCACGTTCCAATTGACATCTCACTGCCTTTCTTCTCTTTTTTTTTTAAAGAAGAAAGGCGTTCTTAACTCATTATTCAGGACGCCCTGTTGTACAACTCCTCCTGGGTTGTCACTGACTCGACTCCAGCACATACAGGCACAACAGTAAGGTAGTACATAATACAAGGCTAACCCAGCACAAGGGGTAGGTAACTATGGGTAAGGGAAGAGGTAACGCACGAACAACCCGTTATATTCTTTACCTGGGTCTAAGTAAAGACCAAATTCGACCATGAAGGCTGAAGCTCTCTCTGATGCCCTATGTCACACAATAGTATCCTCAATGCCCCATTCTTGTTCTAGAGCCCCTTCGCCAAGTATAAGCCTAATAGTAGAGAACATCTAGCAATTGGAATTTGGCTGTTATACATTTAAGGGATAGCTAGTTCGTCCCATGGTAACTTGGCCCTGTATTGGGGGAGTGAGTGGACACGATGGGGTTGAGGTGACAGTCCAGAAAGACACTTAATAGATGGAGCGCCAACCCTCAACCCGGGTCCGGATTACGGGTCGGAAGCGGACAGACAGATTGGGTGGGATCCGACTAACGACTGCCACAACCCATTCATCATCATCTCTCACCCCAATCCCCATCCTGATGGCATCCCTCCATGTAGGGTGTCCAGGGACAGACTCTGTTATACAATCCCTGCCCCCAACCTGATGGTGGCCATCCATGTGAGATGTACAGGGTAGTCTCTGTTACACAATCCCTGCCCCCAATCTGATGGTAGCCCTCCATGTGAAATGTACAGGGATAGGCTCTGTTACACAATCTCTGTCCCCAAACTGATGGTACTCCTCTATGTGAGATGTGCAGGGTAGACTCTGTTACACAACCCCTGCCCCCATCCTGATGGTAGCCCTCCATGTGGGATGTACAGGGTAGTCTCTGTTACACAACCTCGCCGCCAACCTGACTTGTGGGGTGTAGAGGGTGATAAATGATTGTTAGTACTGGTGCACAATGTCCATCTCCAACCTGATGGAATAAATGGGCCAAAATAGTGCTATGTTTTAAACATCTGTTTTTCCTAATTCTAGCCAAATTGACATAACACCACCCTCCCCCGTCACCCAATCTGCTGACCTCCCGTCTCACCCCGGCTGGCCCCGGTAGGAGTGATGGACGGGGTGAGAGGTGGAGTTAAATGGACAGACGAGGGTTGTATACGTTTACTAAGGAGTGGTAGGGACGTCTTCCAGTACAATCTATACCTGTATCAGCTTGGACAATGTATTGTACAGAACTCCCTACTGTGGAATAAAGAGGGTACAGAGGTCACGTCCAACAAATTTCAGGGATAATTGACCAGTGTCACCACATCCTACAATTTGCATCCTGTATTCACCGTACAACACAGTGCAAATCACATACCATGCCGAACATGGCAAAATACTTCCAAGCGAGGTTATGGCTGTACCTCTCGAAAACACAAACTGACAAATCCCCAAATAGAAATATCAAGTTCTCATTTCTGCATCCCGTATGAGCAGGCCTTAAGGGTTTCAGGGTGGCTATTGGGTACTTGGGAGGTAGTGATGCGTGTGGGTAGGGACTGGTTGTAGATGAGCTGGGGTATTGGCGGAGAACTAGCGCGTGTTTTCTACAGGGAGAGAGTTGATTGAATTTGGGTCTCTAGAGAGGTGTGCGGTGTGTAGTGTGTAGAGAATTTCCAGACCTAAAGTTGTAGTCTTGTATCTCTACCTGCCATATAGAATGCTAATATTTAAAGGTATAGAACCCGATTTCTTCAATTATTGTAGTCAATTGAGCATCTGATTAGACATGAAATTCAGCGTATCCGTTTGTCGTAGCTACCATGCTTATGACATGATTATAAGGGAGGCTTCGAGTGCAGTGCATTTCTACAATTTCTGGATCAACAATGATATTGGATACGATTATTTTAAGCTTCAAAACAAAATGATAAAATACTAATCTAATGTATTAAAGAAAATGTATATTGCCTAAGAGCCCACAGTACAATTTGGAGCAGGAAGAGTATAACACAGTATAATGGTTGTCCCTACCCTAACCCACACGTCCTAACGGCCACTACCATTGCTCTGCAAGGTCAGGCCTGGACCATTGTATGCTGCACTATTGACCGATGGTCACTGGAAGAGTTCATTGTCAGTCGCCTCCACACTCTCCCTTTACCACATTGCCACATGCCCAGCACACTGTATACCCCGGATCTAAGCAAGCTTCGCATTTAAATGCTACAAACACATACCCTTTCCTATCAGGTTGTGAGTATGCTGCACCGAAAGGTTAACGAGCAGATAAAGCCGGATGGGCAGGCTTATACATCAGCAGTCTGATGGAAGTTACCGAAGAAGGTCGATAGAGATATGCATTATGCAACAAATACATGTGATAATGCAAATATTTGGCATTCTGGGGCGGACCCAGGAATTTGAAAAGGGGGGGGGGGCAGCCGTCTAAAGTACCGAAAAACGTCAGACCGCGACTCGCAGTGGATCAAAATATTATTGGAAAAATCTTTTTAAAAATTCAAAAGAGGGAGGTGCGGACCCCCTGGACTCCAATCGATGTCACAGGATACCAGTGAACTGGATAGGGCCTCCTATATATTATTCAAATTCTAGGCCAACCCTATAATACATTCCCTCCCCCAAAGGAATCTGCTTCCTGGGTCCCTTGTTATTTCTGGAGGATCACATTCTTTATTTACCCCACTGAAAATGGATAACACACCGTTGTGTCATCAGTAATTACAGTCATCCCTTATCTCTCGGGAGGAGGATCACACCCATGCCGTTAATGTGCAAGTAGACAGCGAAGAAGAGCTGTAAGGCATGACAATGGCTCTCTAGGGGTTATCAAGACTGTCCCTGGTGAGAACTACACAGTCCCAGTGTAGTAGTGCTTAAGGAATTAGGCCTACTGCTTGCTTGACAATACAACATCATCTAATCAGTGATAATTCGCTGGTTGCACTGATTGGAAATGAATTGGTGAATAGTGGAATGTGCTATACTACCTATTATACCATATTGGCATTTGGTATTCAAGCTCACATTATGATTCTCCTTTTGCTCTTTTTGCTTTACATTGTATAAGAGAACAGAACTGCTAAGAACACTGCTCAGGGATTATGCAAGAACCAGGATCAGTATAAGGCAAAATGGGTTAATGGATATGATTTTAAAAGGTCACATAGAATGGCAAGTCTGGCATGAAGGCTTTGCAAAGTACCCCAAGCTCAGCTTCAAATCCCCTCTAGTAGATGTCACTGCCCTTGGAGTGAGCCCATATAGTAAGTCCCCAGTCGTAGATCTAGTATAATGATACAGAAAGCTGTTGAAATATGGCCATTATGAAATGAAGTAGCCCTCAGGTTCACTGCACAATAGTATTAGCGCTCAGATATAGCGCAAATGGCGCACTTTCACTTGTGTCCACAAAGTCATAGGTGCATTGAATGGCAGCATTTATATACTGTAGTATTAAGAACACTCATTCCTTGTTCATACTTGGACTACATGTATACATACATGATGATTAGAGATCTGCTGCGATATACCTTGAGACACACTCTTTACATCCATCCATGTGGCCTCCACGTAATGTTCAGAAGACCAATGAGAGTACTGCCTTTCAAAAGAGGACCCGCTGTTAGCCTCAGTACACCAAGATATTGCATCTCACTCAGGACAGTGCCACTGATCTAAACCCCAATTTTATTAATTGCCGCGCTGTTTACTGAGTATCCCACCTTGAACAGGCCCCCGGCCATAAAAAGAAGGATGCCAACATGATGAATATGGTTTGTAAATGGCTTCGATAGAGCCTGACTTATCTGTCCTAGCAGCTCTGCCTCTGCATCTAAGCCCTGGGTTTATCTTTTCAATTTTCTAGAGGCGAGAGAGTTGATTATGTCATGCACAAAGCTAACCTCCCTCTATCTACCCACACTACAGCTATTATTCTGTGGGACGGGGACCAAGACAAACTGTGGAGACTTTATATTTAGACTTCAAAGCAATTGACTTGGTATAATGGAAACAGTTTATAGAGTTGGCTTTTGAGCTTAGTTCTGCTTCGCATTGGCTATATAGGATCCGCAAATAAGGAGATTCTTGGCAATTCCATCATGTCAAGGTTTCTGTTGCATTTCAAAATATGTATATTTCCTTAATTAAAGGATTCAATGAGCATTAAGATAACTAATAAGGATGAAAACAATAGGTGTCATTATCAAACATTTCATCTCTATGTGTGACTTAGGCACAGTAGTCCATTTAGTGATATGATTAAGACAACATTTTAGTATTCACCAAGATCTGAGAGGTGAATCTAATGGGTGGAAAATATAATATGTGAATCAATTGCCTAGAAAATCCCCTAAGATGTTGTAAAATAATCTCCCATATGGGGATTACAAACAGGAATGAGGCAAAACGGCTGTAAAGAAGGCTGCAAGGCAGGGCAGTAAGTTGACCCAAATAGAATAGGCAGAACTGACTTTGTCCCTAATCCAACTTAGTGCAGCCATGTTCCCTAAGGACAAAACATGGGACATCGTGGGGATGAGGCTGAGGTTGGGAATTAGGATGGGGAGTCTCTTGTACTGAGGGTAGAGGCTAGGGTTACTGTAGTGCTTCAGGACGGGTGGGTAGATTGGTGGATAGAGTTGCAGGAGTATACTTGATCTGCTGTCTACTGGCAAGGCTTTGGAGGAGTCATTGAGTCTGGCAATATTAGGGAATAATACAAAGTGTGGTCATATAGGTGAATGTTTCCTAAGATTGCCATTCAGTTCCCTACCGCAGGACACCCTGCTTTAATAGTCAGTAATTTATTATTATGTAATGTATGAGGTATGCATTAAGGAATTGACTGTATTAACCATGTGTCAATGGTTGACATAAGATAGGACTTATCAAGGTGTTATCATTTAGAATTTAGGGTAAATTGGTGAAATGGCATCACATGGGATTCCTAATGTCGTGGGCCTCTGTAAGTCCCTGTACATTCCTCTAGTATGCAAAGCCAACAAGCAGAGGATAGGTCACCATTGTGTCATTAGTAATTATATTCAGTCCTTATCTCTTGGGAAGACGATCATACTGATCCTCTCAATAATTGAGTAGGCAGTCAAAAAGCTGCGGGACAAAGGGAAGGCTCTACCAGGGTTATCAATAGTCGCTCTAGACTGTAAAAGGAGTTCTTACAGCACATTCCAATACCATTCCCATACGATAAATATACAGCTTGAGGATGTTTAAACCTGCTGTTTGCTTTACGTTATACAATATCACATACTTTTCTGTGTGCAATCAGATTTCAATGGAAATTAAACTTTAGTAATTGCTAGGCATATTAAATACGTAATTCTTTGTGAAAGGGGGGGGGGGCAGTACCATTCTAGTAGTACAATGGCATTTAATCATTATTATTCAAGGTCACTTCCTAAAACTTCAAAAATAATTACTGATATCTGTCATCATGTCAGATAGCTATTTTGCAAATGACTTACATTGTCAGAAATCAATAAGTATAAACAAATAGGTTGATGAAATGTTTTAAAGAAATTAACGTAGAATGACAAGACCGACATCACAGATAGGATCTTCGTAGCTGGTGAACATGTTGCCATAAAATGACGGCCTAATTGAATGGTTCACTGTGTCACCATCATCAAAAGATTAAAGCAAGCTTTGCAGTAAGTCAGATGTTGGGAATATTTATGTACACGTTCGCACTGGAATGGCTATAGTATGATTAGAGGCCTAAAGGAGTTGCTAGGTAACACATCCTATTCATGCACCCTTGTGGCCAATACTGTACAGTATGAAGAAGATATCCTTCAAGACAGCATCACTGTTAAACTGTTCACTCATGTAACTCAATGGGCACAGAAGCATTGAATTTAGACATACCCAGGTGGTGCAACCAGCCCGGCTCTGTACCACTGGGGGCGTATACTTTTTCTATAGATTTCCAGGATTTTTACTGTGTACTCCTTCCATATGGACCCCGGCTTCAATAGACTATGGCTTATTTGTCCAAGCAGGTCTGCCGCGCCATCTCAGCTCTGACTTTATCATTTTAATATTCTAGAGGCTAGGGAGTTGATTATGTCATACAGCTGATATAAAGCTGACCTGTCTCCATCCAGCTCAACCATGCCTATTAATCTGTGGTAGGCAGACAAGGACAAACTGCAGAGACACTTTTAAGATCTTAAACTCTTTGCTGGAATCTACCAGACTATAAACAATGTAATAACTATATGTTTAACAAAGATACCGTATTTCGCAGCATATCCTCAAGGGCCGAGTTGGTCCAACATACACATACATACCCTGCCACGAGGAGAAGCAGTTTCTATTAGGACATAGGGACAGGGTTCATTCTAACCCTGATGAGGTTTAAAGAAGACAAATTGTATCTGGTAACGAGGCTGATTAGGATATAGGTTCTTTGTACCAGAGTTGGATACCCCCGATTAACCCAGCCTGCCTCAGGGTTGAAGGAGGTTCATAGTGTTTGGGTGAGAGTGAGGTAGTGGGGGGAGCGTGCATGTGTATAAAGTGGGGATTTTAATGGATGGGTGTAAGGTCAGAGAAGGTTGTATGTGGGGAGGTCTAAGACCTAGTCTATGTAGTCAGGCCTAAAATCCAGAGGACATGAAAAGGCATAAGGTTTTGTGCAAAACAGGCGATGATCCTAAATAAAAGAAGATTGAACTGTACTATCTCAATAAAATAATCTTATGAATAGTCTTATGTGGCTGATTCATGATAAGCTCTAAAGGTGTCCTAAAGACGTCCTAGATGCGCCTTAGAGAACATTATTCCACCACCCATGTTGTGCAATATGAAAATCGATCTTACCTTCTGCCCGATGTCAGGAAAATCATACAATTCCACAGCATCTGTAACAGGTGGAAAAGACAGGGAAATCATTTAATCAATTCAATTAGATTGCATGGTTGATATGAATGCCATGAGGTGCTATCCAATAGCATGTGGTATCATTGAGAGTCTTTATTGCTACTTCAGCGAATCAACTCATCATAGCCATCAAAATATTGTAATGGGGATCTTTTGTTATAGATGCTGAATAGAGAATTGAGCCAGTTGGTACTGGTGGTGGTAGTATGGAGTAGGTATCTGTTAAGGTTGTATTGGATGAGAGTAGGGAGGGGGCTAGACGACAAAGGAGAGACGCTTTTGACACGGTAATATTCAGCAGATTTGTCTTTGTATGAAGCTTGTTTTCTGGTAACTGGTTGTGAAATAGGGTGGTCAGTGGTGCGTGAACTAAAACACATGTGTTATCGTTGTACTTCCGCTCTTATATTAGTAGTTTTATTCACAGGATGCAGTACAGGTCCGATACCTAAATCCCCCTGCACAGCACCACGCCTGTCCTGCAACAATGATATTTATCTCGAATAATGAATCTGCCCTTTTGGGATGTGGTAGTAGCTCTAAAGATTCTCTAAGACATTTGTAGATCTACAGCTGCGATGAGCAATACAGGCTTTAACCATAGGTGTGGTATCCTGGGAAATGTGCTGGTGATCCCTTGAGAGAATTCGAAGTGATTGAATTAACTGATGACTAACAGATATATTAATAATTAAGTGAATGTCTAAGATTACATAGTAGAGGATAGGATTAGTCGAATATATAATTATCATGCTGTAATCACCACCATGGATTATTAAGTATTGACCTGTATTCAGATGTCTTAGGGTGAGACGTGGCATTAACCTGCTGAAATATCAGTAGCCTACTGAACTTGTAGCTTACCGAACCTGTGGTGCACATATACATTTGCTTATAAAGCAAGATTCCATGCACCACATTACTACACAAAGCTAGAGAGCTGTATACCGCTAGTGTACATACTTTTTCCTCTTAACTGCTTAGTTTTCCCGTTCAATAACTGTATGCATTATTGGTGATTATATTGGCTTCAGTCAAAGCTCATGAAGGTGTACTCAGCCTTATCCAGTCCGCAGCACAACTTACCTAGTAGGGCTCATAGAGGAGGGTTACTGGTCAAATACAAGAGAGAAATGCTTCATTTGTCTCTGCATAATGGCAGTTCAACTACAATGCATTGTCTCCTTCCTCTTGTCTCTGTCCACCGATTGTCTAGTGTTAAGTTGCACAGACAATGAATGAAAAAACAAGCCATGTTGGCCATTTAACCCGTGTCTTATAATTTTGTCTAAATATAGTTGTAGACATAGGTAAGATGCTAGCTTGAAAACAGCTAGGCAGATTAGCTGCTTGATAGACGTATCATAACTTCGACACATTGTACAAAGCATGATATAAGGTAGATCCAATGCCTTATCATTTTAGAAGTTAAAGAAAAGGTATCCTGGGTTTCCTCTTGGATAACATTTGTATTAAGTAGCAATACGTCCATTCGAATTTGCATATCGGTCGAAAAGGTTCTTCTTTGCATTATTGGGCAGTACACATTATTAATTCAGAACAGCCAAGAAATAAGCAGTCCAAGGATTATCTGCTACATTGTATGGCAAGAGTATGAAATCAATATGTGAATCCATGCCAGTTAGATAGCGCAACTTGAGAAAAACGGAAAAGCCACCCGATCTAGCATGTGATTGATAGTGCCGCTAAAGGGCACCTCCATCCATGATGTATTCCTGCATAGTTGGCCTAATTAGAAGTCATTCGGAGGTCGGCGACCATGTTTATGATGACAACCAAATGGAATAATAGATACTCTCCCCAACTCCCATCTGAGTAGGGTAAGGTACAGAAGGATAGAAAACTGGGAACAGAGTAAAGGGAAAGGAAAAAAGAGATTGAGGTAGGGGTGATCTCTCTGCAAGCTCCTTAACCAATTCTCCTTTTATTAGATTCCCTTTTGCCTCCCTACCACCCCCTAGTGACAGGCATTCTTGGGGGGGGGGGGGTCCAGATAATGCCTAAATCCCTATATACCTTCCATACCCACCCATGTTCCTCTTTTCATCCATCTCTCAGCTCCTCTACTCCCTCACATTATAATCTATTCATCAACCCTTCCTCCAACCACCATCCCTTTTCACTATCCCCTTTGTCAGCCCTGGATCATGTTTTCCTTATGTTGAATGAACATGAGTCCTGCTTAGTCGAGTGATCAATCTTCCAACCAAATGGAGCACAATAGCAAAAGTGGTCGCTTGCGGAGTGGGCAAAAAGCCTGGAACCACAACAAATCTACTTCAGACAATAGGAATCACATGGTGGAATGATGGGAAAAGAAAAATAGTATAAAATAACACATGGCTCCATTTACCAGGGTTATTGGCTGAGCCAGACTTAAATGCCACCATTCTCATCCCAAGTGACTAATGATCTGGAATTTGTCTGGGCAAGGTAACATCAGTCTCTGCCAACTTGGCAACCTTCCCTATAGGTGCATGTCAATGCCTGTATCCATTCCAGTGTCAAATTGATACCACGTTGCACTTGAGAAAATTTGATTATTTTAAATTTAGAAATAGAAGACGAGAAATTGAGAGTGTACCCTGCTACCTCTCTTTCAGAACTGAATCAGGTAGGGACAGATCCACGGGTCATCTAACCTCGCCCAGCCACAGTTTGAAGCTCAGTCATTGGCTAATGCAGTGATTCAGGTCAAATCAATATAATATTATTTTGCTTCTAACAACAGAAAACTATTACAAATCTGTGACTGGAAATTTTCTAAAAGAGAAATTGTCCAGCTGTACCTTCCTTAGAAAGTACTATTTTAGATTTAGATAAAATGGAATCGATGTTATTATGAAAGGGGAGATCATTCCAACAGAGTTTTCATGAAGAATACTTACCATTACTACCAAGGATAGAGACTGTGTATAGTGAGGGATTATGCTGTTATCCTATGTGCACACCCAGACGGGACAAAGTACCCCTGCTTCCCCCAATGGGAGGGAGCGAGGGGCTAGGTTTACGCTGCAGGAGATTAGAGTGATTTCATTGCCGGGCAATTTGCAAAGCTTCAATTACAAATCGGCTATAGGATGGCAAGCCAGACCAATCAATTCTGACATTTCACCAAGAGATATTGTGACCAGGGGGTGCATTGTGAAGGGCATTAAAAGATGGTGTCTGCCTAGGAGACGTGTGAAATTTACCATGCCATGAGACTGTTGCACAATATAGCTAATGACTCAAGACTACCATTTAGCCTGGTTTACATCAAGCCTGTAGAAGAAATTGTTAATGTGCTCCCGTTCTATGCTCTTAAAATTGCAATAGTTTCAAAGGTCAAATTGGTCTCTTTTCCAATATGGTTGTTAAACTGCACAATATGTGACCTGAGAATTATGGGGGAGGGGGGAGGGGGTTGAGGGGAGAGGGATATAATAAGGAGTTTGGTGTGTAGTGTATAGAGAATCTTAGTATAGGCTATGTATCATTTCCCTGCAATTGCCTGTGGGTTTTTGTTCAATATAAACCTTAACAGAGACTTAAAAGGTTAAAATGGCTCAACTATTCAAAACATTCTTCCGTGAATATCCGAATTTCCTCATTCGTCTAAGATTTGTCCATTCTAAATTTACAAAGACCCACTATCTGAATTGGGTAATCCTGCATTTCCTTCCTATACGAATCGTACACACCTTATTGTTAACCTTTGCCATGATAGCTTATGTCCAATATTCTGAACCTACACCAGTGCTCAACTCCTAAAATTAATCAGCAAAGCCAGAAGGCAGTTTTCATCTATGGATTAGGTCCTACATAGGTCATGTGGATGGAAGCTGCGAGTTGAAAGTTGGTGCTTCATTAGAATTTTTATCAAGGCCTCCAACACTTAAGGGAAGGTACCGTCCACTTTCTTTCTTCTCATCTGAAAATCTCATTATCATTTTTATCATTCCCTGACAGGAAACACTAGACATTGTCTCCCCACATGAAGTCAAATATGCTGAAAGAAGAAAGACAAGAGGCATGCCATTAGTGGCCTTTTCCCCCCAAAGCGCTGCCGTTTAAGCTAGCCTTTTAGGGGGGATGGAGGGTTTAGAAATTGGCAAAATGGCTTATTTCCATCTGGTACTGCATACCAGAGTGTCAAAGCATTGACTGGGTTTTTAAATAGTGAGGAAATCGATGGAAACCAGTTCATTACAGTGTAGAGAAGCACTCTCGAGAAAGCGTAGCCTCTACCCAGTGGGCACAAAATACTGTTCAATGTTGAATCAATGTTGAATCAACATTGGATCAACATTGACAACCCTTTATCAATGTTGATTCAACGTTCTGTGCCCACTGGGTATGGATGGAAATATCAGATTTTCTAAACCACGGAGGGGATTTAGAAGTAGGGGAGGACGGTAGAGAGTGGTGAGAAGAGGGGCAAGAAGCGCATCCTTTCTTACCCCTTCATTTTAACAGTGCTAGCAGTGCATGCAGTGAAACAAGTATGAACAAGATGTCCAGTTGTGTTAGTCTGGGATTTCAAACACAGCTGCCAAATTCTGTGCACTGATCAGTGTTGGAAGGCTTTAAAAACATCAAAAAGGTACCTCCACATCAAATGAATGGGAGGGGTAAGAATTGCTGTTAATTGGCAAATGTACAATGAGCTGACATGACACTCAGAGGTACTTTGTGACACCACTCATGAAATCTGAGCTCCATTCTTAAATTGATTTGAATTCACCAATGTTTTTAAATCATTCGTTTTTCCCCTTTTCACTGAAGGCAATCTCAGCCTCCTCCAGGCCAATTACTGGGAATTCAAAGTTAGAATGAAAGGGTTAATTTGTTAATTACAAGACCTAGAATCTGACCTAAGGACAACAGAATCATAACCTGAGTGTGCAGCCATATTTAATACCATATTATGACTAGTCTATAAAGTATAAACCTCAATGTGCTGTTTCATTGTATTCTTTACTCGAATTCTGAGACTGTCCTTTTTTAGATCATTTTTAATGCTAACAGAAAAGGGAATAGAGAAGTGTCTAAGCTAACTAAGATACACTCAGTGCGATAGCTACCTTTCTTTACAGTTTCTGCAAAGATATGTAGTAATTATGTTGTTGAGAATTAGAATAATGAGAAAGCCTCTACATTATAAGAAAGCCCAACTCCTTGGCTATCAGGGCATGCTATAATATATTTGAGATTCCATTCCGTTCTGAGAAAAATATTAATATACTGAAGGAGGCCAGAGAAACTGCTCTCTCAATGCAGCGATGTAGGTTTAGATTCTGCAGCGTCTTATCACCGGAGCAGACCTGTTTAGACTTCACTTAAGCAGGTGCTAGGTAATCTTAAGCACGAACGGAATTCGATCTATTAGTATAATTAACTAGTTATGTTAGGCACCCCCAATTACCTCACTGGGTTCTCATTTATTGCCCGATGCCTGTGTTCCTATTCCTGTTCAAAGGGATGGCCTAATTATTGCACAAACTACAGACGTCTCATTAGGGTTAGGGGGGTAGAATAAATGTCAGTAACTACCTTGCTTTAGCATCCTTTCTCGCCACCTGCTCACTAAGTATTAGCAACAAGATTCATTTTTGCCAGTTAGGGAGAGGTAAAGCTTGGTGGATTTATGGGGAGACCGTAACTAATAACATGAGCGACCAGACCTTATTAAGTCTCAAGATGGCTATAGGGAGTCTATGGTCCATTTTACTTTTGACGCCTCACATTTGACTGGTATACATACGTATCTATTAGATTATAATAGTACTTTATATCACTAATTTGCCAGAAACATCACAAATTAGTTATAATAAAGGTAACAAATACATTGACTCATGCATCGCATTATGACATGACGCTGCAACAAGCTGTCTGTGAGTGTGTGCTAAAAAGCAATACGGTGCAGTGTCCCACGATGTAGAGGGAGTCCTGGTTAGCTGTCACCTGGGTATGAGGAGCGAGTAATTCAAACAAAAGTTGCAACAAAATCTATGGGGGATAATACAAACGACCTAAACATGTCTCTGTCAGAGCACCGCACTGTCGAAAGACAATATTTCATTGCACTGGCATTAGGTTACACTAAGTATGTGGGGGGAGGGAGAGGGAGCACATACGTACAGATGTGGAACTAGCAAGAATACTATGGCACCAAAAGCGTAAACATATCCATTTTCACGTGAAATGCCCTTAAATGCAACTCAAATGTACCCACATGAAATATTATCCCTAACTAATAGGGAAACAGGCCCAGCAATAAATTAGTTGCCTACAGAGAATGACCAATAACCATTACTATAATCAGCAAATTACTTATCCTGCCCATCCCCTGGTACGAGGCTTGTCACATATATTACAAATAACAGCTGCCAGAGACTACACACACAGAAAAGTGAGAGTCATTGTCGCTAAAAATACCCTCACCTGAGGGTCAGGCACTGCCTGACTGTCAGGTGAGGGTAGTTTTACCGACAACGACTCTCACTTTTCTGAGGGTGTAGGTGTATGGGGAGGAGGGTTGTGGCGAAATGAAAGCGGGCCACACTGCCTTTGTCTCTACTATGGAGATCCTACTACAACGCATCTGTCTCTTCATCTTTTTCTTTTCTGTGAATACGAAGTGTCCACTTAGACAGATCTACTAGTTATCCCTTTTGACTAGAGGCTCGTCGGTTGTCCAGAAAGATGGATGGAGATACATGTGAGCTGTTACTTCCTTTGTGGCTTTTACTTTGTGCTAAAAGATAGCTACACGATAATGGCAGTTCTAAAGGTTTGGGTGACAGCCCAGTTGCTGGGTTGCTTTATTACTGAATACTAAAAGTGTACGCAATATCTATGTTAAATTTGCTGCATCCTATTTGTTAATTGTATAAAGTTGTTTCATGGTCATTTCCATTCAAAGGTGTGAAAAAGTCTACACTAATGCAATTGATTGCTGTCCTCTATAAACTTCTGTTATTGCAAGTATGTTGCAGAAACGTGTAATAATAAATAGTAAATCCATGCCAGCTTGATTTGTGTGGACACACTTTTCCTAAAGGGTCATCCCTTCTGCCGTTGTGATCTATGGTGTCTCCAAAGATTAGCTTCATCTCTGATTTATACCTGCATAATTATCCAAATTACATGCCAGCCAGAGGCTGCCAGCCATCTTTATACTGACAACCAAATGGAATAATAGATAATGTAAAGAGAAAAGGGGGATATCTATAACCATTATCCAAACTACTCTCATCAAACTCCTTAAACACCCCTTCTCCCTTCCCTGTCCCTTCTGTCTGCCTGTCTATCTCTTCTACCATCTGTCCAGATGCTACCCCTTCCCCTCATTCTCCCTCAAAGCCTACCTTTTTCAATCTCAGTATCATATTTTGTCTTTGCCGAACGAACACGAGTCCAACATAATCCCGCTTAGCTGGCTGATCAATCTTCCAGGCAAATGGAGCACAATATCAAAAGGTGTCTACTTGAAAAGGGAATAGAAAATGCATGAACCACAGCAAATCAACTTCAAACAATGGGAACGAATTAGTGGTAGTAAAGGGAAAAAATGTGCAGCATAAAACAAGATCACTCTATTTACCAGGGTTATTGACTGTATGCGATTTTCCTGTCATCGTTCTTAATCCAATTGACTAATGATCTGGAATTTGTCTGGTCATGCATCATGTCTATCTGTTAGGACTTTTATATATTTGAAATAAGGAAAACCTGCCATTTTAAAGAGAAAAAAATCTAAATAAGGGTCTTGTAATGAGACTTGAGGTCCTATACAAAAAAACTTACAGTATACTGATGTACACCCTCAGAAAAGTGAGAGTCATTGTCGCTAAAACTACCCTCACCTGAGAGCCAGGCAGTGTAGTTTTAGCGACAATGACTCTCACTTTTCTGTGTGTGTAGATCATCTAAGATTCGGAATTGACCTATCATTTTGAGGATATTGTGCAAAATGATGGCAACTAATTGACACATTGCAATACCTGCTATAATTATATAGGTTAGAGACACCGGGGTCATGTTGTCTGGTATCAATTGTAATATACACAATATGAGCATAAGTTACTAAGAAGATTGTACGATTAGAGGTATTATGATTAGATATTCACCACTGGCTATCACCCCGATTCTCCATCAAATCTCATCTAATATAGCAATAGTTTCAAGAATCATGTAATTCCTACTTACCACCACTATGCCTGTTGGACTACACAGCGTGCTTGCTGAGACTTGAATTGGAGATCATTACAAGAGGTAATCGCTTTTATTTCACCGTCTCATTAGCTTATGGGGTCATGAACTGGTCAAATCAGAGTTACACAAATAGTAGACCTCCATTGAGGACAATGGTGGAGACCTACAGTTTACAGTATCATTTATGGTGTGTAGCATATAGCATTATATGCCATAGAGTGGCTCCCACGCACGCCTACTTATCTCAGTCTCCAAGCACGACCCCGGTCCTGTAATGTAGACAGGACAGTGTACGTCACTCTGGTCACTGCACTGGCTACCTGTGCACCGACCCCTGGGCTCTCTTGCTCCCCACAAGGTTGGGTGTATGTATAGCACTTGTTTCTAGGCTCTCAGTATTGTTGACACAACGCAGAGGGGGGACTTTGCTAAAAGTGGGTCCCTCTCCAGTTTAATACATAAGTGTGTGTTCTAGATCCCAGCAATATTATTTATTAATTCATGAGATTGCGGCATTTTAATGCAACCAAATGCATGTCTTCTTACCAGAATGTGATGCTCAAAGGAGAGGGGTACTTTGAGTTGCATACCCTGTTTCTGTGAACAGAAACCCCTGACCTCCACCCCTAGGTTCAGCTCAGTGGGTTCCCGTGGTGACTCCTGAGTATACAGAATGATTTAATTGCGAAAGACGCTCTTTAGCAGGGCAGGTTTTATCAATCTGAATTGCTGGCTAAGACAATGTCTAACTTATTTATATATGCATTGTCCTAAAGCATTTCTCTGCATGTTCACCGAGTTGTTGTTTTCCCTGGAGGATATTCGAAATTGGTCGAAATCTAGAAAATGTTAACCTTGAGCCAAAGCATCTAATAATAAGGCAAAACAAGGTAAAAGGAGGTTGCGCCTGACCACATATTAATTCTACCTATTCCTATACCTAGGTGGCTTAAGAATGATTGACTATTGAGGAGGAGAACCATTTGAAATAATACCTCTCTTAATTGAGAGAAGAGCAGTCCACTTTCTTTCTCCTTATCCGAAAATCCAATAGGTATTCTTATCTTCTGACAAGGAAACACCACTGATTGGCTCTCCCACATGTGCCAAGAAAGCTGGAAGAAGAAAGACAAAAGCATGCTGGTAATGACATGCTTTTTCCCCAATTGTTGGAGAATTAAGCTGGCATTTGGGGGAGGCTGGAGGGTTAGAAAATTGGCAAAATGGGTTATTTCGATGTGCCACCATGTGGTGCCAAAGCCTTTACCTAGTTGTGAAACAGCGAGAGAAATCGATGGGAAATGGTGTAGAGAAGCACTCAACCATGGCCTGTGTGGATGGAAATATCAGATTTTTCCTGGCCACTGAGGGACGATGGGAGGAGTGGGCGATGGTAAAGAGTGGTTGGGGGTGTAGAAGCTCATCCTCTCTCACCCCCACATTTCACCAGTGCAAGCAGTGCGTGTAGCAGGACAGACAGTACAAAACACTACGTCCAGCCGTGTTAGCTGGCGGTGCCAGTCACTACTGCCAACCTGTCCGCTCTTATCACAGCGGAGGAGAATTCCCTGCTGGCTTAAAAGATATGAAAAAGGTGGCTCCACATCAAATGGGGGTTTGGGGGAAAGGAAGGGTTGCAGTTAATTGGCACATGTAGAACGGGCTGACATGGCCCTTAGAGGTACTTCGTGACACCACTCATCAAATCTGAGTATCATTCTTAAATTTATTAGAATTCAACAGGGATTTTGAATCTTTCACTTTTTACATTTAAATTTAATAGTCCATGCATCTGAGACCCCTTAGATCCAATCTCTGTGAATAGGAACATTATACACAGAAGAAGAATAGACCATCTTCCTATTAGATTTGATATACAACCGTAAACAATCATTCAATGTAGAAAGTCTTGGAATTAAATTATTTTGCTTCATGTCCAGTTAAATATTTCAATTTACCGATAATTATTAATGATCTTTGCTTGAATTAATTATGAGATATGTGCATTTGGGCACGTCAGAGCTAAATTATGTAACCTTAAATATCATTTAGCTCTGACATTTGACAAAATTGTTGACAAAGAATGGCACATTATATGTCTAGTGCTGCAAATGAAATGACCAGAGAGTTAAATGGATTATAGCAGGCATTTCTGAAAAATAGCTCCCCATCTTGATTGCAGTTTCTTATGACTAGAACAGACTTGTGTAGTCTTCAGTACAGGTGATACTGGCATCCTAAGCACGAACGGAAGTCAATCTATTAGTACAATTAACTAGTTTTGTTAGGCAACCCCCAATTACCTCAGTGGGTTCCCACTTATTGCCCAATGCCTGGGTTTCTATTTGTGATTAAGAGATGGCCTAATTATAGCACACATTACAGGTGCCTCATTAGAGGTGGATAAAATAAAGGTCAGGAACCACCTTGTTTAACCATCCCTGCCACCACCTGCCCACAAACTGTTAGGGACAAGTCATCTTTCGCCAAATTGGGAAGGGGTACTTGGTGTATTATGACTGGAGGGCGGGGTAGAGGTCGGGGGTGGGCACTTAACTTAAAGGTCAAATCCCACGACGCGAGAGAGGGTCAGAAAATGTTGTGAATTGGTCTTATTGCCGATTTTGGGCCCTATATTGGCTAAGACAGGCCCAAATCGGTGAGAAAGTGTTGCCTTTGTCTTGTGATTTGAGAAATCACAAGGATCAAAAGAGTTAGATATTTTCCACCAGAAGGCTTAGAAAATGTTGCTTATTGGAATATGTCAACGATTTGGTTTATATAGGGGGGACACTCCAAATATCTTTAGGCTGATTGAGAGGGAATAGTGAAGACAAATCATACTGTGAAGTAACTCCCCTCAAACAGATCCATTAACCAGTCCTGTAGGCAACACTTTGCTTGCCTATATCGGCCACAGTGGGATTTGGAGAGCCCAAAATCGTGAGAGAAGTGTTGCGAATTGTAAAATCGGTAGCTAGGCCCCCTTGCGATTATCCCAATACACAACACTTTCAGGTCCCATTTTCGCGTTGTGGGATTTGACCTTAAAGGAATCCCTTGGTTAGAACTAATAAACCTCAATACTGGCATCAGGGAGATCAACAGAGATGTAGCCTGCATAATATAATATGATAAGAATAATGTAGTCAGTTGTGAGAAAAGAATTTATTTTCAAGGATTCCAGTGTAACGCAGAAACGCAGAAACGCAGAAACGCAGAAAGTTGTATTTGCAACATTACGATTAAAGCCCTATCTCTATCTTGTGTTCCAGCAAGAGAAATCTGGGTGGTAAGGGGGTTAACACACAATATAACTCACACCAGAGAGCTGTGCCATCAGCATCAGGATTTAGAGCTCAGCCCAGAGACCTGTTGAGATTTACCGAAGGTGAATGTAGGTGAGAAATGGGTGAGGTTGGACATTGGGTACTGGGGTGTTAGGGAGGAAACTGATCGGAAGGATTTAAGGGCCCTAGCTGGAGGGTGCCCTGTACAGTGGCCCAGGCGTTGCAATGCGCCAATTGAGTGTGGTGGGGTCCTGTAGCAGACAATGTTTCAATCACATCCTTTACCAGGTGGAGCACTACATTGTGTTCCAGTACAGACTAAACAGACACGCCAGTCCAACTTAACATCATTGAATTAACAGACGTTTTACCAAAGTCAGCTATCTCTGCAATTACCCAGTGAGACCCCCTTTGATGGCCAGCTGCATATATACAAAACCAGTACTAGCCATTACAAGTGAGGACAAGATATTTTGCAAACTGTCCCAAATCCGTATTCTCCAATTCCTACACAGGCCTATACATTCAAAATTCCCTGTCCGAGTTAGTTCAACATGTCCCTTCCCCTCCTCGTCTCCCAGACATGACCTGGCAGTCAATCGACCGTCCATCACCTCCCCTCCCCCACATAGCACCCCCTATAGCTGCTGCTGCCGACCCACTTACTCCCGGAAGCCATGATAGCAGCGCCACCTGAGTCTCGCATAATCTCGCTGCCTCTCGTTATACCTTCTTGTAGAATGTCTTCCGGCCGCGTCCCAAAGCTGGGAACCTGTGAGGGTTTGCCTACCTCCTATTGCGCATGCGTTGGTATTAGAGTCATATCCAGTAGGTATAATCGGGGAGATGGTTTGCGGCTGCGTACTTTGCATGCAATGATAACTCCCACCACGCATGACCAGAAGTCAGCACCTCCTCAACTTCCGGGTATAAGGAGTAGCTCATTTGCGAGTATATAGCTGATGGCGGGAAAGCTTCCCTCTTTTCAAATTGAGAGATTTCAGTAATGGACATTGATCGACTAGTGTGGGGCATATATTGTACAGGACCAACAATGGCTCTGATGGAGGAAATGGCGGAGGGTAAAAAGGGGTTGAAGGAGCTTTTGAAAAAGAAGAAGGATAAGGGGCAGAAACTTGTCTGTCACTAGTCGGAGTGGATGTATTTTTGTAAAGCCTTAGAAAGGAGACTCTGACCAAGCAGGCGGAGGCTGGAGGAGGCATCACATATCTGACAAGATGTATCAAGCATTGTAACTGATCACCATGTGCTTACCATCATGTAACAATGAGAAGGTTGACGAGGTGTTGCTCTGTGGCATGCAGGGTTGGGTGTATAGTCTTAGGAAAATAGTAAATGATTCACTCTCTCTAGAAAGGTAACCGGTAGACTATTAGTGAAAATGACCCTTTAAGCTCTCAGTGAGATGCCGTCCACTTGTCCCTAGTGTCTTCTGAGATGACGCTGCAGTGGCCCTGGTACACTTCTATACGGTGTTGGGTTGGGACGGATGGAGGGGCTGAATAGGGGGTTGGGGAGGCTGCCGTTGCTCTGCTACACCGCTATAAGGTATTGGGTTGGGACGGATGGAGGGGCTGGATAGGGGGTTGGGGAGGCTGCAGTGGCTTTGGTACACCCCTATACGGTGTTGGGCTGGGACGGATGGAGGGGCTGGATAGGGGGTTGGGGAGGCTGCAGTGGCTTTGGTACACCCCTATAAGGTGTTGGGCTGGGACGGATGGAGGGGCTGGATAGGGGGTTGGGGAGGCTGCAGTGGCTTTGGTACACCCCTATACGGTGTTGGGTTAGGATGGATGGAGGGGCTGGATCGGGGAGGGTGTTCCTGTTGTCTGTCTGTCCGATGGCTGAAGGAAGACGGAGAGACCTAGCTCTGATTGTATCAATACTTGTCAGATACCGCTCGGCTTTCTGCTCATTGCAGCTCGCTGCCAGTGGTGAGAAGCTCTATAGTGAGCAACTCTAGTCCCTCTATGATGTATCTAAGGCATTCATACACCGTATAAAGAAACCTATCCCATTAATGTATTATCCTATACATCTGTACCCTAGAGGTATTATTCATATGTTAACACTTAATAATCATTTTCAGGGTAGTAAATGGTATAATATCATGTATGTATTTGATAACACAATTGAACTGATTTGCTGTTTATTCATAGAATGACTAATGCATCTTTCCCCAGGGCATTTTTGATATTCATTTAAACTCCATCCATCATACATATACTGCCATCTAGATGAGAAAACCACATTAATTTCCTGTTACTCTGGAAGCCTCAAGGGTTTGGTAATCTAACCACCCCAGGAGCTTTGCATAATAACGATATGCATAGTGCCAGCATGAATATAACGATGTGACGGATCTCCCTATGTGTAATTCCATCGTGTCCCCTGTAATGATAATTAGAATTGCATTGGCACAAATGTTTAATTTACTATATACACACTCATGGGAGTGATGTCCAATGATTGACCTGAAAAGACATCTCACTTAAATATCCATCAGCCATAGCCCTTCCTCTGTTGGAATAGACAGATGCACACTAAGTGTCGTATAGATCACACGCCTCTGTAAACTATAATAATAGCAGCTAATTCTAAAGGCAATTAACAGTGATTAATTAGATCACTGTCTTTCCATTTCTTATGAACTTTGATAAATCCAGGCTACGCTGTTTACATAAACCTCATTGTGTTGGGTAAATCCACTTCGGAATCGTGCAAAAACGACTTGTTTACAAATGCTGCGCGTCTGTCTATATCAACCGTTAGTTCTGTAAAAATGGCGGGAAAGAGTAGGGGCCCAAGTAAATGATAATTTATGTCTAATACACACTGGGGCGTTCGGCCTTAGTATTCCTGATTATGTTGCCTGCCTGTAAATTAGGAATTATGTGAGGTACATTTAACCACAACATGTGCCACTCAATTGCAATACGATAATGGTGCATGGTATATTGATCACAACTCGTCTTACTTTGCAATAGGGTTGTTATTGCCAGGAGTCACGTACAGTAAAGATAAATGGCCTTAATTTTTTCCCAAGCATACTACTTAAAATATGCCATGGCCAACGTTTCTTTTGACCGCATGCATATAAATAACATTGTATAATGAATAATGACAGATTTTACACGTGGCACATAACATCTTTAAAAAAAAACACTCTGAATGATACATAGAGGGAATCAGAAGGCTGAGTGGGGTAGTAAGTGCATGGTGGGTTGAGCAGGTGTGCCTGGTAGCAGTGGGTAGACCCAACACTGTCAGAGCTTTACATGATTCACGCGCATATACGACCAGGTGGTGTGCGGTTTTCTTAAATATAAAAACCGTATCTAGTTCTGACTAACATGGGAGACATCTTGACTTTAATACTGTATGGATACATATACAAACCGTCATTGGTATTGAATAAGATTTACCCTGTTGGGTAGGCTAAAGGCTTTCTATTCTTATCTAGACATTCATTTACAGGACTCTTAAATCCCAATCAGCCCGAGTAGATGCTGAATGATTATTTGGTTATAAAAGAGAATAACTACACGACTGGAAAATGATTCCAAATAAAGTATCATGGTTTTCTGAAATGTAAGCAAGTCACCCAATCTTACTCAGCCCTTTTCAAAAGGATTTTTATCTGTCGGGATGCCAAATTGTTCAAAGAATGATTCAATGCTATATTGGCAATATGATGCACATATCATGTTCATAAAGTGTACCAAGAGCCTTTCTATATAGACCCAAAGTTATACAGCAAACACATTTCCTGAGGCATGTGAAGGCATAATGTAAAGTGATTGGGGCTATTTGCTGATGGTATAACGAGGCATTAGGCCATGGTGTATATAATTACCCCCATAAACCATCAGTATGTGCATATTTAGCTTTACGTAGAGCAGGGAACCTACATCGTTAAGATAATTGGCGATGATATAGGATTCCTCTTAGGGACCTAAAGATCCTGCTATAACTAGTATAAAGAACCCTACAGCCATATTATGGTTTATGTTTTATTGCATGCATATGCCTGATCTGACACTTTGATTCTCACTCTTAGGCCAATGGCAGCTCCATATACCATGCCTCAATAGATTATGGTATTCAAATTCAAAACACTCAATATTATTCAACATTGTAAAATTTCAGTCCTGTCAATCCTTTTAATTACCTGTCTCCGATATTTCTTTCTGTACACCATGTGTATTTTTTCGAATTAGGCTAGGTACTGTGTATGCCTATAGTATAGGTTCCTATATCAGATGCATGTATAGGTGAATTCCTATTTTGCTAATCCGTTATCCCACGGTTACTGGAGAGGTCTATATGTCTATAATTGTGAGGGCCCACGAGGCATATTGGCATCTGCCAGCTATTCAGCAGACAGCATGTCGGTGTGTTGTCCGACCCATGCCAGCCCTTGTCGGTCACTCTATGGCCGCTTAGCGAGCTGCAGCGAACAAGGAAATCCACTCAGAAAGGCACCACCTAATCACCAGCCAATCAGAGTGCATGTCTCGTCTGCCAATCAGGAAACCCGTGTCAGCGGTCAGTTGGGTGAGAGCTTGACTTCATTGGTTGACGAGGCTTGTACTGAACATGGAGGTCAACAAGGGCAGTGGGTGAGAGCTGACTTCAGTAATCCCATTAGAGCTTCCCACAGCCGTCTATATGTAGATGCTATATGTATAAAAGGGCAGTGAGACAGGGCTGACTGCAGTTATCCAATTAGAGCTTCCCACAGCCGTCTATACGTAGATGCTATATGTATAAGACTGCAGTGAGACAGAGCTGACTGCAGTTATCCCATTAGGGCTTCCCACATCAGTCTATACGTCTACAGATGCTATATGTATAAAAAGGGCAGTGAGACAGGGCTGACTGCAGTTATCCCATTAGGGCTTCCCACATCAGTCTATACGTCTACAGATGCTATATGTATAAAAAGGGCAGTGAGACAGGGCTGACTGCAGTTATCCCATTAGGGCTTCCCACATCAGTCTATACGTCTACAGATGCTATATGTATAAAAAGGGCAGTGAGACAGAGCTGACTGCAGTTATCCCATTAGGGCTTCCCACATCAGTCTATACGTCTACAGATGCTATATGTATAAAAAGGGCAGTGAGACAGGGCTGACTGCAGTTTTCCCATTAGAGCTTCCCACATCAGTCTATACGTAGATGCTATATGTATAAGACTGCAGTGAGACAGGGCTGACTTCAGTTATCCCATTAGGGCTTCCCACAGCAGTCTATACATATGTGTTATATGTATACAAGGGCAGAAAGACAGGACTGACTGCAGTAATCCCATTAGGGCTTCCCACAGCAGTATATATACGTAGATGCTGTATGTATACAAGGGCAGAAAGACGTTGTAGCATTCAATGGCAGTTGAGGGATAGAAAACTGGTTGGTGAGGTGGGCTAGTCTAGGCATTATAGCAGGTATCAACCCACACTATAACCTACTTGGAGAGCTGTGCCATCAGCATCCGAATCTATACCACAGCCTAGAGACCTGTTGAGATTTATTATAGCTGAATCTAGGTGAGAAATGGGTGGGGTTGGACATTGGGTACTGGAGTGTGGCACACTTGTGTAAGGGAGGAAGGCGATCAGAAGGACTTAAGGGCTCTAGCCCTGTTCAATGGGTCAGGCGTTGCCATGCGCCAATTGAGTGTGGTTGAGTCCTCTACCAGATGATGTTTCTATCACAGCCCTTTCCAGATAAGCCTATCTATTGTTGCTTTCCACAAGCTTTTTAACACTTGAATATATCTAACAATGATGTAGAAATGCACTTGTCATCAAACTCAAAACTATTATATAAGGTCATTAGAATAAAAAATGAATAATTGAAAAAACACCAACATTATTGTTATGATGTGTTTCTAATAGATGATTTCAATGGCCATGTAGTCATCGAAACATCGAATCATCCGATCATCTGACAATACAGATGGGATTTGAGAAATGTTGTAAATAGTGAAGTGGACTTGACTAGAAAAAAGGTTTAAAATTCCTGCCAAAAAAACAGACATGATTTTAAAAGTATATAATTCCCTAAGTGACTCCTGATGTGTAGCTACCTGTATATTTGCATGACTAAACTACACCCAGCCCTTAGTTACCCTGCATCTAATTACCAGTCAACACTCCCCTTTCCCCTCCCAACCCCCCCCCCCCCCCCATCTACCCATTATGCCTACCTAACACCCCATTTCTGTCCCCTCTGGAATAGGTACACAGGCCAAAGGAAAATGTTTCTTGCAACATGGCCGTCAACTTTGATCATAGACAATATGGGAAATATGTTGCAATGGCACTTCAGGCCTAAATTACAGTTGAAATACAGATGTATAATATACTATATAATATTATGCCCTGAATGCTTCATCATGGAATTTAGTTTGGTCCTTGTTACTGTGCATGATGAGGTGACCTGACCTACTGCTGACAACACACAATATGTTCCTTCTGTAACCAGGCTAACCTTCTACCCCCTTGTCTCCTTACAGGTAATGGCTTCATTGACGGTGACGAAATCGACAGCTTCTTTAATGACCTGTTGTCCATAGGGATGCAGGACAAGGTGAGTCTCATTAGCCACGCATGCGCAAGGTACTTTAGTGTTTCAGCCTTCTACTTTACAATGATGGTATGTGCTAATAGTAAATGCCATCAGTGACTTTCCTTTGCAGTGAAGGTTCTGTATTGAGAGCCAGACAGATTCTATGTCGCAAAATCGACTCTCTTATCAGAGTCGGGCATGGCAAAGACAGCTAGTTTGTTAATGCCGGAAGAGTCTAGACTGTGAGAGAGTCTGGTAATGTTTGACTCTCCTTACAGAGTCTGCCAACTCAAATCCTCTTTACAACATATCAAAATATCAAAGGAGCTTGCGATAGTTATTTTCCTTGATCGACTAAATCAAACAACTTGACATCGAATTGGACAGCCTACATTAAAGTCACACCTACTAATCATCACATCTTGCAGGCACTTGCCTGAATAGTTTTGTTGGTAGCAAGGATATTGGTAGAACCCGATGCTTACTGGAAAGTATTCTTGGGCAATGTCATGTCCTTGTACTAACTCACACATAAATAGGGGTTCTGAAAGGTTAACAAGGTCCTTTTCACGTAAAGTAGACCTATTGCAATTTAGAGATAATTATAATTATTATGTTTAAAATTCAAACTATAAACCATATTGCAGTCACAAATGGTGCACTGATGAATTTAGGCGGACATCACACTATTGAACTACTTCTATCACAATCTAACAGCACCCACAACACCCACCCTACATGGACGATGACAGGTACAGGAAGCCTGTGGTGTAGGGTACTGAACATTTTAACACTGTGGTGTAAGCAGGGTTTCCGTTCAGGAAGGGCCCTTGGTTAGGGTGCTGGGGTTGTAGAGGGTGTGAGGGGGTTGTAAACTAAGGCCATCCTTCCTCCTGCTAACCTGTATACATTTATAATGAGCTGTCATAATGATATACCACCCCCTCTTTACAGCCCCTGTGTGGAGTACCCCGGGGAGTACCCTTGTTGCGTGGCTGATCGCGGATTCTTTTGAACACACATCCAGTATAGTGGTTTTACATGATGACATGATAACTGATGTGATCAGATACAAACATGATTCCAGTGCAATCCCCAATTAAACCTAGGATTTCACCCGTTCAAATTTAAATTCAATTTCATTTGACACCAACAAATGTAGCCAATTGTCCATTATACCAGAGTGGTCTTCTCTCTCGTTTTCATGAATCGATTAGATCACGTTCACTGGCAATAATACTTAATTGCATCACAGCGTGGGGTTTAGCCTTCGTTAAAGATTGTAAAGTGCTGGTGAATTATATTTACATTTAAATAGACTTAGGTGTAAGCGAAATGGGCAAAAATTCGGCACGTTTAGCATTGCTAACGACTCTAAACTTTGAGCAGAGCTGTTAGTAAGGCATAGGATAGCCATCACTGTCCCCCACTCCTATATGCACCCTCTCCCCCTCTGCTCCCACCCAGGTCGCCGGTTGGCATCAGGTATTCTACACCCTACTAACGAGCACCTGTCTCAGGACACACACCTAACGAAGACAGAGTGCTCACCACCCCTCCCTCATATTTGTTTTATCACCAGAGGTGTCAACAGCATGATTCATTCTTTACATCAGAATTTGTCAAAACAATTATATCACCCGTGATTAAATATAATTGAATCTATAGTGGCATGGGCAATTCACAAGCCATATCTATAGCATCGGGGGTAATCTGTATATTTGGTGAGAGAGGCAGCCTTCTTAATGTGACATTTTATTTTGGCTTATGGCAAAGTGTAGGTAATTGCCTATTGATTGCATCCCCATACCCGATATTGCACTCCCAATATTAATTCTAACGTGATAAATTGAGGAAATGTAATCATAGACTTTAATAAGCAATAGATTTTCCCGCCAGAAATATGTTGCTCCCTATAAGGCCAACGACCTCCAGTATTTTATAAAGGAAGTGCCATAGCTCCTTCAAGGTGAGAAATAAGGATGGAGGCGGGGTACAGGTTCTGCAATCAAAACGTCATATTGTCCTTGACGCCCGTGCTAATTTGGAAAGGACCAGACACAGTAAAAAACAGGATATGGCATATGGCCAAAGGGAAGATCAGAGGATGCTGCTTTAAAGCTCTGAGAAGGAATGGGAAGTGTTAGGGACAGATGTGAAAAAGTTCTATTCAGATGTTATCTCTAAGTCCTTGGAATCGATGTAGTCTTCTCGGGAGTGTACCTGGAGCTGGTGGGCTCAACACAGAGCCACGTTACTCTATGTAATCAGAAAGTTCCATCATTTGGTAACAGCCAGGGTATAAAATGTATATAGAGGCCTACGCTGAATGCTCTGTTTCTAAATCTTGTTGAATGGTGAATGGATATCCTAGGATGTTGCCGAGACTTGATGGCATAATTTCCGAGCTGTCCAACCCATGACATCCTTTTCCTTTACAACACGGAAATTGAATTTGATGCAAACCCCGAAAGCAACCCGTAGTTTACTTGAGACGCGGGCTTGCTCTTCCTGACGTCATTCACATCCGGGTACTCGTCAGTTTAGGAGACGTACCGTCCACGTGTGTGACGTTATGTCCGTACGTCTGGGACAGCCTAGGTTGATGTTGTACATTCCACCCGACCACTCCATATATATGCCTATATGGGTAGGGTATATGCTGAGGCTGGTAAAGGGCAGTGGTCCAGGCATTGGCCTTTTGACTAATCCCAAGTGACCCCTTCTCCTCTTAAAGCTGGACCGTCATGGTTGAAGTGAGGCCAAAAGCACTTTTGGATATAGTTCAGTTTTCATTCACAAGAGGGCTCTTAGGGGCTGGTCTTACAGGCACAAGATAGGGCTAATATGTTGTAGCTGGACAATGCTCATGGTATCCTGTCCAAACACTGCTGCCCTCTGGTGGAACTGTTATTTTAGTCCATGTATGGAAAATGCTGAACTTATTCCCTGACGGCCCAGCTTTAACAGTTACAAACATAACATACTATGATTTTTCCCCTACCAGTGTATTTTACCACAGAGCAAGTCTAAAACTATCTCAGAAAATTCTAAGGGCGTGTTCGCTAGTTTTCTCTATTTTTTTCCAACCGATAAATGTGATTTAACATAGGGAAACAAAAACATGAACTTTTTGAGTCTGGTTTGGTAATACCTAACACGGACGGTTACCTTCAACAGGTACATTTAACCCTCCCTGTGGGCTCGTCTCAAACTCTACAGGTAATAGGACTCCAACATGGGATGTCCACCTGTCAATACTAGGACTGCCCCGCGGTCAGTTTAAACATTATAAACTTAATGGTTTTGAACAAATTTTACTGATTTAAGTCCTGGAATAACCCTTCCTTTACTATCGTACTCATTATGATGTTGGGAAAGTCGATCACTAACATGTTTGTTCCGTCACTCATATGTAGAATATAGGCTAGAGCTCGATCATACTGCAACAAAATGTGTAGGCGACAGCAGTATGTCATAGTGCTCTAACCTATATAAGATAGAATTTACTTAAGAAGTGGCGGAAGAATGGTGGGATCAATAATACTCGTTAGACTTTCAACTTCCGACAGTATCCTGCCTCTCCAGAACAGTCAACACGGATGTGTCGTCTGTTGTACATGAGGTTAGTGAAGTAGTGGAAAGCAGCGTAGGGTAGATTCACCTTCAGTCAGACATATACCTTGAGACCGACACTTGAATTTGTGTTTATTCAAGCATTCTGATATCTTTATTTCTGAATAATGGTATTAAAGTGCAAGTGTCATCTTTTCGGAATATATTACCGAAATTGACCTTATCACATCTTTCAATCATTCACTTATAATTATGTGCATGATTAAAAGATGTATTCGCGTCTGTCTCAGGGTATGTGTCCGACTCATGGTAAATCTACCCTACCCCATCCTAGGTCCTGTGTCGCTGCCACCTTCACGTTCAGCAATGGCGGTCGGGCTCCTTTTAATGGTGGACCTTGGGAACGTTGGCTTTTCTGACTAATGGTTACCGCGAGCTTGGCCGACACTTCGGGACCATTTTAAAACGCTGCCGCCACATCTGGCCTCATTTGATATGCGCCTACCTCTCAATACGCCGCTTTTCCCGCTCCTACTGCGTGCGCAGTGCAACAGCCCCGACCAAGAATGATGGTGCCACCAAGGTCTCGCACACAAATCACGTGACCTGAATGAGAGCAATGTGACCCAGACCATGAGGGCGTGACGTGGGAGGGGGAGGCCTCAAAAAGCCCCTCCGTGCTTTCCAAGCTGAACCATCTGTGCCGCCGCCGCCGCCTCAAAAAGTAGTGCAGCATGGAAAAAAGTAGTGCGTCGTAACAAACGCCGGATTAACACATCCGCATTCATACCGTTGTGTGCCGGAAGTTGTATTATGACTGAGCATGCGTCGTAGTTTATTGGAGTAGCCCTTGAGGAATGACCAACCATTGCATATTTGCTCTCTTGTTGTTTGTACCACGGAGAGGGAGGATCAGAATACAATTTTTGTACAGTGAGCGGTCCTCATGGAATCAAGGTATTGAGGATCATTTGCATTCTTTGAACAGTAATAAACACTAAATGTTTGTCATCACTTTAAGAGAATGGACTGCGTTAATGTGATTATCCTATCCTATGGCGAAGTATATGTCCCATATACTCCCCTCACCCACCCCTTATTCCCTCCCTCCCCCTCCCTACCCCGTCCCACTCACAGAGGAACAGTTATTAGTGCAAAAAGGCCGATAAGGCAGCATTGTAACCTTATCAATTTCTATCACATGTCAGCCCCCATTGCTTCTTGTTATTGCCAAACAACTCCATGCATGATCAGAGCAAACATAATCGATATAAAATCATGAAGATGAATCTCAAAACAAAAGCATTGTGGTAAACAGAACTATTCATTTATTGATCGGGCCCTTTCTTCGCCAAAGCATTCATAATGCGGGAAGAACTTGTTTGTAGGGAATGGTAGCATGGCCAGTTGCATTATAATTATAATTATACCCATGAGGTCTGTTGAACATGGTTGGTCTGATAGAATATGGTCACGCTCCATTACATGTGATAGATGATTATTTCAATAATATTCCTATAAGCACTGCGTACCCACCAGATAATCAACAAACATGATTATTCAGAATTATTGATAATCACTTTCTGTGAATAGGAAGGGCGTAATTATAACTAGCATTTGTCTTATAGATATGCTGGTTGATGATTCAGATCTGAATTGAATTGATAAAAGTTTTCCGATGATCCTTGAAAGGTCTAGAGTCAGATGAACGTTGTTGGTGTGAGCAGTATATGAAAGTGCCCCATTCCTCTGGTGCCAGGCCAGGTGTGTGTAGTATATGAAAGTGCTCCATTCCTCTGGTGCCAGGCCAGATGTGTGTAGTATAGGAAAGTGCCCCATTGCTCTGGTGCCAGGCTAGGTGTGAGTAGTATATGAAAGTGCCCCATTGCTCTGGTGCCAGGCTAGGTGTGAGTAGTATAGGAAAGTGCTCCATTCCTCTGGTGCCAGGCTAGGTGTGAGTAGTATATGAAAGTGCCCCATTGCTCTGGTGCCAGGCTAGGTGTGAGTAGTATAGGAAAGTGCTCCATTCCTCTGGTGCCAGGCCAGATGTGAGTAGTATATGAAAGTGCCCCATTCCTCTGGTGCCAGACCAGGTGTGAGTAGTATATGAAAGTGCCCCTTTCCTCGGGTGCCAGGCCAAATGTGTGTGAGTAGTATAGGAAAGTCCCCATTCCTCTGGTGCCAGGCCAGATGTGTGTAGTATAGGAAAGTGCCCTATTCCTGTGGTACCAACCCTAGGTATGAGTCGTATAGGAAAGTGACCTATTCTTCTGGTACCAGGATAGTATAGGAATGGTGTGAATTCCTCCGTTGACAGACCAGGTAATGAGAAATATAGGAAAGTGGTTTAGGTTGTGGGGGAGTCGAATGTACATACGGTACCAGCAAATATAAACCCACATACCAGTTTCAGTTTGCCGCCTGCCGATATCACTGCTGCAGTTGTGCTGCACTCGTCTCACTACCCTCCTATATCAACATGCCCCCACTCACCCTCAGACATATTTCAGGTTGTCACCAGGGCCCTTTCATCACCACCACCCCCTTCTGCACCCAACCCACGACTACCTCCATGTGAATGTTTATGGGTGCGATACAAACAGCACTAACAAGATTACCATATCCCACCCCCTGTCAGCTGGCAAGATGCCAAGCACTGTCACCCAACTTCACCCCCTCCCACAATCTCTCTCTCACAGCCCAAAGGACGTTTGGGGTTACGGTTAGCATACTGAATTTCAAATCAAATCATGGCCTGGGTCGAGACGCCTTATAACTTGATATGACCCTATGTGTTGGTTGAAGTACAAAGCAACCAAAATACCGCCCACCCCTAAATTCAAGCCCCCGTTAGCACTCCTCAACCCCTGTGAGTATTGATCCCATCTGTCACTGTTATCTGTATGGGATGGGTGCTGTCTCTATAGGGGGAAGGCGCTCAGGTTCAGGGCAGGGAGCTGCTCAGTGCAGGGCATCTACAGCAGCAGCAGGAGCAGTTCCTGGCTCAGTAACTCTCTTGCAGCACACCAAGTCAAGAGGCAATATGGGTGCATGATAACTCGAAATGATAAAATTTCAGTATAAAACAAAGTAAATAGCATATGCATTGAGTTGGTCTTGCCAATTGATTTCCCAGAGAAAAGCTTGGATACTCGAGGCATTAAGCAGTATGGGAAGACAAAGTTACACAGATGTTGGTATTCCATGAAAGATCATAAGTCCATCTCAGAGAATGAGGCATATCCTGGTACAACTGTCAGGGCTTGGCAGATGTGGAGCGTGTTGACCACTAGCTACTTGACTGATTAATTGACAGAGATGACCCCTTTGCCTTTGCTGCTGATGAGGAGTCATAGCTGTGTCAAGTTGCAGAGCAATGTATAACTGCTTTTGATCAATCGAGTAAACGTATACATCAGATTCTATACCCAGTCTATATCCTTACACATATTATGAAAAATTAGTTGATGTTATTGGTGCATTCGTTATGGGCCACATAGTTACAAGTGAAGGTGATGAATCAGATGTGCTGATAATGCTGAATCTATCAGAAAGATGGCGAGTCTAAAGAAGATATTCGTAGATGAGCTCACAGCTGAATTGTGTGGGCTGTAGAACTAGAGGGTGCAAGCTTTGGTGAGAGAGCCTGTGAACAATTCTAAGGGTATATGTAATATCTACATTTAATTGGTATTACTATTGTAGCCCATAACGGCCGCACACTCGGTGCTCGCCAGCAAGGTCCAGATTAAGTATGGATATATGGGCTGCTGCCTAAAACGTGGACAAACTTTCCAATAGGGACGGAAATGGTGAGATCTGATCAATCTCAGGAGAGGTGGACCTTGCTAGGGCAGGGATGGCACTCTGTTAACCCACGCAGCCATTGGTATTATTAGGTTTAGTGGGGCTTATTACATTTGAGAGTTTCACAATAGGGCAGGAAAGTGAGGTTTAGAGGATTGAAAGGAAGTGGGGCATGGCTCAGGAATGTTAGAAAGGGGGTTAATTTGGGTGAGGAGAAGTGGATTAATGTGGTAAGGTGAAGTACAGTCATGGCGGCCAGGATTGAAAGGGGGAGCGCTTCAGGGCGACGTTTGGGAGAACAGTTCAATTTGCAAACGGTGGAGGATGGAAACTGGAATGTTTTGGTCAAGTAATCTTTTGATTTTTCAAGAGAGTCGAAAAGATAAGATATTTTTCATTGCAAGATATGAAGTAAGAGGAGCAATGAAATCCTGGATATTTAATCCTGGAAAATAAGAGTGATCTAAATGAAATGGAAAGTGCCAAAGGCACTAGTTCACCTTGAGGAATTGGTTTCGACTCTGAGATTGGCCTTAAGATGATTAGTAATTGGATATCAATGTGACCTTTATCATGTGATTTCCTCATACACAAGGACATTGCAAATTTGATTGAATGTCCTTTGGAAGAACCGCATTATGCCAGATGTGTAGATATAGCTATGACTCTTTGAGGCTGTTCTTCGAGAAATGAGAATCAGTTACTTTTGTATACACAGCTCGCAACAGCCCTGACATTCTGTGGACTTTCCACCGACCATCCATCTATACAAAGGACTCTTCTCACCCCCTTTCTTGGAAACCTTTCCACTATTCCATACCACAGATGGTAGAAAGGGAAGCCCAGACTAGTGAATTGCGTAAAAAGGTTTATATTTATGTTTTCCAAGGCTTTTAACGTCCAAAACAGCGATTCGCTTGTGGATCACACACAATAGTGCCGTACCGTATAGCCATTGTACTTTTTATTTGTTACTGTCCGGTGTATTGTAAAGTGTAGCATATGCTAGACAGCCATAAGTGTGATGTATAGATTTGTAACAGCACCGCTAGATGTGGTGGCACAAGGGACCCGTTATAAAAAAAGAGTCGGTTTGGCAGGAGTGCAGCTAACCTCGCTGTAGTTGTGAAATAATGCACCTCCGAGTGAAAAGCAACTTTGTATACAGTAGACGTTCTATGCTGCTTCAAATTGGTTCTTTTCCCCCCTAGTTCTCACTGATTGGTCTAGTTTCTTCTAACCTGATCGCAGTATAATGTAACACGATCTGCGAAAGAGGCCCTCCGTGTAGGGTACACTGAGACTGAGGTCCCTTTTTCCCAGTAGATTTTTGTTGCAAGTATATATGGTGGAAAGAACATTGCCATAGAAAAGAACGCAACTGTATCTGATTTCTCTCCTTGTTCAATTGCTTATCCGATTGTAAGGGGATGGTCACGTGTTTAGGAACATGCAATAATCTCCAGTAAGACAAGATAACAGGCTCTCTATACGGCGGTCCACATGCTATTACCTTCCCAGGGCTATTCCGCACTAGTGGGATGCAGTGATTCTACCTTGTGAGACCCATAGCTGAAGCGGGTTCCTTGCATGTCCAATATAGGGAGTTTTAAGGGTCATGACCTTTTGAATGAGTGGTAGTTGAATAGTCCTTATGTCACCGGTCCAGATTGGGGGAGTGGTTACGATGCTGGTCTAACAATGTTCAGGTCCAGGATTGCATAGTCTGGCAACGTTTTCCGGTCCGTTCTCGGTCAGATGTCCGCCATTGCTTTGTAAAGACAAATAACGTAAATGAGTCAGGACGTAGGACAAAAATAGCGTTAACACAAAATCCTTTATAAATAAGTAAATCCTCTCAGATATATCGGGAAATATGTATAGTTATGTTGATGGATTGATCATTTTAGAGCCCAACCCCAGCCTTATTTAGTCACAATCAGCAACTTTTAGAAGGAGGTCATACTAAACGCAATGTTTACGTCCCCCAACGAAATGGCGGCCGAATATGCCTGGTTCCAGTTTTGCATTATATTTACTTATGTTGCTTCTTAATTGATTTTCCTCTTTGTCAAAGAATGATAAAGTTGCTTGTTATCGTGTATGTTCTTGATTACGATGCAGTTTGCAATTGGTGTATGTTGAAAGGTTCTACTTGTAGTGCATTCCTATGCCAATAAAACTTTGCAAAGCTAAAAAAAATTCGGCTTTACAAACTCACTCTGGCTAACACCCCCAAATCGCAAATCTTCTATAGGCTGTGCGCCACCCACTTTGCTCGGGCAATCTGCAAACCGTGTAGCACTAAGACTAAAACCACTCCATCCCACTTAGCCAGTCACCCAGTTTAATCTTGTTTTACTCAATTTTTACTTACTCCCTTTTATTTAGTATTGATTGTGAGGCTGAGTTTGTACATGTCCCAGCTGCGTGTAGACTGGCTATATCGAATGATTATCGAGTGGATAGAAAGGCAACCTTACTAAATATACCAGATCGATTTAATGTGTTGCCACCCTGGGCTGGAGGATTTAATATAGTTTACTATACACAACCAAAAAAGGGTGTTAGATATTGTACAGACTATGACACTTGGCTTCAGAGATGAATGCCAGCAGGGTTGGTTTCCGAGGTTGCTGTGTTTTATTTCTCCATTTGTCATCTCGGCACAGTGTTTAACGTTTATCCAGTGTAGTATTGTTAAATGTATCAATTTAACGATCAGATAATTATCAATATATTTGTATTATTCTTACACTATCACGATTATACCAAGAATGTTTGAATTCATGATTTAAACACCAGAAATACATTTCCAAAGGGAGAGAGCACAGGTTGCCATTGTAGATCCTGTTATTCCCCCCTATTCCATTCCGGATATTCCTGGTTTCTGACATTCTGTAGGCCTAAGCATGACCTTATTTTGCTTGCAAGCTGAAATTGCTTATGAGAGGTTAAATCAACGGAAGCCTGTCATTTTATGACAACTGCTCGGAAAGGTTGAATAGCCAGATACCTTTCATGAAACAGCTTGGGCATGTGCACATGGATAGATGGGCCAAACATAGTATATAAATCCTGACCCCCAGCAGCATATGTCATATAGATCATGGCTTAGTGTCCCGAAGGCCTCTTCACAGGGGTTATATGTGCATGATTCTTTTTCATGCTGCACATAACCAGTTCATATAAGAGGCATGCAGGTCGTGTTGTGACCAGCCCTGGTCCTAGTTCTATCCCAGCGGGCACAAAATTCAGTTCAACGTTGAATCAACATTGATTCAACGTTGAATCAACACTGACAAACATCTAACAATGGTGATTCAATGTTCTGTGTCCACTGGGATGGTGGTGGCCTAGTACTGCAACAGAAGAAAATGTAATCTGCAATCTTGCCAACCTAGATTTAGTCAGCATCTTTTGTTCAACCGTAATTTGGCTAATCAAGGCGGGTTTAGGATAACTATACAAGGTGAAGATCTGCTAGATTTACCTTTCTTGACATGATCGGTGCCCCCAAATACATTTTGAACAAGCTACAGGAGTTGCTACTTGAAGAAGCTACCCCTTGAGCTCAACTCCCTGACACCTTTCCCCGCTTAAACCACGACTGACCTGTTTTGGGCGGGATCACACGTGGCTGATCTTAATTTGATAGACTGGTGACGCGTTCCTCACATGTTTGTGGGGGGTAGGTGGTGTAGGTGGTGGGTGTACATGGAATGCCACAGTACTTAGCCTGCTTTAGGCGCACGAGTTGGTTGGGGCATACTGAAAACTGATGGGGAGTGAAAGGTCGTCAGTAGCCTTTTGACGACTTGGCAATACCTAAATCTACAGCTCCAGATGGTCATAATGAGGACCCAATATTTTAAGATCGTCATAATAAATAGATATCTTTATGGCTGCATAAAGGCAGTCAATAGCTTTCACAGTAAATGGGAGTCATGTCTCAGTAATCACACCATAGAGAATGTTGATCATAATGACCTTGAGTCGTCACAGGTCGTCACAATGACGACCGAAGACTAGATTTTGTCAAATATTTTTCAGTGTGCGTTTATGTTGAGAACAATGGACAAAAAATAGTGGCCAAAATTATTCTTCAATTACTGTACAAAGTTTCGTGATAAAGATTTGGTCTACATCTAGCACAAGTGATTTTGCGATTGATTATGTGGGCGCCTTAGCTTTATTTACAGTCATAGTATTTAAGGAATTTTAATAATGCACGTAAATAAGTCATAAACAGTTTCATGAAAGGGGTTGTGAATGAAGCTTGATCAAGCTTTGACTGAGTTTGACTGGCGTATTGGTACTAAGATCGCTCAAATGTTATGGACTGGAATAATTACAGTAAAACAGCTTTGCCCATTTCCTTGCTTGTCAAAGAACCTCCTGTTTATAATCAATCGAGTATTCATTTCGCTGTGAATTTCGCAGAAATGAGACAAAACTGAAAGATTAGCATGTGCTGTTATGACATGACTATATTTTTCTAGTCTTATGGGCCTCAACCCTAACTCCCATCATGGCCCAATTACTCTTCAATAGATTATTTTGCATTGACTGGAGATTGTTTTGCATTGATTTGAGTGCAGAATTGTATAGTTGATAAGTGTGTGAATGAACCTTGTTGGAGTTACTTATGGGTAGTTCTGGGAGCAGTCGACCATACAGGCACTCCCCAATCATATGAATCTACACATACAACCATTGCAGTTAGTATAAGCATCTTGCTAACTATTACTGTCTGTGCCATTGAAGAAAATGGTTACATAATTCCCATATCTAGGTGTCCCATGATTTAACTTCACTTTCTATTATAGGATCCCCAAGTATAAAAGGGAGAGAGTCATGTAATGGTAATATAGAGGCTAGTTCCAACCAGCTAAGTTCATGATGTAACCATCATCTTAGCTTGGCCACATTAGGAAATCCTTAAATCCTTGCCTTAATCGCCTCTTTTCAAGAAGGGAATCATGAAAAAACCTGCATGACATGCAAAAAGAAGAGGGTGGTAATATTGATAATCTAAAACACCTCTCCTTATCAGACTATGGGTGAAGAGGTTGTGAGACGAGGAACAAAACAACATTTTTGGACATTCTCAATGATGTGGATGGTTGAGCAGATGTGAGGGACTGGACAGCTGACGTCTATACAAGAAGGAATGCCCCCAGTACAGTTTAAATCTTGTTACAAGGCTGAACAACATCCCCTCCGCATGGTCGCGTTGTTCCCTACTGGCAGGGCTTGTCTGCTTTGGACTTTAATGCTAATATATGGTGAATATCAAACTGTCATCTCTCGTCCATCCATCAATTTTATACATTTGTTTTAACGGCTATGTATCGATTTCATTGTTTCATGACCCTGGTTTATGTGTGGGTGTCATAGAGCGAGGATATATTGCTTCTTGATGAATTTACTAAATTCATTGGGCAGGTTTAGAAATGCCCTAAACGCACCCAATAGCCTGAGAATCCTCTCAATATGATATCGCCTATACTGGGTTTGAGCCATTCACTGAAAGACGTAATCTGACTTCCTGTACATCTACTATAATTAGCTGTTTATTGATACTTTAACCCCTTCCACGCGGTAAGCCAATATATTGCACAAAATTGCATTGAGTTACAAGAAATCCAGTGGTGAAGGGGTTAATATGAGCGGATCTCAATTACTTTTACCTCATTTGGGAGATTAAAACTACGTACTTATCAGATGTTGCTGATAATTCACTGCTAATAAATAATTATTATTCTATAGAAAATAACCTTGTGTTATGCTGGTGGAACCTATATCTTAATATATATAGTGGAGTTTAATCAGTTACATATTCATTTCGGATTGCTTACCGTGACCAGATGACATCTGATAGTCATATTGGACTATAAGGTCATCTTCCAGGCATGAATTCTTGTCCCCCCATGGAATAGAGGTAGGAAAATCTAATTGAAGGTGTCATCAGCTAGGTCAGCTCCTCCCAAATCACTGAGCTGCTCACCCATTACCAGGAGGCGCGTACCATGACCACAGGGAGCAAGTCAGGGCTGTGAAAAAAGCCATCTTACATGGTAATAAACAGCCCCAAGGGGCAGCTTCCAAAATCCTTCCTGGTTATCGGGGTGTTTATAAAACATGTCTGAAGCCACCTGAGGCAGCCAGGATGAATAATTCCCACACCACTACCGCCACCTGGTGGATGGACCAGTGAGATAGGTGTATAGCGATAATTCGGGTTTCTGCGTATAGGCAGCCATGTTAGTTCTGATCTCGGAATCTCTCCTAAGACTTAGGCAGTGAACAATACACCATATCTTGCCAGGCAGAGGCTACATTATGAGAGCAGAGCCAATATCTCATGAGATTGCTGGTGTCAGTGTAAACAGTGTGGTCACGGGAACAAGTCTGATCTCGGTAGAGCGCTATAGGGGGCTGTGGATGGTCAACTGCAGTAACATGCATGGTGGCGGAAATAACAGTCGTGGGGTAGTGGTTGAAATGCCCTGAGTACCATAGGAATGTTCCTTATTGTATCCACTTCATGAGTAAACATGCTACATATTTCGCATTGAGTATACCAGATTCCAAATTATCGTAAACTAGGGTTACTAAATATCCCTTTCCCTTGCCTGAGGTGAACCTATCCAACCCAAACAAGCTTTTATATTCAGCCAGCCCCACCTCTTCTCTATGGTTCCATCCATCCCTCCCCAAAATACCAACAGCCCCTATCGATTCTAGCTGAGACCTGGGAATACCTTTATCATATTGCAGATGTCCTCATGTCCAGATGAAAAGATAAGCTGCCTTTGATATGGGTATTCCGGGGGTCTGCACACAATGGGAATGGGATGTGTGGGGATGGTTGATAAGTAGCTAATCCCCCTGCCTACCTATCCCACCTCCCCAGCCGCTACCCTGACCCCGCCTGGGTGCTGAAGGTTTAGATAAGCTGCACCCCCTGTACTCGATGACTGACAGCAGAGGGGGTATAGGACTCTCACGGATTCTCCTATGTAGGCAGCCATCTTGGTTAACCAGGAACCATAACTGGTAATATGGGATCTAGATGAACGTGACTGATTTCCATCCAAATAAGGTTCAGATCACACGGGCATGTTGTTATCCTTTCCTGTTTACATGCCCTGGGCAAAGTGCATTATTTCTGAATGGATGCATAAAGAGATGAACCCATATGGACTGCTCTGGTCGAAATTGTTTCCATCCAATTAAGCTCTGTTACTGTTTTAAATCCAGCCCTGGCACGATGCTGCAGTCACAATACAAATGTATTATTATTGTCCTAATGTTTCTGCAATAATCTTGTTGGGAAGCTTTTCAACTGTCAGTAAATACCAACCACTAAATGCGAGTTTCAGTCACAGGTGACTCTCTGGTATATGTCATTGCTTCCTGTTACTTCATTATATCGGTTATACCAACATGCCTCCTGAGACAAAAGTATTATTGCAGATTGCCCCCAGGGTTCTTCCATCACCACTGCCCTCTCAACACTGGTCTGACTACTATCTCCCACTGAATGTTTATGGAAGTGATGCAAACAGCACAATCAAGCTGATACAAGGTCCAGCACTGCCCCCACCCTTGCTAGGCTCCTTGCCTGTTACGTTACTTACCTGCCTTATGTTATGGATCAGAGCACCTTCATAGCCCTTGATATGGCTGTACTAGCCAATTTGTGTTTAAACTACCAAAATAATTATTAATTTACTGTACACATCACCTCTCTAAGCATCCTTCAATCCCTGTGAATATACCTGATTACACCCCATCTGTCACTGGTGAGTGCTGTGCCTTATTGCAAGTTGCTCAGGTTGAGGACAGAGAGCTGCTCAGTACAAGGCAGCTGAGCAGCAGCACCCCATACAAATCTACTCTCAGTATAACTCACTCTGCCTACCTTAAGGCACTCAGCAAGATGTGTATGGGAACTCAAATTGACAAATATTCGGTCTAGGATCAGAACACGGTAAGGGATTTCATTTCATGAGTTGGTCCTGCGAGCATCAAAATGTTAGTGATTTATTGGCAGTGAAGGTGATCATATTTATGAGAGGATCATGTGGGTGGTAGCAGTGTGACACAATGATGTCTGCAACATCCCATCCATTACCCAGCCATACCAATGGATATCGAATTAAGATAGATAATTTGGTTCTATTACTGGAAAGCGATCTGGATACTGATGAGAATTGCCTTCTCCCCCTGTAAAATGATCTGAGAAGGACAACAATACCACACTTGAGGAATCGGTTTCCGACTCTCATATTGAAGACATTACTGTCATAAATGTAAATTTCCAAATGCTTCAAATACAAAGTAAGCTTTTGTTTATTAGGTAATTTATAGTATTATGAGGGACTTGTCATGTGAGGAATGTTACAAATTAAATGTAGTGGTTTTATCAGTGTGACAAAATCCATGCATCAACTCAACAATCTCTGTACAGTGAATTAAAGACACAGCTTAAGGCTGTTACCCTTCTGATGTAGACATGGCTCTTTGAGGGTGTCGCCCTAGAAGAGATTATACCACTGGCTTTGTATACATAGGCCTGCACATACCACTCAATCTGCCATCTCACCACCCACCACCCACTCACCCCCCTCACCACTGCACTTTGCCTATAACTTGTTTCTAGTTTATATCAAAAATGTTCGACTGGGAGTCCCAGACTAGGGAGCACCATAAAAAGGTTCATTGTGTGCTGTCCCAGCTTTTACGGTCCCCTTAACACCTCGCCTGGGAGATACCTCACAGCCATGTCGGACCGCACTGTAGCTACTGTGGTGTGAGGTTTTTATTGTCTATTCTATTGCGGTATTGTAAACGCCTGTAATCCCTATACGACCATGACCTAATGGGGTAATGTATTTAATTGTAACAGCAACATATCTATAGTGGCACAGGGGATTCATTCCTCAAAGAGAGTCTGGGTGGGCAGCTTCACTGTTTTCAAATAATGCACATCTGCAAAACTACAACTTTGTGTATACATGCTACACACTTTACGCTTCAAATGAATTTTTCATGTTTTTCCCCTTGTATTTAACCTGTCATATGATGTATTCTGAACCATCTTTACATTATTAGATTCTTAACAATTTCGAATATTACATCAATATTTACTACAACATCACCTTATGATTGTTAGATGCTAGACCTATTCACCAAAAGAATTCCCTCACATGCATAGTTGAGAAAGGGGGCTGTATGTGTATCATATGATGTTGTCATACACCGTTACCTATACAGCAGTACTTCATAAACATGAGTGATGTATAGGTCTCTAGCTGCTTAGTCTGACAGCATGGAAAGCTCCTACCTACACACTAGTCCCCAGGCTGATGGACGGATTGCACATTAGTGGTCTATACCACATTAGGCTGGTAGATTTATACTTCAGCACATCCTACTTTACTATAGGGTTTTATAGCTGAATACGCAGATATTGTTCCAAAAGAGGTTGGACCCCACTAATACTCCTTCCTCCTGTGCATTGCCAGACGCTTAAAGGGGAGCAGCTTTGGTGACACTGCATACTCTCATTTATTTTCTGCGAGACAGACCCTGAGAGACCTTATCATCATTTACTGGTCATTGCTGCTTGGATATTGCACAACAGATTGCAATTTTCTATCAGTAACTGTAGGTTTGCTTTAAGTTGAATATTGAGATTCAACAATGCTGAAGTGAAGTACTAAGTTTAGGAATCCATCTAATCGGATGTGCAAGAATAACGGACACCCGCAGTCTAGATAACAGGGCTATTTCTAAATTGTAGTTATTTCATATTTTACATGAATTTCCACTCTATTTCTAGTTGAAATAAAAGTTTATGGGATTACAGCAAACGGCCGGTTTATTGAATACTGACCTCTGTATAGGCCTCTTTATCCTAGGTCTCTCTTTTTTTTTACGGTTACTTGGTACCTGAAATACACCAACATTTGGCTTTACACCTACTGTGTTTAACACTGCATATAGTAGCCCTATACCCAGCAGGCCACACACTTTGTTCAAGCAATTTACAATCCAAGTAGCAATAAACAGACTACCCCATCTCATTTATCCAGTCACCCAGTTTAATCTTGTTTTATTTGCTTTTTACTTACCCCTTTTATTTGTATTGATTGTGAGGCTTGCCTTGTATGTGCCTGGGCGTGAACTGAGGTAGAGCGGTTAGATTGGGTAAGGCATGAAATTGTACAGGAACAGCAAGAAAAATAACCACTTCCAAGCCCACAGACATATAGGCCACCCGTCATCTGGAGAGAGATGAATTCTGTTTGGCTGTCAGATAAGGTCTGCACGTGTCTGCGGTTTCATCAGCAAGATATGGAGCCGTTTAAAACCAGTGTTTGGTAGATATCACACGAGGCCATCCTTAAACTGATTGCTGATGCTTTTTTGGACGGATCTTATGGACAGACAGATGGACGGTCGTTGGTAGAGGCACCCCTTGAGAGTATAATACACATGGCATTGCAGAGAATTCCACAAGGATCTTACTGAAGGAGTGAATAATTCTGCCAATTATTACCTTTTATTTCACCCTGTAGTGTGAATTAACCTTATGGATAGGGTCATATTTCAAATCAGAGACCTAATATGTTAAACACTCTCCTTGTCATTGCAAGTGTGAAGATGTTTAACATTATTCATCATAATATTACTATCATCATCAGGGGCGAATCAAGATTTTTCAAAACAATGAGTCTATCATTTTATCTGCCACTATAGATATTCTGCTTTCCCCATTGTATTGTATTGCTTCCTCTTCAAATACATATAGACCGTGTTCATTAGTCCAAGGAGGGGATGCAGTCTAAATTGTTCCCGTTCCTATTAGATGAACTTGGATTTCATTAGTACTGAAGTAGCAATACCAGGAAAGCAGAACTGGTAGACAGGTGTCTGGAGGAATTAATCCCTCATATACTACAGTCTACATCATCTACCCATTCTGCCAAAGTAAAATCAATATCATGACTAGTTATCTATCGACCATTATTATAGCCAGGTTATTTAAGGTATTTCTACTTACCTTATCGGAATGGGTTAATCTCCCCCTATACAATAGACTATTAACCCACCAGCCACCAGAGCGGCCTACAGGGCAGGAGGTAGAGGTATAATTAATCATTGACAGCTTTAATTAAGGTATTCATGTTCAGCTATGATCTATGATGTGGCTCCCATGCGGAAACCAATCAGATACTGGAACGGTAATAAGTTATCCCTATAGCTCTCTGCAGCAAGAAATGGGAAGTTTGAATACGGCATACTCAGCTAATCTACTTCTGCAGCTGTTTGTTAGTAGACAGTTCTATTCATATCAAATTAACTTGATTAAGCCCCAGATGATCAGGATCCCCAGTTTCCTTCTAAAATATCGATGGCATCCTCTGGAGAGTAATAGTAGTAAAATCCCTAGCCCAAAGTCCAGGGTATCGCACTGATGTAAAACAGTACCACTATGCAAACCTGACTTCAAAACTCATACCATGCAGTGTATACATTGGGAGAAGGGGAGTTTTCTGTTTATTCTATAATCATACACAGTTATCTCTTACCCTCCACCTTCTATAAAATGGTGCGTTTTATTCTTTATTTACTTGCAGTGTAGCAAAACAGCAAGCAATGAAAGCTAAGCCCATGCTTTGTCTGTTTGAACGATATACCGAGTGATTGTGTTATTAAAGTTTTATGCAAAAGAAACCAGCGGGATAGATGCCTTGTAATAATCCCTGCTGGATGAATAAGCCCATCCACCCCTAACAGCTTTAAGAAACGTGGGACAATGTGTTTATGGACTAAGGGGATAGTCATATACTTAAGGGCTTTTTGTGCGATAGCCTGGGCCACCCCATCCGTCAGAAGTAATGTAAATAAATCCTTACCCCAGCAACAGATGTCACATATATCATTCCAATGGGTACAGTGGCCTGCTTCTGCAGGGTTGTAAGCTTATAAGGATGATTTATTAAACAAACTATGCAGATTCTGTTATTTCTAAGTTCCTGCTATGAGGCCCTGTTATGGCCAAGCATATAGATAGTTAGATGGTTATGGTGTAACGATGCAGCTGGCAGGGCAGTTAGATATATAAAAATCAAAATAGACTCAATAGACTGTCTTTGTTTTTTCATGCACTGTGACACTAGATGGTACCACTAGGAATTGCCAAAAAGTCGTGTGACTGGCATTGACAAAGGCCATTTTGTGTTCAAACAAACATTAAAACAAATAGCAGTGGGGAAATGCACTTGAGGTTGCCTCCATTGTTGTTTGCTAATGCATCCTTAGAATATTGTCACCTGACAATGTTCTGACAATATTACTTGCATCTGAGGCAGCTCTGTTGGCACCATGGGAAAAGGCTTTTAGTGTCACCAAGTTCAGGCTGTCACCCAGTAACACTCGCCGGTCACACACAAAGCTTCCCTTCTTTGTGCTCCCAACCCATCTGTAGGTCCCAGGGGCCCCTATTGATTGTAGCTGAGACCTGGGAATACCTCATACCTCTGTCCTCATACCCAGATTTAAAGATAACAAGCCTTTTATATGCTCACTCTGAGGGTCTACACACAATGGACTGTGATGTGTGGCGATAGCTGAGGATTGGAGCAGCTCCCTATTGACCTAACCCACGTCCTTAGCCACTACCATGACCCAACTGGGGTGGGGCCTGGCTATCTGCTGTAACCCTGTATTTAGTCACAATCAGTGATGTCCTGGGGTAACAATTATATTTACCTGGATTTGTGTTCAATCCTTTTTGTGAAATTTGCATGTATACATATATGTTTGTACCAGCAACTATAGGCCTAGGAAATACCCGTTTCTGTTTCAGTTTGCTAGGAATATTACTGCTGCTGTTGTGCTAGTCAGCTCACTACACACCTATATCAACATGTCCCCTGTCACCACCAGACATATTTCAGGTTGTCACTAGGGCCCTTTCATCACCACCACCCCTTTCTGCACCCAACCCACGACTACCTCCATGTGAATGTTTATGGGTGCGATACAAACAGCACTAACGAGATTACCATATCCCACCCCCTGTCAGCTGGCAAGAGACCAAGTAGAAGCAGAGTACATCCATCCAAGCCAAACCTCTTTATCTCTTTCCCTTGCAAGCCTACTTCTGGGACAGTAATGGTTTGGATACCGAATTTGAAATTAAATCTTTTCTCAGTTTATCACCTTCCATATGACCTTATGTGTCAATATGAGTATGAGGCAACAGAGAAAACATCAAGCCTCCCCCCCGCCCCCATCAGGATCCCTCATCCCTTGTGACTATCGATTCCATTAGTCACCGTTATCTGGTTGGGTGGGGGAGGTGCTCAGGCTCAGTGCAGAACATCTACAACTGTCTACAACTGCAGGAGAAGCCCCGCCCTCAGTACCTCAAAGCATAATGAAATAACTCAAACTGCTATAGATGAAGGTCTCCGTCAAAACAAGAATACGTTATGTGTAAGACTTGCTGAGTGATTTAGAGAGTCATAACTCAGGCCTGACGTAAGGGGTTAGCAGATGAGAAGCTAGTTGACTACCAGCTACTTCATTGAATGTCTGACCAAGGGGAATTTTTAGCTTTGTTCCTTAAAGAAATACCACTACCTAACATGAGTAATGAATAGCTGTCATGATCATTTAAGTATACAGAGAGGACGTTATCTAGTGTGACACAATGATCATACCAACATTATGAATATTGGATATTATGGATATTAGATATATGTTATCAACTTGATGAGAAGGAATGATGACCATTGGTCCATGGATATACCAAATTGCGATCCATTCGGACACTCCGCTAATCTACACAAGCATTGATTTGCCCAAAGAACAGGAAAGGGAAGGTTAGATATCTGAAAGTATGTGGGCGATGGTTGGAGATATTGAGCAAAATGTTGAATTTGGGTAACAAGAAGTAGATGATAGTATAGTGAGGTGAAGCAGGTGAAGCAGGTGAAGCAGGTGAAGCAGGTGAAGCAGGTGAAGCAGGTGAAGCAGGTGAAGCAGGTGAAGCAGGTGAAGCAGGTGAAGCAGGTGAAGCAGGTGAAGCAGTATTGTGATGGAGGTCAACTGGACAGAGGAAGCTAGTTTGAGGAAGCGGTTAACGGTATCAGTAGAGCAGGATAGGGAGAATATGTTGGTCAAGTAATGTTTCAAATTCGATTTTAAACGGCCAAGATCAAGAGGTATCCAAGGGAGTCCAAGTGATGTTCGATAGCGGCAGATACAGGAAAAGGAGTGGGAGAGTAGAGAGATATGGGGGAAGGGGAAAAGAAGTTGGCTCTAATGCCAAAATGCGATTGAAATACTGATCGGTGCCCTCCCACCTTATGATCATGCTGGGAAATGTTCTTTGTAGAAATATCAAAGCTTTGATTTACAAAACAAAAATGGAAAAGGTTCATAATGATCGGCATGAAAGAGAACTTGCTAAATACACTATATTTAAAATTGAGGAGTTTTCACTCTCAAAAGAACTGTTATGCTCTTCTTTACAAATGCCTGATTCCTAAATAAAAATTCAAGTCACCTTTACTTTTCGAATACCAATGACAGGGGGACCTTTTATATTCTAAGGAAACTTAGTAATTAAATGGTGTTTGTTACTGACAGAAGGTCCTTCTCCCAAGAATGTATTCTGAGACAGATGCATCAACTTGAAACCATCAACTTTAAATCCTTTAAACTGAAATTAGAACACATCTAAAGCCTGTGGCTGTGCAGATGTGGCTATTGTTCTTTGAGGCTGTTCTCCCAGAAAGGATTCTGTTATGACAAATACTGACTTTGTATACTCAGCTCTCCACATGCCGACCACTCTGCCTACTTACCACCCTCTACCCAGCCATGCAAAGGACTCTACCCACGCCGCCTCCTCTTGTTTCTGTGCTATTCCTTTTCTATGCTATACAAGACTTGTTCAACAGGGAAGCTGAAACAAGGGAACATTATAACGTTTATTGTTTTTTCTTTACAAAGTTCTCTGAACCCATCATGGTAAAATGTTACTGATCCAAGCTGGACCATGCATACAGCTGCTGTATACCAGATGGTGTGTGGTAAGGTATCTGTTCCCTGTCTTGTTGTGATAATGTTACATCTATAGCACATGTGCTTCAACCATGAAGTATTAATTGCGCTGGCTTCCAGTACACTGTGTTACAGAAGCTTTATTTGTTTGCTGCAACATTGAATGTAATGAGCAAAGTGGGGTGCAGTGACTCTTGATATCACACAGAAAAGGGAAATACCCAGAGTAATCCATTGCAGTGCTACACTATACACACATACACACTACATACACTTCCTCCTATCACGTGGTGGCAATTTTCGGAAAGGCCAACCAGCTGAGCGGCAAAAGTAAGGCCCTCGACTTTACCCGATTTACCAACACAAAACACAACTCAAAGGCAGGGTATGTAGGGTGCAGTGTTGTGGAGAATTCGTAAAGTGGAAACGTCCCACAATACAGCCTCCCCCACCCCGTGCAAGCTAACCCCAGACATTTTTGCCTGAGACAAGCCCTGCTTAAAATATGCACCTAGAAATAGCATTGGTAGTGGCCCAACACAAAGGCATTCCATAGCTCTGTTGCAGAAATGTGTTGTGACATACAGTATGGTTCATCCTAATTCAGGATAGAAATTTGTAGTTGTAATGGATTTCTGAAGGATTTCAAGAAGGCAAAGTTGTATAACATTGATTTTTGGACCTGCTTCCTATAGCAAATTCCATCACATGGGTGGGGAGAGCCTAGAAGGGGTCTGTGTAGCCTACATAACTGACTATACAGTAGTACTTGTACATGTGAGTGATGTATGAGTCTGGAGCAGGCTAGGCTGACAGCACTGACAGCTTCCATCTCTCTAACTACCCCCACCTGCCCTCCCCCACCCACCCTCATATAGCTGTCCCCATGCTGACAGGGCCTGCTATTGTTGGCCTGTACTGCATTAGGCTGTGGGAGGTCTTTTAGCATTGCCTACTTTAGTACATTATGTTGTATTTGTGGGGGGGGGGAAGAAGAACACCTAGGTCTGAAACTGTAGACGTGGGCCTCCCGCCATGCTAAGAGCAATCGATTCTGATTGGCCGTCAGACAAGGTCAGGTTGTGGTTCTTTTTAAATCTGTAATGCAGGTACTTGCAGTTTGTTTACGATGTCTGTAGAGATCGCACAAGGTCATCCCAATAGTTTAGGCTGACTTCTTGAGGTTATTGAACATTGTAGAGGGCATTCTGCATGTACAGAGGGCATTCTACATAGCCTTGTTGGGCCCCTGGGCGTAATCATGCCAATTATAAAGCTTTACTTCTTCCTCTGTCAGCTAGTCTGGCAACAACATATTTACCTTGTAAACTAAACCTTATCGGGAGAAAGGGGCCATCTTCAAAGCCAGATAATTAATATCATTTGGGCACGCAGTACTCTTGCATTGTGAACATGTTTTATGGTATTTACGATACTTCCCGGACCTATATAAATTCTAAAATTGAATGGTTAATTCACCAGGCTTATACATGGGAAGGCTTTTAAGTGGGCCAGGTTTATAATATCAGATATTTCTACATTTACTTCCCTCTAGCAACCTATCATTGCTATAATGTTTTCTACTTAGTTCAGCAGTTTCATTTCATAATAATGAGGAGTAGCAGGCTTTTGTACACCCAGTGAAAGAGGCATAGTGGCAACATTGTATGTGGTACTGCGGCTGTGCCCTACTGAAACTAACTACTATGACCCTCGAGAGCCTTATCAAAACAGGTGTGTGCAACGTGAAGGGAACCAAGGGTTAAAATCTCTGCTCCTAATCAGGAATTCGGAAACCTACTTCAGAACCTGCTTAAATCAACCATATAAGCCCCCACTGTACCTAGTGAACTGATCTATGGGACATGTGTTGCTGGGGTCAGGATTTACGTACATTATAGCTGATGCATGGGTAGCCCAAACTACCCCCACAGATCCACGCCTACCCACCGGTCTAGCTCTCACCTTTTATGGTTCAGGTCGATTAGATAGTTCACATCAAGGACCAATTATACCTTGGCAATGTTAGAGATTCAAAATGGGAATCTACATCGGCGTGTTTCCTTACTTAATAGATAGATAAGTGATCGAGATGATCCTTTGCAGCACTGCTATAGGTTACTGTAAACTGACCTGAGATCCATACCCTTTTTTCATTTCACCCCCGTTTACTGCTTGGCTTTGCATCTGCTCAACCAATCCAGTGTTGCAGGCACCGAGTGCAAACAGTCAGCGGTTCTAATCATGTCAGGCTGCAGTGGTGGCTGTGATACGACTCAATAAACTGTCCTCTACCGTTGATGCCCTTTGACGCCATACGGCGACACCAATGACAAAGTCACGTGACTAGCATTGGCAGAGACCATTTTGTGTCTAAGCGAACGCTAAAAGAACATTTTGGCGGAAAATCCATATGAGTTTGCCTTCATCCTTGGATGCTAAAACATTCTTTAATTGGCTTCAGAGTCTGCTCCGTTGGTGCCAAGGGGATGGGTTTATTGTGAGACTGTCACACGTGCAGGCCATTTTTGTCAGAGTACTGTTGGTTCATTCATTGCAACGTGACACAACGTTTGAAACTATTGGCAGAGATAAAACTGTTCAAGAACCTACAAAAGGAATATTCCAGGCTCAGAATATTTGATACTGAGCAGCAGCATCGTTGGGTGGGTTTTGGTTGGAATCAGTACGGTAATGCAATTTTAGAAGTAATTCGGTTAACCATAACAGTACAATAGCACTATATCATGGCAGAACTGAAATGCTAGTATTGAATAGTTTATTGAACACATCCCCTCAGTGAGGAGTTTTCAATGAACAAACACGAGACGGTACAGATCTGATTAAAGCAATGATAATTGTTGCATTATTAATGTTCATATAATTAGCCCACTGAGCACACTCATCCATAAGAGATGAGCTTGATCAGTGGTGACCATTATCATACACTGTTCTTTACAATAATACAGGCTATAAGCCTATGAATTGGACAGTATAAATAAAGAATTACAAACAAACAGCCCACATGGCATCTCATGCACAATACCTCAGAATATAGGGAAGAGAATAAAGTGACAATACAATTAAGTATTTAATAGAAATGGGATAAGAGGGGGACATTAATCATGGTTATAATCATCAAATCTTCAGGACAGTGTAGTTTATGTCATTCAACTAACCATTATGAATTCAGTGATCTAACAAATCCTTCAGAGGAAACTGTTGTTTGAGATATAGTATAAGCTGTGAAATACGTCCCATGCCTGTCAATAAAAATCCCCTACCTACCCATTTTAACCTAGCCAGGTCCTGATTGGTGCTTGGGGATTACACAATTAGATTTACCTGAGTCTGATCTGTTTAGGTACATGGGGTTCACGAAGGGGGCTGGGCATGATTTGATAGACGGGTGTTGAGTTCCTCCCATGTCTGTGGCTGTAGGATGTGGGTGGATGGATGTGCATGGAATACCACAGAACTGCACCGGATTCTGTAGGTAGGTCTACCAGAGCCCAGGAAGAGCTGCATGGTAGAGTTCAGCCATGAAGTCTGTTCAAAAAGTCCTCTACACTGATATTCTTTGGCTCCCAATACGACCAATCTCTCAGTCACTATAGCCTAACTAAGTTTTTCATTTCTTGGCTCCCTATACGACCAACCTAGGTTAGTTGAAATTGCCAGGTTGGTCAGTACTGACCAACTCACCTTAGTCTTCTCCATTTCTATTAATTCTAGGCTAAGTCCTTTTGAGTAAGGCATTGGTCATATGTTGTTATGCCTCAGTCATTTTTGATTAGCACTAATGCCTGACCAATGTCCCTATGACTAACCTTGGAAAGCCACTTCAGACTAAGGGCCAGGACATTGAAATTTTTTGTGTAATATTAAGGAGGTGTTTCACAAGGGGGACTTTCTGAGAGGTTATTGGTTGTAATACATGGATGCTCAGATGACAGCTTTAAAAACATAAGTGATGATATAGACAGTAATGGAGCTATGAATTGTATTACCGCTTTAAGTATTCATGAAAATGCTGTTCAGAATGCTGATTGATGCTCAGATCTATTGTCATTTTCATACAAACCCTGGCTCCCTCCACTTGCATAATGGTGCCATATTTCATGTGTTGGGGTTTTAGGACGTGGAGGTTCATGGAAACTACTGGTCTCCTTACATGTCTTCGAATAACTCAGATCATGCAGTTGATCTCTGACAAAAGTAAAACCATTAAAGAGTACATTGCCAATACTCAAATATTTTACTACCATCTTTGATATGGTAAAATAGAGAAATCACGTTGCCTTAATGCACGCCTTATTATTTACCTTGTATTTACTAAATTAATGAACTATGAAAGACACCCTAGAAAGAATATTATTCAAAACTATTTATTTTCGCTCAGTAGCCATGGATGGAATTGGGTACGTTAACAGGAATTTCACATTACCCATGAAGGCCAGGGTTTCTTCTCCCTCGAGTTAAAGGCCGGACACTTGATACATTATGAATCCAATAAGACTGCCATTAGGGTTTGGGATATTTGCATTGGGTGCCACCTCTGTTATCCTTCAGCAGCTCAGAGAGGGGAGTGTTGTATTACATTATTGGCAGGAATATGTCATTTATGGATTCCGCATATTAGGTCCTGTCTATCTAAATATGTAACTCTCGTGAACTTGGATTTCTTTTGTAAATACAGAATTTCAACTTGTTAATTATTTATGTAAATCTCCCATTATATCTAGGATACTGATAAGGACAAATTTGGATCGATTGTGGTTGAAATACAGTATTCCGGCATATTGAAATTCGCAACAGAACCTTAGCCTGATGGTAGTTTAATGTATCATTGTGATGGACGGCCTGAGAACAGTCATGTGGGATGTGGAGTATTTTAAGGTTTTATTTGGGATTAAGCATTTATACGGTTTCCGGGCCCACTCAGTGGTAATTTAAAGCATGGTAGTCATGAGTATTTATATGCAATCCTCTGTCATTTACAAGAGCTTCCTTCGGGGCATCAAATGTCGGGAAAAATTAGCAAGAGGCAGATGCCATGTCCCGAGTTAGCAACTAATGTCTGTGAAAAAAGCCATCTTACATGGTAATACTCAGCCCCAAGGGGCAGCTTCCAAAATCCTGCCTGGTTATCAGGGTGTCTATAAAACATGTCTGAAGCCACCTGAGGCAGCCATGATGAATAATTCCCACACCACTACTGCCACCTGGTGGATGGACCAGGGAGATAGGTGTATAGGGGGTTGTGGATGGTCAATTGAAACATCAAATTTGGGCCCTAGGTAGGAAAACTCATTCTTTTCAGTCATAAAACGACAGAATCAACATATCTACACATTATACTTAAAATCAAACTAGACTGAACATGGGCAATGCATGAGCCTCAGATTTCGAGTCAGCCAGATTCTAGTACATTCCATAATTGAGCGACAAGAAACTTCTCCTTTGTTTGACATTTTGACATTTTTAGACAGCTAGACCCTCAGCCGACCTGACCTGGACAATATGTCTGCTTGCACTGGGTGACCAGGAATAGCTCACTTCCTCTTCCTCTCCTCCCAGAAGGCACTAAAGCCCTGCCCATCTACAACTTCCGGAAGCCAGCGTGCTCAAGACAAGAGGTCACGTGTCGTTCACAACTAGCCAATCACAGGACAGGGGGATACACTATAGCAAGAAGCCACCCCTTCCTGTAGAGGAAATCTACACGGGTTCCTTATTCTTCTTAGCATCTGTATTTTTCTTTTATGTCATTGTGATAACTACCATCATGGGTGTTGGTATTGGAAGGAATGTAAGCAATCAAATAGTATAGGATATAAGAAAACGGTGTGTTATTGTTATAACAGGGCGAAATATAAATTGATTAAATAGAGACAACTACTTTTCACTAAGCCGTGTAACCAGTATTCCATTACAGACATATTTAAGCGTTATATCAGACTATGAAGCATTGTGTCCTTATTGAAACTGTTATCTATCCCTCTCTCGCATTCCCCCATACTTCCTCTCCCCCATCACCCCATACATCTCTCTACATTTTTTATCTACAACATGATACATTTCTGTATAACCAATGATAACCCAAAACATTACAAGTACATTGATGAGATATCGAACTTGTACAAGCAATACTAAAACTGGATAGGGAGACACCGGCTCTAGCTCAGGGATAGTAGAGTACCGTGGGGTATTACTGGCACCCTAAGGAGTTTTTCCCCCTGGTGCAATTTCTTTGAGATTTTTTGAGAATTTCTCTTTTCCCATGGATCGAGCATGGGCTTTGTCACACTTTCCATCAGTTATGGGCAAAATAATATATGTTGTCATATGAATATTTATGAATTTTTAATTCAGGATTTTGTTGGTATTACTGGCATGGCTGGGGGTATTACTGGCACCCTTATGCTTTCCTTACAAAGAGTCATAGTTTTACAAAAATATAAACCGACCATGTTGGGGGCACACCATTATGTGCCATCCATGAAAGAATTAAAGTCAGAGACATCCGGACATGCCACACTTATATGTCATTGATATACACCCAAACACAGACATGGACCTCAGACAATTGCAGTCAAATCATTTGTGAATGTTGTTTGGGATACCCGAATAATCCAAATTACTAAGGAAACAGCTCTGCTCTTAAACCAAACATATAGATCTACCATGCAGTGTCAAAGAAGGAATCAATAACTGATTATTATCATGTTCATCTTAACTAGAAAGGATGATGGCAAGACAGGTGCCAGTAATACCCACAACTGTAGAAATCTGTTGGTATTACTGGCACCCCTGCCATCTTGGGGGCATTGAGACCAGGTTCAAAATTGATTGTTCTAGCAGACAGAGGACATAAATTGGCCATGGAATTCTGCTTACAGTTTACGAAAACTCATATAGATGAGGCTGTGAATCTAGATCCAATTCCTCTTACATCTTGGTAAAAGCTATAACTGCAACAATCTTGACCTTAATGACTCAATGATCATAATTTTAAAGTGAATTATCCCAATCACAAAGTTTTATTTCCAAATTTCGTGTCTTTTAGGGTAAGGGGATAGGTCTCCAAAATATCTTGAATTATCATCTGCTAGCCTGAGCCGAATCGCCTAGCAAGCAATACACACAACACTGCCAGGGTGCCAGTAATACCTCCCCTGCCAGTAATACCCCACGGTACTCTAGCCCAAGTTCCAATACATGGACTGAGGAATCAACGAGTGCAAATGTAATAATGCAAACTGTGTGACTTCCCTTTTTGTAATAGTCTGTTCACCATTTTAAAGATGAATATCATGTACCCCAACTTGACTACCCGGTGCTCCAGAGCTAGGACGAGACGGTCCTTCTCTATTCGGCCTCAACCCTGGAAACCCCATCAATAATGGTGATAAACCCCAAACCCAGGCCCGACTCACACCCACACCCACCCACACACTCATCGGGCAAGGCAAACGTCAGGTCCAAGGTTCCAATAGTAAAAACATAGTCGGTCCTTAACGAAGGCAATGAAGATAAGATAAATGTTATTGTGAGAAGTAGGGGGAGGTCATGTCTTTGATGTGCCTCGCAGATAAAGGCTGCGGGCTGTCCCCTCCCCCCAGGCCATGTCCTGGGTAAACCGTACTAGGAGGAGGCTTCTTGGACCCTGCTCTCCCTCCTGAAGTCCCCCTCTACAGCCTTAACTACCTCCCTCCTCCCTGCTTGGGTCCCCCTTCACCCTTCTTCTTCTACCCCCTGTATCTTCTTGTTTCTCATGGAGCCTCCCCACTCTCTCTGTCCCTCTCCCCGCCCCCTCTTTCTCTCTCTCCCTCTCTCCCTCCCCCAGCCCCCATCCCCTCCTATCCTCTAACCCATTCGTCCATTCCCCTCCAGTGTACATCACCTGCAAGACAGCAGTCAGTTTAAACAGGGTTAACATCAACATCCAGGGTTTTCTTACCAGGACCCAGCAGCTATATAAAGGGCATTCTGAGTTCTGTGTGGTCAAACAATAAAGATGCTCCACCGTCATTGATTCTGGTCTATTAACTACACACCCACTGGAAACCTCACGTGGACCTTTGTTTATAGAGGAAACAGATTTATTTGTAATGATATTTTCTTACCCCTGTTAATAGTAATCACCAAATTCAATCAAGGTTGTCATATTAACCATTATTAATCCTATATCAACACCTATAAATGACAGACTCCTACTTAAACAGGAAACTGCCATTTGGGTTAAGCTTAAATATCTTGTAACCATTACTATCATCACTTCACATGTTCTATCAAACTGCCATGCTATGCAGTGCGCTGGGATACTAGGTGATTAGCTCTGTATAAACTATAGCCAAGACCCCATAGCAGAGGCAAAGGCGGGTTATGGATCTCTAGAGGCGTGTGGCATTCCCTTTCTCACACAAGCTAAGCCTCACAGAATACAATGCTCACAGTAGGAGGAGGGCTGACCCTACCGAGGTGATAATCATCACTGTCATAGCCCACTACTGTGTATCAATCCTACCCACCCCAAGCCGGCATCAACGCACTGATTGCCTTTGTTTACCCACAATACTCAGCGACTCATTAATCAGCCGGATGTTAATACGCAGCCAGCCGGAAGCGGAAAACCCTACTCTCGCTCGCAAGGCTATCTGGGATAGCAGGAAGTCGAAGTGTATGGCGGCAGTAAAGGCTATATATGATCTGGTGTGGCCACCTGGTGATCAATTATGTAATGATGAATTATGAATAGCAGTAAGGGGATCCCGGCCACGTCTCTCAGTGGTTATCAACATGATGAAGGAGCTGAGCAGGGCCAGAAAATCTAATGACTTTGTTACAATGATTAAATAACTATGTCTCCTGGTGTTTTCAATAGTATATATATATATATATATATATATATATATATATATATATATATATATATATATATATATATACATATATATATATATATATATATACATATATATATATATATATATATATATATATATATTTATATATATATATATATATATTTATATATATATATCAGGGATGTAAGTGTTAAATCTGACTCTGGCTTTGATACTGATATAATGGCTCTGAATTATTCCTGTATGATCATTGTGGGAAATTATGAATGATGATATGTAGATGTCATTAGCAGTATAGGGAAACTGAGCACTGCTTCTGGCAGTAGGGGTGGGTGGAGTGGGGCTGCAAGTCTGGATAATCAGTACCGGCAAATTAATCCTATTATACCATATCCTGCAATGGTATCTTTTCAGATTAGGTAATGGATAATCTTGAACGCTGAACCGAATGGAACATAATTATAAACTTGTTGTCATTACACCACTGATGGCATATAAATGTTAACACACACTGTATCTCATACAATGCTATATACTGTACTAATACGTCTATATTATTATTTCTATTTCAGAATGCAAGTGTAAGTAAGACAAGTATAATAATGTCATGCTGACTCCTTAGAGTACCCCCTGCTATGCCTTGTTCCACTAATCCTCTTGTAGCTGGCCTGCCTTGTAGATACACTGAACTAATGCTTCTGATACTAACACTGCCTGTTACTCTCTCAGATAAGCCCCTTCGACTGATCCCTTAAGCAACCTTTAAGTTCACAGGATAATATTAAGTGTATACACCGCTGCTAAGATGGACAGCTGCCTTACAATATTTGGTGATGCTGCCCCTATATTGAATAGTGAATACAGTGCATGTGGTTCTGAATTTCTTTTATTCATTTTGAGTATAGCACAAGCAGGTACACCAGGACAAACATAGATTGCTTTTACACCGATTCATAGTGTATACCTTAATGAGTACGTAGAATTCATAGTGAATGCTAACATTAAGGCAGGATGCGATAATTGTATTATTAGACCCCTAGATGCAGATGGCAAATGGCCTCTGTTATATAGCCTTAAGATTTCTTCTACCTAGGGATACCAACCGGCAAGGTAAGTACTCTTCTTAATATACAAAGATGCACCTGTACAACGATAGGACTTCGTTTCTTGGAAGTATTGCAGCCTTGGTATGCTTGTGCTATAAAGGAAATCCATACAGGTTCAGCAGCTGAAACGATAGTGTAGCTACTGTCGTTGTGGATAGACGTCGCGGAGGACATTTTAGTGAGATTTTCTGTGTTTCCTTGCGAAAATGCATTCAAATCGGCCTACCTTTGATTTGTTGAGGGTATTAAGATATTCTAATTGGCTGCTGATATGCCCACGGGTCATATAGTCAATAACAACGTTGTCAGTTCTCTTTGCAAGTGTAATAATTCTGCAATGGGCCTCGCGGTGGGGGCAGGGGCGTTATTGTTTGACAATGTATAAGACTTAAAGGAATTATTCTGGTAGCATTATTGGCGAAGAACAGCTGTATTAAAGGATGCTGATCATAGACAATACAATATTAAAACGACAATAATGGTTTTTATTGATCGCAGATTCAGGGTTGTTGAGTTCAGTACAAAAGACGGTATTCAACCGACTTGACAACAACCACTATTTTTGAAACGCCCCCCAGTCAGAATCAGTCGACTGGGGTGGTACAGCATAATGAGTAGCCTTTCATTGGGGTGCTACACGATTTACACCCATGGCATGAGAACACAAGATGTGGAATGACAACCACTGACCAACCCCTACACACCACCTTTTATCCTTCACTTTCCGATGGCCTTTTTGCATGTGTCGGTCTCCTCTACCCCCCCCCCCCCTCTGTCAATCATCAATTACACTCATAAGCCTCTGTCTCTCCTTTTTACATCAAGTTCTTTTTAATCAATCCTCTACAGCAGATGTTTTATTTTTCTATAGAAAGGGGCTATAAAACAGTTGGCGTGTTACCTTGGGTATGAAAGCAGCTGAGAGGGGTGGTTAGGGAAGGGTGGTCTGCTCCAGTGCTAGCAGTGATACGTCCTCCAGAGGGTGGCTTGTACCACTGCCGGTTGTGGTACAACGCTGGAGGTTTGTGTTCGTTACCTCCAAGAGGGGCGCTTTATAGTCGCACTCTGCCATTCTGTGTTATCCCATAAGTCACCAATTGCATTGATATTTCTTCATCCCGAATTCATGTACATCAATTATCTACATTTTGAACCTTTCTGTATTGAATGCCACACTTTCAAAAAGGAATTCTGGGAGTCTGTAATCATAAATTAATTAATTTACAAAAAGTAATAATAGTTGATTTAAGATCGATATCATGACGTTTAAGAGCCGTCATTTTATTGGAGAGAAAGCTAAGAAGGTAATTCTGGGGTGATCTCTACGACGCTGCCCCAAGTAAATCCAACCTTCCTATTAGTCCCCCGTCCAGTCCTCGGAAGTTGCAAATGCATGCTAATTCTAAAGCTTCAAGATGTCCATATACTCCTGCACAGTAAACAGAGCCGAGTGCGCCAATTACCAGATTACTTGATGTGCCCCAAAATACTCAAGTATCCCTGCACCCACACGAGTAAGCTAAGTAAAAAAGAAGCCAGTGCTATATTTCACAGGCAGGTTAGTGAAGGGTAAGTACAAGATGAACGTTGTTACACCCTGAGCCACACGACACCGGCCATTACCTCGTGGTGCCTCCTGGTGGGGGCCCTACACCGTACGGCCCTCACATTACTGCCTCATTACCTCCTCCTGTAAGGGAGTAGCTCCGAGCAGCTCCGAGCAGCTCCGAGCAGCTCCGAGCAGCACCGAGCAGCACCGAGCAGCTCCGAGCAGCACCGAGCAGCTCCGAGCAGCTCCGAGCAGCACCGAGCAGCTCCGAGCAGCACCGAGCAGCTCCGAGCAGCACCGAGCAGCACCGAGCAGCACCGAGCAGCACCGAGCAGCACCGAGCAGCACCGAGCAGCACCGAGCAGCACCGAGCAGCACCGAGCAGCACCGAGCAGCACCGAGCAGCACCGAGCAGCACCGAGCAGCTCCGAGCAGCATGCACCTAGCCGCACCGCTGCTTATATATGCACTATGCCCTTAGTGTCGTCATGATGCATGAATGCAGCCCTGGCGAGTTAATCACCAGGGCTGCATTCATGCATCATGGCGACACTAAGGGCATAATCCACTCTGAGGCTCTTAGGGTTAAACAGTGCTGTGCAGTAGGGGCCGTCTATACAGGGGTGTCACACACAGCTGGCTGTACTGCTGCTCATATCCGTGTAATACAGCCTATTGCTGTTACGGACTTCCCATTGAAAGGGTTCAGGACCAGATAATTCACTTGACTATAGTAACACTTGACTAAAGTAACCCGTATTTCTAATGATTTTTTATGATGATTTTAGTGCCCTTTACCAATATACTGGTGCCATTTCTGAATAAAGATACACGAGCTTGGTTCAGTAGACTGCATAGGTCCAGATACCCTTAGGACCTGGGTGAGCTGCTCGGTATGAGCTGCTCACGAGAGGACTTCCTTACGGTGCCATCCTAAACTGTTCAGACCTGACTATTACCAAAACCTAAAATTTGAAGAATCTATGGTCTGAATGTAACTGTCCATTACAACTGTTCACCAGATGACATGCTGACAGTGCCATAATATCGGGAGTCGATATACTCTCAGTGCCTACCAACCTCCAACCCCACAATCAGAAAAAATGTTAACTTTCCAACCTTTTCACACATGTGTAATTCCTGTGTTTAGTATAGGGCAGTGAGGAAATGAGGTGGGGCATACAAAACGATGGGGGTGAGGCTGTTGAGACCAACCCTATTATCAGAGAAAATGTTCCACGGTGATCTCGCCATCTTTCACCCATTTCGAGTTCCTCTTTGCACTAGGTGTGGTGAGAGAGGTCGGAAAAGGAGGTATAATGTATACTATTGGCAGATGAGGAAGGCGGACTGAGACTGTCAGGGTTTACATCGTTATAGGAAAGGACCCAAGTGAGCAGCAGGCAGGTTCCCTATCTTATCCTGCATAGAATAGACTGCTGTTCTGCTATTGAGCCTGATCCAATTGTTAAGCCTTTTGGACATTTTCCACGGGTGAGATAATTGAGGATTCAATGTGGGTTTGCAGCGTACATGGTATCAAAAATGTGTCAGACCGATGAGCACCCTTACCTTGTAATATTATTACAAAAGCTCACCTAAGGTAATATTATAAAATCCCATCCATAATTCTTCGCGGAAATACATGAAAATTTAGTATGTTTTCTGGATGTCCGGTTGTCTTTTCTTTATAACTTCATATATAGGACCTGCATGGAACAGACGGGGTAGTGACATGGCAGTGACATGGAACAAAAAACTAAAATGTTTGTGTATTATATCTCTTTAATATTACTCGTGTAATAAACGGACTTTCGTATCTTTATGATATTGGTAGAGTATCAATTAAAGAACAAAGTCGACACAGTTCGGATCAAGTGTTACAGGTTGCAATATCAGGTTTATTCAGGTAAACCTAAACAAGCAGTCACTAAGTGTGCGAACTCCCTATAGAGTTCGGAACGGGTCAGTAGGCTAAGCAGCCGATATGATCACGGGGTCTCTTCACCAGCGTGGCTCAGAGTAACCGACGAGTACCGTCAGATGCCGGGCATATATAGGCAGCCAGCCTGCGCGCGCACACGCAGACCGGAAGCCTATAGCGACCTCTGTCCATACCCCAAGCCCGGGGTAGGTGTCGCCACCTACCGTCGGACTGAAGGGTTCGGACTGAGCTCGCAACACAGCATCCAACAGCACTCGTCATATAATAACCCCGTATAACCCTAGCCCCTACACTACCCCCTACCAGATAATAACCGGGAGGTAAATAATTAAGGTTATAGTCCGAAAACACTTCGGACTGGCATTATCTTATAAATACCACCTTAGGGGTTTATTAAAGTTATACCTTACAAACAATATGACGTTACTGTTGAACACAAAAAGGTATTAATTACACACATATCTACACATATAGATCGTAATTAAAAATTACGCCCCATTCCCTAGGATAGATGGAGTTAATCTATACATATAGTATACACAACACTTGAAAAAGTACAATATCACAGTAGAAAAAAAAATTTCGTCCCTTCAAGACCCCGAGCTAATTACACTCGTAATGAATAATACTTTATAAGTGATAAACACTATCACTTCTCTTAAGGTTTTTAGACACATATTAAAGTATTATTACAAAAGATATCATACGTGATTTTATAGCGAAGATCCGGATCCTCTGTTGTTGATGATGCATTCCGCCCGGCTTTCAGAACCTACTTCATTCAGCTCCTACTAACCGGAACGAGAAAGTTCATAGCTCATGCTCGGGAGCTTATAGTAGTATAAAAAAAATTCCAAGTCCTGCCTCCAGGCGATCTTCGGACTTATAATTAGGAGCACTCGGTCCTGATATATAGTTTATAGAAAAAAAACATCTCGTATCAGATCCCTGGTGGTAGTGTACTCCTATCCCGAGCGTTGGGTTTCTTTCCGGATCTCCTCGTCCTCCTCCGTCCGTTCTGCCCGGCAGACTGACTCCTTGCGTAGCCAGCCTGCCGCTTCTGCTCGTCCGGATCCTTGAACACCCTATAATAGAGTGTTTTTCACATGTAGGGTTGGTATATTAAAAATACCCCCCCTTCTTCTTGATCGGGTCCTAAGATAGGATAATCCTATCCGGACTCCGAGTCGTCTTTAGGACTCGACTGGGCCGCAGCCTCCTCCTCATCAGAGTCTGACTCAGCTTCCGCCAGCGTCAGCTCCTGGAGCCAGAGCTCGATTTGAGCACGAGTCCCATCCCATTCGTGCCTCTCGTGCGCGAAACAGTCTCTGAACCTCCGACGTTCGTGGTCCAGTTTTTCCTCGGCGTTCTTGACTGCCAGCTTCTGCTTTTTCCTTTCGGACTTAGCAGCGACTCGCTCAGTCCGAGCATTTTCACGCTCCTCCTGAACCGACTCCGTGGCCGCTGCTTTCTGAGTAGCGACTTCACTCCGGTGGAGATGATGCACTGTATCCAGCGACAACATCGCCACCTCCTGACTTAAGTCAGAAAGCAATCGATGGAAGTTATCCTGCCACCGATTCATGGCCTCCTGTCCGGCTTCGTAGGACTTGAAGTCGGCGGGAGGAAACGAGGGCGGGCCCCGTAGTCGTAAGACATGGTGCCCCTCCGGAGCCTCCTGTGGGGGATCCGGAGTCTGTTTTGGCTTCGGCTTTTGCTTCACCGAAGCCTTGTCCTTCCCGGTCTGGGTGAGAGTTTGTGACTCCCCACCCGGAACCAAATCCAGATTGGGGAATTCGTCAGTGAACGCCCCTCCCGTACTGGAGTTCGGATCCTCCGGAGTTGGCCGAGGTGGCTTGCCCGGGGGGCCCGACTTCCAGTCAGTCTTGCGAGAGGTAAATGCCGGTCCTTGGTACCCCGGATCTGCCTTCTCCATAACAGACGGCCTTTCGTCCGTTTTCTGTTTCTTCGGGTCGGTTGGCTCCGAGGATCCGTCGGATTTTCTCGGAGCTCGCCGCTTCCGCGTACTGGTACGCTGCTGATACTCTTCGAATTCATCGTAGAGTTCGCCCTCCGGTACATGGAGATACGTGCGGTCCGGGTTTACTTTGTAGAACACCCGCACCTTGCCTTTCTCGTTGGTGCCAAAATCCACCTCGAGATTGTCATTCTTGTCTACCGTGGTCCCGAAATGGGAGTAGACCTCTGCGTGAGCGGCTTGAATTCGTTCCGCTGCGGTCTCCATAGCCAAGCCATGGAACTTGGCAAGGTGTCGAATGATATCTGCTCTGGTGTAGAACAGACCCCCATTCGGACAACCCTTGCTGCCCTTCGAACCCACACTCAGGCAGTCATATCGCATGAGATGACGTACATGAAAGCGGGTCAGATGTCTGGCATACCGAACCTTGGTAGGCCAAGTTCGGGGTTTCTCCAGGGTCTCGTCGATGTCCTGACAAGCTTTGAATGGGCACTTACTAAATGAATGCCATCTAGACATTGCCCATGCCAATTTTGCCTTCTGAAGGAGCGAATGGTACTTGGTGCTACCTTTCCGGACCTTCTCCAGCAATTCGAAGTGGTACAGCTGTACCGACTTGCCTAAAGGATCAGTTTTGATCCATTCTTCGTCGTCGGAGAGACCGTCGGGCCCCACCTCCTCCGGAAGCTTGGATGACCGCTTATCTTTAATACAGTCATCTATACACATGGGTTTAAAGAACTGAAACCCACTAGCGGCATTGGCTCGGAGAGCATTCCGGACCAATAGCTGCAGTTCGTTGTCGGCGATTGTGTTTTTGTCCAATCCCTTCAGAACTACATCCACCTCCTCCGGGGACTGACCCGCGTCCAGAGATGTTAACCGAATGGTCTCTCGTAGGTGTTGATGCCTACGACTGGCCTTCTCCATCCTACTAGTGTCAGCAGTTCTAGTAGCAGCTGTGCTCTGTTGGGCAATCTCGTCCTCCAGAGTATCATTGAGAATAGACTCGTTAGTCTTTTTCTCCATATTCCGGGCCAGCCTCATGGCTGGCGTCAGATGTCGCCTTTTCTCCTTCCGACTATGCACGACCTTGAATTCTTCTGCGGTTTGCAGGTCGTATTCAAGGGCCGCGAGTAGTTCGGGGCGCCCTTCAGTCTCAGCAACCAAGCGAGCGTTAGCAGCCTGGTCTTTGAAACCTTCCATTGCAGCCGTTACGTGGGCCGGGAACCAGGTCGGGAACCGGTCGGACAGAATGTCCAGCCCCCGGAAGGTTCTCATCTGGACCAAGTCAAATGACCTGATCTCATCCTTGCTCATCTGTGCGATGATGGCTCCTCGTAGCAGGGATGGGACGTCGGCGTCCTCTTTATCCCATACTTCATGTTGGACTGGGGGGATTACTGGTACCCCCGATCCACCCGGACCACCGCCTGCGGCTTGGTCCAGCTTGCCGGCCTCATCAGAAGTATCCATAGTGGATGGCTCCAGACGGGGCTCGGTTTGCTGCTGAGGAGTCTCCACTCGGACGGGGGCTGCTCCTTGAGGAGGCGTCTCCACCCGAACGGGGACTTCTTTTCTTTGCCCCACTGGAGCAGGTAGCTGGAAGGTGATGCCGGACAGCACCTCCTGCACAACTCGGACTGTTTCCTCAGCTGCGGATGATGCATCCATAGCCTCCTCAGTCCTAGTGTCGGACAGGTGAGTTGTCGTTTTCGGACGAGCTCCCCCGCGCCCGGACGTACCAGCCATGGCTGCGGCCGTAGCGGCCACTGCAGAGCTGTTATCCAACCCTCGCGAGAAGGACAACACATCCACGGCTGAAGTCGGAGCAGCTGACGTTCCAACTGCTTTCCCAGCATCCTTCTCCTTGCTAGGGATCGGGATGTTTGACTTAGGAGGGACCGGAGTCTTGACAGCCTGACTGCTGCTGGACGTCTGTCCCTTCTTCTTCAGATCCTTAGCTGGTTGCTTCGGATCAGCTTTCTTTTGTTCCTTTGGCACCTTTGAAGTCGGAGCCTTGGGAGTGACCGTCTTCGGATCTTTGGTTACCGTGGCGGTGGCAACCTTCGGATCCGCTTTCTTAGTACCCTGGGTACCAGACTTCTTCGGATCGGGCTTCTTAGGCTCGTCCTTCACCAGAGGCTTCTTTCCGACACCTGCGTGTTTGAGAGCCTTGGTACTAACCTTGCCATCGGCCGACTTGGACCGATCTCGGGTAGCACCCTTGCCACCGCGCGTCCTCGGACGTGCAGTGTCGGAGTCGCTGTCGCCTCCCATAGACAGTTTCCTAGTAACTGTCTTCTTGAGGCTCGGCGAAATACTTAGACTGCACATCCGAGAGAGATGTCCAGTCGACTCGGAGGGGTTCGATTCTACTGCACTGTAGGCGATCCCTCGCAACATTCCGGAGTCCTCGCTGTCGGGTGACGGAGACTTCCGAATCGGTGACACGGCCGGATCCACTCGTAGTTCCGACAGAGTCTGACTGAGCTCATCACCACTGTGGCTCTGAGCGTCCATGTGCTCCTCGGTGGCGGATGCCACCTCGGAGTGACCGGAGAGTTCGGACTGGCGGAGCTGCTGCTCGGCCATCCTCACTTCTTGCAAGTGTCTTACGACGGGAGTTTGACGGGGAAACACTTAGTTCCCCGTCTCCCTCTTTGTCTTAGACGGACCAGGAAAGAGTACTCACAGTTCCTACTCTTTTTATCACTCTTCTACTCTTCTAGTTGTCCAAAAACGCCGACTTCTCCGCTGCTGCCGCACGCACGATTGATCCGGGCGAGCCCCAAAATCAATATGGCGTTCCCTCGCTTTTGTTTTTAAAACAAAGCGCATGCGCAGCGTCTCGCGCGATTGGACGCGATCCCGTTACCCGGTGTGACCCAATTATCGATTAATCAGGTCACGACCTTTCCCGCCCGCAGCTCGGGCTCGGGGGATCACACTGCCACGTAGGCGGCTCGCAAAAGTCAAAATATACTTCGAATAAAGAGTTCATCAGGAGTATTAGTGGATTAATATGGGAAATCAAAGATTACCCCACCGGATTATCCGTCCACCACCCTCGGGGAGCACTCCAATATTCTTTTCTATTCGACTCTGAGCGCCCCTGTTGGTAGCACACATATAACATATAAAACACCACAGGACACCACACTCGTTGTGTAACAAGCTAGGTTACCGCCCCTCTGGCCACCAGCCTTGGGCTTCGCCGAACGGGTTTCCCGTTCACCTCTCGTAACCTGGCCGAAGGACTCTCGTTCTTAACTAAAATTCCAGCCTTGATTTTAGTTTTCCGGGCCCTTCTTCCTTCGCCTGCCGAGACTTTCTTTTTCACGGTCTTCTGAGGTTTCTTTCGTACCACTCTCTTAGGGGTATCCGCTGACACCCCTTCCAAAGGTACAAATTTCGCCTCCGAAGTTCCCTCTTCCACCTCCGTTTCCGGGGTGAGCTCCCTTCCAGCCCAAGCACGCAACCGAGCCACATGGCTCGTCCGGATGCGCCCTGCTTCGGACTGAATCAACACAGTCGTCTGACTGATACATTTAACCACTGTGTGTGGTCCATCCCAGTTATTCGCCAGCTTGACGTTGCAGAGCGGTTCGTGTAGGCGGATTACTCTATCCCCCACCACGAAACGTCGCAACTTCAATCCGGTGTCATAACCCACCTTCTGCCAATTCGCAGCTTTGAGCAAATGAGCCCTAACTGTTTCGTAGGCAAATTTGAATCTCTCCCGTAGAGATTCTACAAATAGCACCGTACATGGTGCTTCTGGACTGATCCCTACCACCCCGAATACTAAATCCGCGGGCATGATCAAGTCCTCTCCGAACACCAAGAGGTTTGGTGTGCAATTAGTCGAAGTGTGGACCGTATTGTTATACGCATGTACCACAAATTCGCACTGATCATCCCAATCATCCATATGGGAGTTCACTAATGGCTTCAAAACCTGGATCAAGGTCCGATTGAACCGCTCCACCTGCCCGTCGGACTGTGGTCGGTACGGATTGGTCCGAGTCTTGCATATAGCCAACTGATGACACATAGCTGCCCAAAGTTTGGACTCAAATTCTCTCCCTTGATCGCTATGTAACATCAAGGGAGCCCCCAGATGGAGGATCCACCCCTTCACCAGTGCTTCCGCACAAGTAGCAGCAGTGTGATCCTCTAGTGGGTACACTCGGGTGTATTTGGTATAGTAGTCCGAGACTACCATCATACACGTATTACCCTTCGGAGTGGGTTTCACTCCGCTGATAATATCCACGGCTATTCGAGCAAATCTCACCCCGAATAGCTCCTGCTGCAGTGGCAATTTCCCTAGTCCAGGACCAGGCTTGCCTAAACAACATGCCGGACATGTCTCTATCCACCTCAAAAGGTCGCCAGACATTCCGGGCCAGTAATATCTTCGACTCAGCCGTTCCAAAGAGCGTTTCTTTCCGAAATGCCCACTAGTGGAATGGCCGTGGCAGTAGTACAGGATGTCTTTCCTCATGGCAGCAGGGATTACCATTTGTAATACCCTCCGCTTCCCGGGACAAGTCTTCCACCTGCACAACAACGAGTCTCGGACCTCCAGTTCATGGAACTGTGCCAAGAAACGTCGCATTTCACGGTTTTCCAGCGATATTTCGGGTCTCACTGGACAGACCCCAGTAGGGACAAGCTCCCTCAGTCGTGCTATGGTAGGATCGGCCATCTGGTACGTCCCTATAGTGTCGGTGGACCAATCCAACAGGTTTTGCAACAACCCATCATAAGGCAAACGCACACTCGCTACCACAGCATTGTGAGCACCACAATCCCCACATTCCGGACGCACACAACGGCGTACCGGACGTCTACTTAGGCAGTCAGCATTAATATGCTTCGTGCCCGCTCGGTGCTGGATATGAGAGTTCTCCAGTCCGAACTCGCTGAGGTGATTCAACCATCGACCAATCATTCCCTCCGCATCCTTAAAATTAAGAAGCCACCTGAGGGCCGAATGATCCGTCCGAAGTGTGAAATTCCCTCCATATAAGAAGTGCCGAAACTTCTTAGTGTATACCACCACTGCGAGCAACTCTCGCTTGGTAGTACAGTAATTTCTCTGTGCCTTGTTCATACTGTTACTAGCGAACGCCAACGGGACCTCTACTCCGTCCTGGATTTGGGACAATGCGGCCCCGATGCTCTCATTGCTCGCATCAGTGTCAAGGATGAAATGCCCCTTCTCCGTAGGGTATCTCAGCACCGGGGTGGTCCGGAATAACGCCTTAATCTCTTTGAAGGCTGCATTCTGTTCCATCCCCCATGGGAAGGGTTCTTTTTTCCTCCCCGGAGTCCAATGGCTCAACCGCTGAAGCGGCTGAGACACCCTCGAGAACCCGGGGATGAAGTCCCTGTAATAGGAACAGAACCCTAAAAAGGATCTGATATCCTTTGGTCCTTTTGGAACTTCCCAAGTCTCCACAGTCTCCAGTTTAGCCGGATCAGCCTGCACACCCTCGGTGGAGATGATCCGGCCCAAATAGACCATGGACTTCCGGAAAAGTTCACACTTCTTTGGCTTTAATGTCAAGCCATTGGACCGAATTCGTTCCAACACCTCTCCGAGGTTCAACGCACACTCCTCAAACGTCTTGCCGAAGACAATGACATCATCCAAGTATACCAAGCACTTGCGCCACAATAGATCACTCAACAGAGTTTCCATCATAGCCTCAAATGTGGCCGGGGCGTTGCATAACCCGAAAGGCATCAGTTCAAACTGATACAGCCCAATGTGACTCGTAAAAGCCGTCTTCTCTTTATCCTCCTCCTTCATCCCGATCTGCCAATACCCGGACTGCAGATCAAGGGTGCAGAACCATTGGTTCCCACCCAGCGAGTCCAGAGTCTCATCAATTCGGGGGAGAGGATATGCATTTTTCTTGGTTACTCCATTCAGGCGTCTATAATCGATACAAAATCGGATAGACCCATCCTTTTTAGTAACCATCTGAACCGGACTGGACCAGGGACTAGTGCTAGGCACTATCACCTTCTGTTCCAGCATGGTTTTCACTTGTTCTTCAACAACAGCTTTCTTACCCAACGGCAAACGTCGGTAAGGCATTTTGAAAGGCTGTGCATCTCCAGTATTGATAGAATGCAACACTTTGTCGGTTCGGCCTAACGGCTCCCCCTCCACCTGCCATGCATCCTGATACTTCACTACCAGCCTCCTTAAAGAGTCGAGATCCATCCGATCCGTCAGATCCGTTTCGGATATCATTTTCTCGAGTCCCTCACTCAAAGGGGTCGGAGAAGGGTCACCCTTCATGCTCACTTGTCCAGCGGACACTACGGCCTCACTGGTGAACACCTTCCCCAACACTGTATCTTTCCTAAGATACTGTGGTTCCAACCCGGGGTTAGAAACCGGCACCACGGTCCAAGCACCATCCCCCACGAGGGTATCCATGCCTGTCAAACCGATGCTTCCCAACATGGCCACATCCGGTTCCACAACTGCTTCTTCCTCTCTCCTAAGCCCCTTGCTTCGGACCAGCACGTCACACGTCTGTCCGGGAGGAATCTTAACAGTTTGGACCACCGTTGCCACTGTCGATACTTGTCGGAGCACACATTGCTCCACCGCACGGTACGGGTGCTCTATTCGGAGTACCCCTGTACCAGGATTCAGGACCGCGTCATACAACGCCGAAAAATCCAACCCCAGTATACCGTCGTCTGCAATATCCGCAATGGTGGGAGAAGCCACATACTCCTTCCCTCCAATTCGGACAGGTATGAACGCGCGCCCATACGTCTGCATACTCGACCCATCGGCCGAACAGGCGTTTACCCTCGTTTTGAAGTTATCACGACTGTCCGGCATAAGAGCATAGAATTTGGAGGAGATAAAGGAGTGGCTAGCTCCCGTATCTACTAAAAATTCGCCCGCCCTACCGGCCACAGTAACAGACACATACCACCGCCTCCCCCCCAGCGGAGACGGGTTTACAGTGAAGCGTTTGAAATCCTTCGGAGCAGCCAGATCAAGGCCATGTTTCTTCAAATGGTCGAAACATGGATGATCTGGGGAAAGCTGGGTACTCCCTACCCACACGGTGTCTGTGACAGCCGCAACTTCCTCGTTCCTATCCGTAATGGGCCTCCCTGCCTCATTGCCGGGCAACTGATGGACTGGAATGTTAATCAGGCCGGCATCCGAGCTCCTGAAGCTCGAAGCCACCCCTGATTCCCTTCCTGTCTTCTGAATTCCACTAGGCTCTACCTCTCTGGTATGTTGGCGTACTTCATCTGCAGGGGTTGTCCGCTCGCCTTTTCGGACTACCCCCTCTAGTTTCCCTCCTTTCCGGGAACTTTCGGACTCGGAGCTGTACACTCCGCAGCAAAGTGACCGATCTCTAAGCACCTATAGCACTTAGCGGTCCTCCTATTGATCTTCCTTCTGTTAGGCTGGGTAGCCCCCTGAATGGAAGTCGTCATCTTCTCAAACAGCGATGTGAAAAACGCTGCGTCCATCATCGGAACCTTCGGATCCGATGACTCCCTTTTTGGAGGGGGGTTCCCACCCCCTTCCGGCTTCTTATTCTTCCACGGCGGTTTAGAGGAATTCCCATTCCTCTTGAACTGAGCCGCTGAAGCTATAGCCCCCTCCTCATCACTGCCCGAACCATCAGACTGTTCCGGAGAACATTCTATAATGGCCGAGGCCCGGGTAGGCATCCGGTCCCCTAACAGTGACTTTTTGAGAGCATGTATGTCGATGGCCTTAAAAAGGTCATCTAGTGACGTATCTGCTCTCCACGTGTCATACACCGTTTGTTGTATGTCAGGATCTCTCAGTCCGGCAACGAACTGAGAGAACAATTCCTTAGAAAATAAGGCATCGTGGATTCCTGAAGCAGGGTGTACCTTCTTCAGGAGTCTCATCAATGCAAGTCCGAAGACCCTCGGAGCTTCGTTCTTGCCTTGCACGCGCTTCTTAAAAGCGACCATCGGATCAATCCGAGCGGAATCTCCGTATAGGATGGTTCCGATTTCTACGAGCTGCTTGAAAGTACCGCGAGGTCCGCAATCCTCCTTCCACTGCTCAACGGCCATGAGACCATCTCCCATGCGTAATCCCTTACACACGTACGGGATTGCATCCTGTTGGTCCCACCCACTGAGGTTTATATCCTCAACGGTGGCTCCCAACCAATCTTCCCACGAATTCTTCTGCCAGTAGGGAAATGGCTCGCTGGCTATGCGTCTAGCAGCGTTGGACGAACCTCTAATTTTAGAGGTTATCGCCAGGCATTTAGAAATGGATGCTGTCGCGTCCTTTTCCGCACCGACATTGTGCAATCCGATCCCCGCTATGGCGGGATTCGTATCGTACAATTCTTGCAATTCTGTACTCAGCATTGTTCGTCTCGGAGCCTTCTTCGGGCTCTTCGTACCAGGAGTCGCCCCCGGAGTAGCGCCCATAGCTGGTATGCTACTCTGTCTGTCCAGAAAAGCCTGGTAGGTCCCATACGACACTAAGTCCGTAGTGGGGTCCACGCCTTGTCCGAACCACCAGTTCTTCTCCTGATCAGTCATGTACTGACACTGCTGGGACAGAGCAAGCGCTCGTTGATGCTCTGCCTTCTCCTTTGCCAATTCCTTGACCTGCTTCTCAACCTCCTCCTCTTGCTGAGCTTTCTCCAATTTAGCCTTAGCAGCTTCTCCGGCGGCTCGGAGCCCTTCCTTTCGAGCCCTCAGAACCGCCGCTTCCTGCTCCGCTAACTCCTCTGCGAGGGCCGCGTTCTCCTTCATTCGTTTCTGCTGCTGCTCCAAGGCAGCCTGCTGTTTGCGATACACGTCTCGCCTTTCTAGTTCCAAGTTTTTCTGTTCCTGGAACAATATGGTTGCTTGGCACTCTCGCCATTGCAACAAACTTGAAGGAGTCAGATCGGTTTTCGCCGCCTTATCCTGCTCGGCCGCTTTCTTCAAGCGTTCCGCGTCGAGTTCTTGCTCGTCCACTTTCAACTGTGATCGTGGACTCAGAACCAACTCGGACAATCGTCTTCCCCTACCGACTGAGGCTAGACCGGTCGGGGCTGCGAATACCTGTTTTGGTATCGGACGGATACCACCGATCCCCACCCTCGGTGAGTAATCACTCGCCCTGCCTCTGCCCCTGGATCGTCCCACTCCGAGGGGTCGTCCGAAGGGTCGTCCTGGTGTGGAGGTTGACAAGGCAGGTTCCATGGTTACCCCACGTCCCATAGGCTGATTGGGAGTGTCGGTAAAACTACTGTAATGGAGGCCTTCCGGACTACCATTGTTCGCAGATGCGAAAGAGGTACTGTTGTCCTTTATACTCTCTCGCGTTTCGGATAAAAACTGCTGTAAAGCGGTTCTTTTTGCTTTCAGAATGTCGCACTCTGTCACCAGACTTCGGCGGACCTCCTGTAAGTCCTCTGTGTCCCGAACAATGGCTGATCGGGCCCCTTCTGCCTCATGCATTACAGCATCTCGGGCTTTGCAAATGTGGTTCAGCTCCGTGTTTGCCTGGACAAACTCGGACTGGATCCCTCGTAGGTCCGCCTCTTTCTGATCGTATTCCGACCGGACTCTGCTGAGAGATTGTACCAATTTCTCATTCTCCTCCAACAAGGTAGACAGCCTTGCGTCCTTCTCCTTGATTTTGGAAGCTCGGTGTGTGACTGCACCCTCCAATGCAATCAGACTGCTTTTCCATTCATTGGCTTGCTTCTGAATGGTTAACAATTCCATTTGAGCCATCTGTACACGTTCCTGTACTCGGGCCTCCCTCATGTCGTCAAAACGACGCTCCGGCACGAGGGTATACCTCCTCGGAGTCGGCGCGGCTGAGCTTGACCCACCCACATTGAACAAGGACAAGTTCACTTCTTCTAATGAGCGGCTCATTATGGTAGGACCCCTGGGTCCTCGTGCTGCGTCTGTTCCGGATGGAACATTCGCCCTGCTGTGGGTATCTGCCTCATAACTGGCATCTAACCCTTCCGGTGACAAGGCTGCTGCCTCATCCGGGGACCTCGCTGCTCCGTCCAGAGCCCGAGGTCTGTGCTACTGCACAGGCTAACCTGCGTTTCACTCAGAACTGGTCACGGCACCAGTGTAATAAACGGACTTTCGTATCTTTATGATATTGGTAGAGTATCAATTAAAGAACAAAGTCGACACAGTTCGGATCAAGTGTTACAGGTTGCAATATCAGGTTTATTCAGGTAAACCTAAACAAGCAGTCACTAAGTGTGCGAACTCCCTATAGAGTTCGGAACGGGTCAGTAGGCTAAGCAGCCGATATGATCACGGGGTCTCTTCACCAGCGTGGCTCAGAGTAACCGACGAGTACCGTCAGATGCCGGGCATATATAGGCAGCCAGCCTGCGCGCGCACACGCAGACCGGAAGCCTATAGCGACCTCTGTCCATACCCCAAGCCCGGGGTAGGTGTCGCCACCTACCGTCGGACTGAAGGGTTCGGACTGAGCTCGCAACACAGCATCCAACAGCACTCGTCATATAATAACCCCGTATAACCCTAGCCCCTACACTCGTCTGATGCGCTAAAACTGCACTTCATTAGTCACATACTCATTACCCTTACCGGTATATAAAATTTCGAAAATAAACAATGATTACTGTTGTAATATACTATTTATGTAAGGCATTAGCCCTACTTCCTCTCTGTGGGATCTCATTTCGTGAGAATTGACGAAATGATATATAATAAATAATTATCATATTTGTGTATATAAATCATACATTTTCAATACGGCAATCATACATCAGGTTGGTCACCAGCTAAGCATTAATATAGAATGATAAGCTGAGTTCCATTGCCTCTCCTCATATTGCTCCTTCCTGCATGCCGCTGCTGTTACCATTGTCAGAAACCCCAGCGCCACTCGGCGGATTGCTCACACAGCAGCAGCAGGGCTGGTATTGTTTGCTCTCATCTTGGCACAGAACCTGACGTCTAACCCCTGTGACCTGAACGCTGCCAATGACCATTATAGGGAGTGTGACCTGCGGGGTCACAATAGGCCATGTCATTGACGACACATCATTGTAAAGGGGGTCTTTAGGTGGCTGTGCAGAATGTTATATGTGGCTGCACAGAGAAAGAAAAAGGGCGTCAACATGACTCTGCTTCCAGAGTCAACGGTATTCACCATACGCGTGGGTCAGTAAATTCAAAAGTAATTGCTAGTGAACATGAAAACATGTCTTGTCATTGACATCCCATGGGAAATTATCTCGTCTACTCACTACTCTTACATACCTTACCCGGCCTGTTTACTAATACACTGAACTTTAGCCTGACAAAATTGTACCTTCAGCCTTAAGGGCTGACTCCATTGCCGTCGAGTTACGATCCAATGGACGGATCCGTCGACGGACGGATTGGTGGAAGCCAAATTAGCCGTCATAAGGACCCAAAAAAGTGATCCACTGATCCGTCCGTCAACGGACGGACCAGTGGAAGCAGGAAAATGGAAATCCGTCCGTCAACGGGTGACGGATCCGTCACCATTTTGGCGGATCCGTCAAGGGATGGAAATATTAAAATATTTTAATATTGACGGATCCGCCAAATTGGTGACGGATCCGTCACCCGTTGACGGACGGATTTCCATTTTCCTGCTTCCACTGGTCCGTCCGTTGACGGATCCGTCGACGGACGGACCGGTGGAAGCTGAATCAGTACATCCGTTGACGTTTATGGGCCATTTTGATGGATAAAAACTGCTTCCACTACCCTGTCCGTCGCAGTTCCATCAAAAAAAATTGACGTAATGCCGACGGATCCGTCAGGTGACGGCAGTGGAATCAGCGCTTTACATGAACGCCACCGATGTGTGGTAATTTTGATATTCTATTGATTGGTCAACTGCAGTTGACTCTCCAGGAAAGGAAAGTCAACCCCACTTTACTACGGAGTTGTATGGCAGACAAACTGTGATACTGGCTAACAGAGTCATGGTGACTCCTTAACTCTTCTCTGTGAGGGGGTTGGGGTGGGATGGTAGATTATTGATATGGAGTCTGTGCTGTGTGACAGATCAGGGTAGAAGGGTTGGGTTCTGTTAGAAAAGCTTGGTTTATACAGTATTTATGTTGTCAATAGCGCCAACCCCCCTCCTAGTCTAACAAACAGTCATATGGCAGCACGCTGAGTATCTAGGCTATTATGGTCAAATCCCACAACGCGAGAGAGGGCCAGAAATGTTGTGATTTGGCCCTGTTGGGGATATTGGGCCCTATATTGGCTAAGGCAGGCCAATAATCTACATATAACTCTCAGGTATGTCTTGTGTATTGGCTAATCACAAAGATCAAACTAATTTGATATTTTCTCCAGATTACACTGTAAAATGTTGCCTATTACAGCATTAATGAATGATACAGGGGGGCCACTCCAAATATATATAGGCAAGTTTATAAGAAATAATCAGTAACAATCATACTGTGAAGTAACTCCCCTTGTAAATCGTAGCAGTGCAGCCCAATAGGCAACACCTTGCTACCCTAAATCAGGCACAGTGGGATTTAGACAGGCCTAAAATCGCGGGACAAGTGTTGCGATTTACATGATCTGCAACAGTTGCCCCTTGTTTTTACCTCAATAGTCAACACTTCTGGTCCATTTTTTGTGTTGTGGGATTTGACCTTTAGACTAGACCACTATTCTCAGAAAACTTGACAAGATGTCATATATTCAGTGGATTATTGAAACGACAGAAATGGTTGTGATTTGACAAGGAAATAACAAAAAATATCTCTAGATGAGCTCATCAAGTCTCACATGTAGATCCTATATAGAACCTGCTAGTTTATCATGTATCAAAGCAAGGTACATTGTGGATTAGTTCTGATAACAATTACTACTTTCAAAATAATAACCGTGTCGGACTGTCCTTGCTGGTATTGAATGAAATAACTACACTATTGCAGAGGTGCGCCTCTGATGTGTACATATATATATATCTACATTTGGAATATAATAGATTTATTCTAAGTATCCTCAAGCGCTATCCCCAATCCAAAAGAAAATCAGCTTTTTGGCATCCTGTCTAAATCGGGCGGTACCAATGCAATATAGTATAAAATTAATGGCTGAGTTAGCCAGATATAATTTCTGAGAGATGTGGTAGAACAAGAAGTAAGTGGCAAATGAACGAGGGGTGGATTTCATATCCTTAAAGGTGTATACAGTATACCTGATGTACTGAGGTAGGGTTAACACTAGGAAGGTGCATGACACCAACAGGAGGAGCCTCGAGAGCTGTTTATCCAGGTTACTGCTTCTGACATTTGTCCCTCTTGCCCTGAATCTGTATACTGCATTAAGCCCACCAAACCGTTTTCTCCATGTTGCTTTCGAAACTGAAGCTTCACCTTGTCCATCCTCCTCTTTCAATTCTGGGAATCCTTCTTCTTGGTCTTCTATATATTCCGTCTGAATTACACCAGGTTCAGGAATATGCCTGTAAGAGTTCCCATCATTCCCCAGTGACTCCCCAGGAGGCTGCCGAATGTTAGTGACAGTTATGGTTCTCAGAGGTGTCCTCCTAGTCGCTAAGGTCTCAGCTTTCGATTCATCACTGTGTGGGGGCAGATTTCCCCCAATAATAGATTCAGATGGACTTTCCACTATGTCGCTTATTTTACCAGACCTAATTCTAGATAAAACAGGATGTGTTTTATCAATATGACCTTCTTTATATATCCTTACACTTGCATTAGTATCTACTTCATTTTTAACGTTTCCCTTATTATTGGGATGTCGGTTCAAACTCTGATCCAGTTTTGGATCTCGTCTACGTCCACTACGTGCAATATTCTTGCTGGGCTTATCAAATGTCTCTTCCAAGACAGAGATATCTAGAGAACCATGGCTGTGTTGTGTTCGACTGGAGTTGATACTTTCTGGAGGGTAATTCGCTGTACTGGTTTCTCCCTCTGGATAGTTCAGGTTTCCTGCTGAAGCTCGTTTCTCCTTCACAATTCTCGCTTGTACAAGTCCTTCTGATATACATGTGGACTTCTGGGCTATCTCTGCCCTTTGTTCTACCTGATATGACCCTTTCTTTTGCTGTAATTTAGAAAGTTTCTTTATGATTGCAATGTTCATAGAACATATTGCGATAAATGGTGTTATGGAAAAGATAATGATAATAAAAATGGCATAGATCTCCATTATCATAGAGCTATACCCGTTCATACCACTGCACACTGACTCAGATAGAAAACATGCATTTAAACCAAAAGGTATACAGACTATAAAGGAAACAGTGAATATGCATATTTCGATGGTGTAGGCTCTTTTTCTGCTCTGAATCTTTCTATAAGTAAGAGGAATGCAGATAGCTAGAAATCTATCCAGGGTGACAGCAACAATTGTAAATGTGCTGGATCCTGCTCCAGTGTGGAAGAAAAATGCAATGATCCTACACTCCAGATTTGTACCTCTTCTATCCAATAGGGTTGTCACTATCCAAAGATGGAGGATAGAGGTTACAGTGATGGTATCACTTATAGCTAGACCAGCCAGGTACACACAGCAGGCCAACTGTCGGTTATGTCTGAGTAGCATCACTATCAAGGACAGGGTGTTTCCAAAGAATCCAATTATAAACAGAATAGGTGAGAGGTAATTGCTGATGGCAAGGCCAGCCTGGAAGTAGAGATAGGGAGTGGCCTCTTGTTCCGGTGATAGCGAATTGTTGCCGACCAGGGTGTTGTCTAGGGTCTCCATCGTATTTTGTTTTAATACGCTGTGTCAGATCAGCAAATGACAAATACTTGTCTCGCTCCTCTTTGGTCAAGCAGGTCATTACATGTCTGATTTCTATAGGTTCAGGAATCGGGGTGTTAATACCTGTTTTCGTCCATCATGGGTCAATTCAGATGCTGTAGCTCTCCATCGAAACTAAGGCCCTTCCTTAAGGGGATCGATTACTTCAGTTTTACACCATTTAAAACATTGAAACCCATGGGCACAGGGGTATCCCAATAAGATATACCCAACTGTATGATATTATCGTCACCTTCTGAGATAGTCCCTTTGTGGTGATATATCTGTAGTCCTTAACGTAGTCAGAAAACTCTCCAGTCCCACACCGCCATGGTATCCTCAAAACACTGGCGGGAGTAAACGGCGGCAGCGTCTTTATCTGTTTCATAAACCTATATAGGTGTATTTGTCGTAACTATTTATATCTTTCTTATCAGAGGCCCTGATACATTTTCTAGTCCAATCTCTCCAATATTACTCCCGCAAGCATAGTATGTACATCCGGTTTTCAGTTTTATCAATCTGTTATCACTAGTAATAAAAGAAAATGTATCTGTTAACTGGCAATACTTGAGTAGGCCATACACAGCTTCTGCAATAAGAAACGGAGGGGTTCCATAAAGGGTCTTTCCATATCTTAAGCCATATAAATGTCATGAATGCATTTGGTTAGTTTAGTCTTGGCACTCTGCATAAATCAATGCGTTTACTACTGCCCCTCCACCTTATTCAGAATCTTATGAAGTGTCATAAACAGTGTCATATTTGTATTGGTAGATCGATGGTTGTAATATAGGAAATCATACCAGACCTTATCATGTCTGAGATTAGTTACTTCAGGCAATTCCAGATAGGAGGCAAACAGACTTTGTAGGCAATAATGGTTGTTTATATTGTCAGTTGTTAACCTGCTTTTGTCTCCTATCTAGCCCTCTTAGGTTCTGGGAAAAATAAAGGCCGCTGAATTTAACAATGTAGTCCACTTGTGCAGGTGATACATGTATAGCTATTGTTAGCTCCAAGCATCTACCATTGATAGCACAATTGAGAACAACAAAAAAACATAATTAATTTAACAGCACACATTAACACAAAACAAGGGAAACAGCCTTTTGACTCGTCACCCCTCAAGCAGGCAGCGAATATGAGGAAAAGAGGCTGTCTGGGGAAAAATGAAAAACCAAGTACCATGAGTTCCTTGGAGCAAAGGCAGAAGATCAAGAATCCTGAGTCATAGTCAAAGCCATTCTTGAGGCATAATTGAAAATGGGCTGGCCACAAGTGAAGATGATTAGACAGATTAATCCACAAAATTTAAAAAGTACAGGAAATCATTACCAGTGTGACTGAGGGTTTTTATTTCACAGGGTTGAAATGAATGACGGGCTCTGGCTAAGGCTGTCAGATTGATGACGTAGCCACCCCGACGTCACGTCATCGACGTCATCCTACGTCATCCACGTTATTTCACCCCTTAACCCGTCTCTACCCCACTGACACAGACGTCGACACATGCATAAAGCCCCTATCCATCATAGGTTGGCCAGGCAGGGTGACAGGAATCAATTTCCGAATTACTGCCAGTGCCAATCTGGACACTCCCCTTACCATATCCTCACTCCCAAATCGTATCAACTCCCTATTTTTATTCAGACAGGCCTTATTTCTTACTCAAACCCATGGTTTCTTCATACCTCGTTTGAACATAAACTCATGTCCAAGGCATAACCTCTTATTCATGATAAATTTTCTTACATTACTATAGGTACACTGTATTTAAACTTAGTGCCTCCTGTTTTCTACAAGCTCTCTTGTAACTGATTTGAATAAGAACTATGTTACTGTTGTATTATCTCATTCATTAAACTAATCACACTTTTACCTGACTTAATTTATCATTCAAACTCTCACTTTTTGATGTCATCCTTCATGTACTTTCATCCTTTCGGTATGGTACATAGATACATATACTGCTGTATTTCTCTACAGCACTGCAAAACTACATAGGATGCTCGGTAAAGCCCTGCTAGTATCGGTTTGCATAAAAAGCATTTATCATGCCACAACCATGCCCCCATTAGGCCATGGGAATGCCTTAGATAGAAAAAAAAGCAGAAAGGTCCCAGTAAAAAACAGAAAGGTCCCAGGGGGATCTCCATAGTGGCAGTAAAAGGGTCTTAAGTCAGGGATTAACGGGCTAAATCCAGCCAGTGCCTGGCCCTAAAGCAGCCATAGCCCCGTAAACCTAGCACACTTAGAAGTTGTGCGATATCGTGCTTTCTGCTGTGAGTAGCCATAGAGCAAATGTCAAGGAGAGGAGATGTTTTGGTGACTCGTTGGTCCATAGCTATGATATATGTGAAGCCTTTCAAAACATGTTTTCCACTGTTTAAAGTAAAACATTATGCCGTGCTCTTTTGCAATCAATTTTAAAGGGTGTGTACATTGCTACTCAGCATTAGGAGTAATAGGGCCTTTCCTATGCTGTACCGGTAGGTACATTTAATCTGGAATCAGATCTGACAGCCTATGAATTATTTTAGATGGGAAAATAATTATTGTGCAGAACTTCACATCAGTGGGACTGTGCAAGGAGATACCGACCAGGTCTCCATTTCACAAGCAGACACAAATAAGTTGGCCAGAGGGAGCCAGAAGGAAAGGAGGACAGGAAAAAGTCAGTTTCAATTCATGAGAGATGACCGGTTTTAGGTCCATTCCAAGAATGCCATGCATTTCTCATGGAGTAATTCACCAGGTTAAGAAGTGAAGGCAACTGGGTTCTGTTGCACAGTCCTAGTACTGATAATATGTTAGTAGAGTGCTGACAGACTTAAGTGTATGACCTTATTCTGACAGTTGATTCAAAAATGAATTACAGCCTGCTGATGATGCTGTCTAATAATATTATATACTGGCGTAAAATTGATTTTATTCTTTTCAAATCAATTCATGACGTTAACTACTTGGGACAACATACTCAAGGAAAGAGCCAGAGATGCCAAAGTTTGAGGAGAGCTTTGTAGGCTGCCTGCTCTCCATCTTTGACCTTTGCAGCTCTCATTTCCCACTGTCTGAGGAATGATGGGCCTTTATGTGAGGTCTTTGTATGGCAGGGCTTTGTATGGTGGTGCAGGAGTGGCGCTCTACAGTGGTTGGGGAAGAAGCTGGTGGGTACAAGTCAGGGGGATGGGAGATGTGCAGTGTCTGGTGACACTCCTATCACGAGCAGCTCTTATTGTCCTTGAGTCATAGACTCCTCTTTTCCCATATTCCTGAGTGTTTTGGATGGTTTAGGCTGTATACTGATAGCTAGGGTCATTCAAGTACATTCTGTTGTAACAGATATCAGATATGAGTCCATCCTTATAGGGGAATCTGCACTGCTACCCCCACTCTGTCAAGGTCCTCTGTCCAACGGAACAATCACAAATGAATTCTATATTCATCGATTTGGGGACCGTTTTCAGTATTTGCAAATCAGTTCCAGCTTATGCCATTTTCAATGTCCCTAGTATTATCAATGTATAAGCTCCGCTCTTACAAGTGGTCATTAAACCCCTTACCAATTAGATCAAGGCGTCTTAATGCAGGGTTCTATACAATAGAAACTGGTTACCTTCATGGCCTTAACGCAATGGACCGTTTAGGCGACGCTGTGCTTATAACCTCCTAGTCCCTGTTACCCCCGGGGCTTATACAGGGACCTGTGCTTTTATGAGTCCCTTTAAACAAAGATTTAGGGTAGGTCTGATCTAAAACATCCAACTATGGCTTCCCCTACGCTCTCCAGGTAGAAACTACGCATTCATAGTTCTAATAATTGGATTTTAATCTAGAGATGGCTTCCTAGGGAAAGGTCTCTGCGTTAATAGTTATTCCTATTATTTTGGTCTACAGGGCAGTTAAAAGTCAGACATTTGAGAAACAAGACACTCACCTATGCCCAGTTCAAAACTGATCTAAACATGGCACGGTTTGTTAAACTAAAATTGATATATCATATTTGATCCAGCATGATGAATGTTATTTGAATTGACCGAAACATGGCTTTACAAAAGCATCATTGACATCGTGTACTACTGCTAATCTCTACTGGCCGACGGATCCGATTGGCTGGCTTCGTGTGATAAAGACTTTCTAGAAACATTATTTAATCAGAGATTAACAGACCCTAAGTCAAAGTTCATGAAGAGGTGAAAAACAGCAAATAAGGATTGCAGTTCTTTGGACAGATGAGATAAATGGCAGTTCCTTGACAAAATGAAATTATCCCAGTCAGTTTCAATTGTGATCTAAGATTGTCCGACGCCCGTAAGCCCTGGAGGGATTGAGCGGATTCAACACTAGAAGAGTGGTCGGTTTCAGTTGGTTCAATCAAACCAATGGGTTCCAAATGAAATTGAAAAGAACTCGTGGGAAGGAGATGGGGATTTTCGATTCGTTAGTGGGTTCATCAGAAGGGTCAGTCACCTACAGAAAGAGGAATCAACCAATCACATTTCTACTTTTCTTTCTGCTCAGGGAGTTTGAAGCAGCTGATTTCCAGATGGAGACACCCTGATTTCTGGCATCTGAGACCACCTGCCATAGAACTAGTCTTACCGTAAAACCTCGCGTATAGGCCGCGGCTAGTACGCGAATCAGCTGGTGCGGATTATAGGATTGGCACAGAATGGGGGTGCAGCTTATACTCGAGCTTTTGCGATTATGATACAATACAAAAGTCATCATAATCAGATCGCTGGTGCGGCTTATATCATCACCCTAAAGTTTGGGTGCGGCTTATTAATACGCGAGTTATACGCGAGGTTTTACGGTATCCATTTGGAAGAGATCGTCAGACAACAGACAACATGTTGCTGTACCAGAATCGTTAATTAGTAAATGTGACATAATCAGCATGCATCAACAATGAGAATTTGATCACCAATTATGAATTACAAAAATCCCTTAGACATGTGGCACGGCCTTCTCTACGCTAAGTTTATGGTTCCTCCAGACGCAATGCCCCAATGGTGTACGGTGATGCCATGCTCCATGGCCTATGATGTCATGTTGCAAAAGTTACTAAATTTTTCGCAGTTTTTTATGATAAAACATGTAATAACATTTTGTCCGGCTTCGTGCGATGTCACCTGGCTTCAACTCGTGAAGTACGATGTATGTCAATGGTGTGGAGTTTTCTCTACAAACCAGAGGCATCATCTGCTCATATTGCTCCTTTCTGAACAAGTAGCTGTCACCATTGTCACCAACCCTAGCGCCATCTCATCCAACGAGCTGCTCACACTGCAGGAGGGCTGCGGTTGTATGCCACCCTCAGGACCCCTAACCTCTATGACCTTCTGACCTTCTGACCTTGCCCAACCCATGATAAGGAGGGTGACCTGCAGGTGTCAGTGTGGGTCGTGTCATGGAGAATATGTCATTGTGAAAGGTAAAGGTTATGCCCATATAGGTGGTGTGCAGGAATGTATTATGTTCATGAGGAATGTGGGTTGGAATAAAAAGTAAAAGTATGGATATGTCAGAACTGAGGAGGTGGGATATGGTGGGGTTATGTGGGTATTTTCCAATTCAATAATGCAAAAACAAAACAATATAATCAGGCTTTACGAACTCAATTGAGAAAAAGACGCGTCCCTTGGCATCCTGCCTCAACTTTATTGTATCAAGGTAGTACAAGTCAAGGTAATTGCTGAATGGACAGGGTATACCATTTGAGAGATATGGTAGAACGGAAAGTAGGTGGCAAAGGAGCCGGGGTAGATTTCATATCATTGAAGGTACTATGAGATCCATACTGAGTTAGCGCTTTCACCAGGACACCAGTAGCAACACCATAGAGTGCTGTTGATACAATTGACTGCTTCCTGAAGCTGTCCCTTTGGGTATGAATGTCTGCACTGCATGCACTTACCCCACCAAGCTGGCTTATTTATATCCTTCCTCAATTCTAGAGATGCTCTTCCCTTTTCAAGATTAACATTTTTGACTGCAACAGGTTTAAAAATATAAGAGATCCAACCACCCCTCTGACTTTTCTAGTAGGTTGCTCACTATTGGTGACAGTTATGCTTCTCAGAGGTGTCTTTCTTGTCCCGGAGGCCTCATCCTTTGCTAAGCCCCTGTATGGGGTTGCACCCCTCCAGTAATAGATAATTGATGACCTTTCTGCTATGTCTCCCATGGCACAAGACTGAATTACAAATGAGAAAGGAAGTGTATCATGAATGTCATCAGCTTTAGCTCACCCTTTATCTCCCGATCCCTGTATTGACGTCTACTTCAATTCCGCCATTTCTTTTGATGTTGAGCCATTATTTATCAATTTGATCCCCATCAGATTCTAATCCACATCTACTTCTAGCGCCATTCTTCCTGATTTTAGAAACAGTCTTTTGCAAGATAGGGATGCCCAGGGTCGGGCCTTGTTGTGGCCGACCATAGCTCATATCTCTCAGGGGATTATTTGTTTTCCTGGTGTCTCTGTCTGTTTTGAACGGGTGGACTGTATTGCTTCTGACTGATAAGAAAACAGTTGATAACTTCTTTTTTTGCAACACTCAGCACGTATTTGTGTAGTTGAATGCCAGTGGTATTAGATTGTATGATCCTGCTTGGAGGTCGGGCCCCAAACATAAGTTATATTCAATACCTAATTAGTTATTACGCGTCTTTCAGATATACCTGAGGATTTTGACGGTATCACTCTCCTTTGTTCTTCCAAACACGACCCTTTCTTTAATATACCGTAGTCATACAGTCATTTCACTGCATACTACCTCAACAGATAAAAGCTAGACATATGCAGATTTCAATGGGTTGGTGCTCACCTCATATAATTCTGTAGAGGATCATAGGTTAGTTTTTTCGCTGGATATAATTATGTTTGGGAAGGTGCTGCACGCTCTGTACCATATAACAAACATGCTCTACATTGGCCTATAGATGTTGGTAAACGTATTCATCACTTAATGCCAATAGCAAGTCACAGGGTTGTAAACATTTCTTATTAAAACCAGAAATCCTTCATCACCACATGACTACTATACCAGGGGGAAAGCCCCTCCCATTGGAGAGTCCCGATAACAGAGGCTGGGTAATAACAGAAAATGAAATACCGGTATCAGTACCTTGTAGTGAAAAACAGAAGATTAAAAGAATCAGGAATGTTGAGTCATAGCCAACGCCTTGCTGGAGTCTTAATTGAAAAGAAGCTAGCAGAATGGGATAGTAATTAAACAGATTAATGCAGAAAAAAAAGTACAGGGAATCATTACCCATGTGACTGGAGGTTTTTATTCCCCAGGGTTTAGTTGAGTGACGGCTCTGACTGAGGGTGCCAGATTGTTGAGGTAGCTAGCTGGGCCCACTGTCACATCAATGATGTCATCCTACATCATTCCACCTCTTAACGCATCTCTACCACACTGACACACAATCCTCAACACATGCATAAGCCCTTATCCATCACAGGGTGGCCAGGCGGGGTGATAAAATTCAGAATTACTGTCAATGCCAATCTGACCCCTCTCTATCCCCTACTCTATCCCCTCTCCCTAATTTCCCTAACCACATTCATGCTTAGAGATTCCTGATTCCTCATAAACACACGTTGGTTCCTTCTTTCCTTACTCATATTTATGTTTTTACATTGAATACAGATGTTTCCTGATTTAACTCCTATATCCTTTTTAATAATCCATTTAGTTTTGTTTAGCTAGAGTCTTATCATTATAAGGATATTATCTATCTTATACCTAAGCAATTTTCAGGCCAGTACTAGTCTGTGTACAGAACCTTTACCATACCACATTCAGGGCCCATAGGGCGATGAACAAGCACCAGCACAACAACTAAAAATGTCTCAGGAGGATCCCCAGACTTGCGACAGAAAAAGTCAAGGATTAAGGGGCTAAATCCACCAGACACTCCCCACAGTCCTAAAGCAGCTGTATCCCATGAACCAAACGGACTAAAAGATTGTAACATATCCTGTTTTATCCTCCCGGTTGCTATGAAGTGAATGTAATTATAAAGGATTTATTTTGATCGCCATTCCTTATGTGAGTTTCAAGTACATATAATGTTATCCTTCAGATAGACACATCATTCTATATTTTTCAAGGTATCATAGAGACTATTAAATCATCAGGATAATCACCTCATAAGCTCAGACAAAGCATTAGGCTTATATAAAGGTCAAATCAGCAATAATTCAGAAAGGCAATCAGATGACTTCTAATGGATAACAGATAGTATATCATTCTATCCATGATAAATCCCTCAATTCTTGTGGGGATATGTTCCTATTTACACCGAATATCCCCCAAGAAAAAACTGAGGCAAGTCTAGAATTTGTTGTAGTGGAAAACTGATTCTTATCAATAAATTGGTACAACACCCACCGAGAAACAGCCATCTGGAGACAGCAAAGTTTGAAGAGGGCTTTGTAGGCTGCCTGCAGTACATCTTTGACCTTTACAGCTCTCATTTCCCACTGTCTGAGGAGTGATGGGCCTTTTTGTGGGGTCTTTGTGTGGCAGGGCTGTGTGGGATGGTGCAGGAATGGTGCAGGAGTGGTGCTCTACTGTGGTAGGAGAGGCTAGTGGTGGGAAGAAGTCGGGGAGATGGGAGATTGCAGTGTCTGGTGACCCTACTACCACGAGCAGATCCGAGCAGCTCCTTACCCAGACAGTCCTTGATACATAGGCTCCTCTAGCCTCATGTCCATAGGTGTTCTGGATGCTTTAGGCTGGATGCTACATACTGGGGTCATACTGGTAATCCTACATGGTTTCATACGTATAGGTTGCTCTGCAAAGCTACCACTTTGTCCAAGTCATGAATGCCTTCTCGTGTACTTATTCAGACTAGATCCCTCAACCATTCATCATAACAGTTGGGGAGGGTTCTCTAATGCAAGTGATTTGGTTGATTGTATCTTATAATTCCTAAGGCGAAGCATCTCGAGATAAACCTTAATTGATAAATATGACTATAGAATTACATTTAAAGGGTTAATACTAGTGGCGAACTATTCTCGTGAACCTGTGTATATATGTACCCACCTATTCCCAAATCATGGGCACATGGCACAGTACTGTTTGCTATAAGTACTAAATGGAATTTAATCAGGATAACAAGCTCTAAATCAGGATTCGGGAAGAGGTGGCAGAACTGTGGGTACTGAGTCATTTTCTCTCCCATATCATTAGTGTCAGGAAATTGCATACCCAAAACCACATGACTAATGAAAATATGGTCATGGATGTCTGGTACCTAAACACTGACTAGGTCACACACAGTCTCACAGAAGACCTCCTCAGGTTCCTTAGGGCCGGGCCATTACTAGGCATCTAGTGGGTGGGAGGTACTTGGTGTGCAATAGCAGAGGTTAGAGTTGTAGATTGCACCCAATAATAGAACAGTGGGGGGCAAACAAAAGCCACGTGGGTGATGTTTTATAGGGTATATTAACCATATCTCACCCAGTTGCAGTTGAATAAACACATACAAAATTGTTGTAAAATTAATATGGGTTCCGGTACCCTCCTATATATTATGTAATATATCAGCATAGTAAAAACTGCAGCCTATACTACAACATAATAATGATGCTATTATGGTGCAGCTACCTAACCACGTGGAGGTCTTTGTTTGCCCCCCACTCCAGACCCTGTGACGTAGCAGCAGGGGAAACTCTAACCTCTGCTATATAGCTCAATTAGGTTGACATACCAAATACGTTAATATTACAGAAAGCAGTTGTGCTTAGGTATGGGCAATATTGGGACGTATACTTGATTGGTAATAACTCAGTTCCCACGCGTGGGCAGAATAGCAAGTCAATTCTTCGATCAGATAAAATTATCTCAGTCATTTCCAATTGTGAACTTCCAAAGATTGCCCCACCCCCACAAGCCCTGAAGGGATTGAGGGGATGCAATGTTAGTAGAGTGGTCCATCTGTGTCTGACCTCGCCTGAGTCCAATCAATCCAATGGATGCCACAGGGTAGTAAAATCAACCTGTCTGAGAAAAATTCAGATTTTTTCAAGAAGAAAATGCCTTGGGTTGTGAAGTGGTGATTCCAGACTTCTTAGAGTATCTTTAAATTGTTATAATTGTACACAGTAGCCCATAGAACTAGCCTGACATAGTACATGGCGGTTTGAGTGTGTTAAGTCAATCTTCATAGCTTTATATAGCATTCTAGTTTAACAAGTACCATCCAGAGTTTTGGATGGAGGTCATCTACAGTTGATACAAAAGAGAGGAGATATTCATTAGGAGCATCTCAGGTCATTCACCCCTTCCTACAGCCTCTCATAACCATCTGAAGCTGCTCCCATGAGCACCTCTCACCAGTTATATGAGCTGCTCTCCTCCATGCAGCCACCACCCCATTGTTGTGCTAGTAGACATAAGAGGGGCCTGAATCACAAGGCCCTGGCCCTTGCTGAGGGTAGGAGGTTGGAGGACCTGTTGGGGTGGTCTTAAATCCTGGTCTGCTGACAGGACCCACCACTCTGCTGCCTGATGAAGCTAAGAAACATCCTGGGGACGGTCGGAGCAGAGACGGTGTGGGTGTAAGGGGATGGGCAGAGTGGGCACACACAGGGGTAGAATGAGTGAGTGGCTGGTCTTGCAGATGTCCTACTCTGTATCTACTACATTATGTGTTGTAGTATCCTCCAAGCTAATAGGTCATAGCTAAAACCGAAACTTGGACATGTAAAGCATGCATTCAAAAGTTTACGGTGTGTTATCGGTGACATGTGGCCGAGATAGTTTGGCTGTAAGACTTGGTCACTTCAATCAAAAAGAAAACTGTTGGGTGATAATGTGAGGTTAAGTTGCCTTTATACTCATTTGCCCTTATTAATTTACCAAGTAAAATCGCACCTTGTATTTCACATATGGTTTCCCCTCCCTCCCTGTGTTTCTCCTTAATATTACCTTAGATCAGTGTAATCATCCTGCTATAACATTATCATGTTCCAATGGTTTTGAGGGTCAAGTCTAGGGCTGTTTAGTAATTGAAAAACTGGAAGGCCTATGGGGAGTGGCAGCTGATTGTACCTTATTGCATTAGTGTGGAGTAGTGGGCACCATAGACTAGACTTGGTTGTAGGCAGTAGTGCAAGGTGAAAGGCAGCTAAGCACTGTGCTTTATATTCTGCCACATTTATAAGGGGAAGATATTTGAAACTGTAATGGGCTTTTTGTAGATAATATACTACATTTTCATGCAGATACCTTTTTTAAAGTAGTCTGATCTGTACAGTTGTTATGATATGTATAAAGCAGTGTATTGCATAGAGCAGTTCATGTTTGTGGTCTCACTTTATGAAGTTGATCGACATGCCCTCACATTTCCTTTCGACCCTGTTACAAAGGGAAAGTAAGATATGATGCATGTAACAGAATATCAGATTTCATATCAGAAAAGATCTGGTCTCTGTATAAATGAAACATCTGATTTCTGGATAAAATGATCTAGTGTTATTAGGGTAAACATACAACAACATTGTTATAAAGATATTTCTGAGGTAGGATTGGTCAAGATTAGCCACATTTGCCCAGAAAATGTCAATTGTCAATACAGCAGTCACTGAAAGTGTTTTTCATACCACTTCATTTTCAGGAATGAAAATATGACCATTCTGGTCTGGGTATTGTTACAAGCAATCCCTCCGACTACTTCCCATTTATAATGTACCATATTGGCTGTAATATCAAAGAGCAACACATAATGTAAAATATCACTTGCTCTTTTGAATTAGACCCACAATTATGATAGAAATGGTGGATATTTCAACTGACTGACTCAGAACATGATTATTTGCTCAGAAACAGATGTAATGGGAAGAGCTTGAAGGTATGGTTACTAATTGGCAGGTAGATAAATATGCAGTGTGTCGAGTCAGTTGTAAAACAATAGGGGATGAAGCCATAGTTATCTAGCCAGCGGCACAGCCATTAGCTTTTACTGAGGGACGATGCTTTGTCTTGTTTTTAAGTATGAATCTAATTCAGCCAATGCTTGATAGTACACTGCTGTTTTACATATGAACACATCATTGTTTTGTGCTGTGACATTTAAAATTGACATATCTTTTTTCTAGTAGTGAGGAAGGTAGCCAGAAAATGAATCAGAAAGGCAAATTTAAGCAGTAGACAATCTGCCATTGGATCAAAACTACTAGGATTATACTCAACAGCACAAGTATGTATAGAGTGAGGGGTCTCGAGTGTTTGATAGGAATTTAATTTGCTCATTCCAATTAGGCAAACACCGCTTTGCTATTCCTATGCCTTGGTCCCAGCAATATAGCTATAATGCATGCATCCCTGTTTGTTATCTTCAGCCACTTATAGTATATATCTATATGGATAAGGTGACTAGCGGCATTTGGACAGGTGTAATTAAGTTAGGTCTGTAGTAGCTAAACATGGCCCCCAGGGGAAGGGGAGCGGACAGATGAATGCTGTCCTACTGTATGAGCTGCTCCATACCTTCTGGCCACTCTGGGGAGCTGCTCGCCTCCCGCTCTGAGCACCTCACTTTATGTGGAGTATAACTCTGCATCTACAGCATGAGCCACTCTAGAACTACCCCTGTTACGGAATGACATCGGTGGTTTGGTCTGCTCTAAATCAACCCTAGCTCTACCATGTTACCTCCATGGACTGGGCTACTGTGAGTAGCTGCAGCAGTTTGTAATGCTCTAGATCAGGGGGGCATCGACAGGATGGCCATGTAGTTCTCTATCCTTTCAATCAAGACTAAACCTTATTGTACATGCACATTGTACATGTTTGGGTCAGGCCAAGGCCACCATGTCTATAGGCACATCCCCCAAGCAATCCCACTGAACAACACCCGAGAGTTGAGCTTTCACAATCAGTTCAATACCTGGGTGGACATGGCAGTCTCTGAGGGATTTTATGCTTGTGTCCGTTCATCTGAATATCCTGAGAGATTCACCCAAGCTTAAAGAGATTTACACTTGTTCTCAAATTCCCAGTTCTCCCATCAAGCTTCATTATATACGATGAACTTTTCTTGTGAGATGTCCCCAAGTTTAAGTTTGCGCTCGGGAGTTTTTCCTGGAATTCACATTTGTTTCGACATTTCCAGTTTTTCTCCTAGAGTGGCACATTTCATCATGATGTCCATTTCTTGTGAATTACCCGAGAACAATGTGTCAACTAGCTTCAGTGGTTCGTATTCCTCTGAATCAAGGGGAGCCTGAGCCAAATGGCATTTAAATCGATTTATAACACAACGTGTGTACATCCCACGTTCCTAAACACTATGGTGAGAGATATAGATATTGATCCTCACAACCATGATAGATTTTGTTGAAGCCATGTTGTAATTATCATGTTCGTAGGCGATATAACATTTCTACCAATCTTACCAGCTTGCACCATAATACAGGTTTACCAGACTTGATCGGGGAAGAACATTCTGTATTTTAATAAGGGCCAAATAAAAAGTCTTTTAAAAAAAGAACATTCCAGGTGTAATAACTATGTTAACTGGCAGTTGAACTCACTAATGCAGACTACCATAGGCACAGTGTAATATTCCACACGGCATCCATACACACAGAAAAGGTGAGGGTCGTTTTAGCGACAATGACTCTCACTTTTCTGAGGGTGCACTCCCGGCCTCACACCTGCAAAAGGGCTATTTTCTTGCCCTTTCTCAGCCCCTGCCCTCGACCCACAAATCACCCAGCCACTGACCAGGGACCTCCTCCCCACTGACCGTTTATCTAGATTTTATCTCATATCAATAATAAATTCCTTATTACCATTCCCAACTGCGATCTATCATTCCCTGCTGCTTCAGGGGGCTGGGATATTAGGATCTCCCCCGTCTTTCTGTCCTTTTTTCTTTTCTCTTCTGTATTTTCCGACCACGAAGTACCACTTTCGGGATTAAAATGAAGATGGATAGATGAAAGGTTCTGTCGGTGACTTTTCCCAACTTCTGTCCCTTTATCATTTAGCCTTGGATTGTGAACTAGACAATTGTATTATATATTTTCGTAATATGATTTATGCATACATGTTCCCCCATTCACCTTTCCAATTGCCTATGCCTCCTTCAGCAGTACCATTGGATCTTCGTCACTCTATAATAAAGATGAATCAACCAACGAGCAGAACAAATGTTTTTTTTTCCTGAACTTATGTCTCCCTGCCATTCAAAGCTGAACTGAAGTATCTAATCTTGGTCTTTATTCTTTTCTAATTTCCAGTCATTGACCTCTGCGGATCGAGAACGATTAAAAGAAGAATTTATGAATGAATTCGATGAAAATCGGGATGGACGAATCGAAATGCACGAGGTAGGTTGTTTTTCCTTACACATACAGAAAATAATCAAGCAGAGATAATCAAGCCCTAGGTTACACTTTGAAATAGGATTAAAGATAAAGGATGATCCTTTCTATAATGTCTCATGCTAAAAGAAGGGCTGTTAGCACCTTTGATCAAGTACTGATAAACAATACACAATCCCATACCATCTGCTGAGTGTTCCCATGATGCATTGGGAGGAGTGGTACTTCCGGTCCCGCTGTGTTGCGTAAAAGATGGCGCCCGTTCTACCGTGACTTCCTGCGGCCCGGGTGTGTTCACGCTTCCAGGAGCATCAATTGTATCGGCACAGGAGCCTGGCCGGGCCTGGCTCCAGTAAATTGACAAAAATGGTGAGCCATGTCAGGCACTGCTGCATAGCGGATTCCTCCTCAGCCGTAGAAATTGCATTAGGCCGTAAATCCGCTGGCGGCCCTCTAGGCTTGAACTATCTATGCGCCCCTCCATTCAGCACTGCCCTTGGTGATGCTAAAGGTACTAAGTGTAGGCCTATAGGGCGGGATAAAAAAGCCTGATTTAAACCAGCTAAACGCAATACTCTGATATTAACTAACGTTATTACTATTAGCCCCGCCCCCGCGCCTCAATAAAATACTTGGCCAATTCTGGCTCAAGCATTTGAAGTATGTTTCAACTACAAAGTACATTAGATTATGAATCCATTGATGTACTCGATGAGTAACTATAAACTGCAGCAATGTGTTATAAATAATGCCCATTTTGACTTTTTCAACTACAAAGTATGTAGTAGTTCATGAATCTACTGATGTACTGGATGAGAAACTATTAAATGCAACAATGTGTGCTATAAAAATAAATCGAACATTAAGGTCGATAGCCCTATATCTGATGACTGAAAGTGATTCTATTAGCTAACTGCACTCGGTCTCCATCTATTGTGTGAATGTTGTCATCTCATTGTACAACATAAAATACCGTGTAATTAAAACACGATATACGTGATCGATTAACACTGGACGCAAAACACAATGTCTAATTAATATTGTTCTATCAAAATGTGAATATAGCAATGCACATGACATGTAAAAAAAATTCACCTAACAGGAGGGGAAATGTTGTTCGGCGCCAACTAAATCTGATGGAAAATAGTCCTTTTGTAATCAGCCGATAACCCAGCCCCATGTCGCCCTGCCTCATGTATTATGCGTCAGTCCCAGGCTATCTCAGTCCCAGGCTGTCCCCACAGGGGCACTGGCCTGAACCCTGGGCTGGTGATAAGAAAGATACTCTCACTGATAGCATGAAGACCTGTCAACCCCTTATCTTCTTCCCTTACAGCTTGCCAAGATCCTGCCATCGGAGGACAATTTCTTGACCATTTTCCGTAGCGATAACAAGGCTATCTCTGGTGGACACTTTATGCAGGTAGGTGGTTTGACCATTATTCTGATTTATTCTGATCTGTTTGCCCTTATCTGCAGCTCCTACTGGAGATAAAGAGGGTGGTGAGGCTTGGGGATCAATCATACTTGTTTATATGCAGCTCCCATAATTTAAGGGAAATCTCCATTGTTACCAATAGGAGGCCCCATTGGGTTTAGTAGTAAAACATAAACTGTAGGAAGGAAGCCTAATTTTCCCAGAAACCATGTAACTACATCTATAATAAATTATTGGTTTCACATTAGATTGCTGTGCAGCCATGTGCCTTATCACTCTTGGAACACACATGATACATAGACATTGATAAACGTGCTTTCTATCATAAAATCTGAATTCTGTACAAAAAATATTTTTTAAATATCCTGACAATATACATACCTTACTATTCACACGTGATTTATTGCACTAGCGATGTTATATTATGAGAGATATAATGGATTTAGCTCGGTGAACAACAGTGTCGTTATCCTACTTCAATGCTTCCCTACAGTGTTGGAGGCGATTCGCATCAAACAAGAAGGATTACATTGAGGCTGGCAAGTTGCAGGTGGGTTGTTACCTTTATTGAGGCATTTTTATTTTACTTGGTGACTTTCTAAAAAAAACAACTTTATAAGTCAAACATGCCAATAGGAATGATCTTTGCCTTGAAAGGGATCAGGTAAGTGGTTCAAATCCCGACCGTGACCACAAACGATGCAATAGTCCTTCATTTGAGGACCGCACAGGAGAAGGGACATATATGAGATACTAAGGTTGGACACCATTTAACTCTATAGGTGGACAGATGGTGGCCTGTACAGGGTGACCTGTTACCTCTCTATAGGAGGACAAATGGTGGCCTGCACAGGGTGACCAGCTATCTTGCTATAGATGTCCCTCAGTCACACACAGAGAAGAAGTAGAATCACTGTAACTCTCAAATGGGAGTCCAGCCCCGATCACTGAGGCAACTCTGCCCAGGACTCTAACGTGACTCCAAATCATTATGGAGTCTTAGAATAGAGTTATTATAGAGTCCTGCTAATGTTGGAGAGTCACTTCAGAGTTCTGGGGAGAGTTACCTCAGTGATCAAGTCGGGAGTCACAGTGATTCTACTTCTTTTTTGTTTGTAATTACAAGTTCACCTTTTCGATATCTGCACCGTTTCGTTCTCAAGGCAATACATCTCTGCTTAATTGCATCACGAGCCTATGAATTCAGGACTTGTCAAATTGTATTAGCGGTTAATGTAACAGTCTACTACTATACTATTTTATACAAGTCTACGACGTAAAGGAGATACCTTAAGATTGTGTAATTTGATATACATAGTTGCAGAGTACAACCCTTCCATTTCATTATATTGATTATATTATATTGTGATATTTTATCCAGATGAATTACCATCGATCTGAATTGGGAGTTATTATATTACGACTGAAATGGGTTGACTTAAAATGAATCTCATAGCGGTTAGCCCTATAAGTTAAGTTTCTTTTTACTGAATTAAATTCTACAGCCATGATCTTGCTATAGTAGGCACAATGGCATATATGGTGGCCATTCTCAGCTTTAATTTAATTTGATTTAATTGCAGGATTTTCTCGGAGAGCTGTTTTTGGCTGTTGGGAAGTCTGTCCCTTCAGATCGTCTTCAGGAGTATGCTGCATCTATAGTGAGTAAACCCTTCATATTTTCTCACCCTTGATCCATCCCCCACCCCACCTCATAGAAAAGAAAAGAAACCTCCGTGTATCCAAGCACGTATAGTATAGACACATGTTTTAGTATGGAAGGTATAGCAACACCTACTTATATATGCATGTACACGTCGATGTAACCCCCCTCCCGTGTGTGACCAGCCAAAAATTAGACTTCAGTGGATTACCATGGCAACCCTTTCCCCTTTTTCCCATATAGTAGTATACAGGGCATTGTCATATGATGCTATATGGCACTGGTTTTGGTATTGGTGTAAAAGGCTGGCAGGATCATTCCACATAGTGACCCTGTGTTTGATCTAGATCTATGTCCTCCTTTTTACAGCCTCACACCAGACCCAATCGTTTGAATGTTCATGTGGCCAAACAGTAGAATAATACATTCCCACGTTCAGCAAAAGCAAGATCCTCCTAACTGTGAAAAGAATTGCCCATATAGCCAAGGGGAGATGGGACTGCCTCTCGTCAGGTTAGATCTGCAACCACTATGGGCTGCATGATCTGGCAAGCGATGTCTAGCTTCTTTCCAATTCCTACTTCCATCTTCTTGCTATCAGAAACGCGAAGAGGTTCCCTTGCATGGACACTACATAGATGTCTGGTGCTGCATTCACTTCCCTGCTTGTGCTCTACCACTGAGTTGTCACCGAGAGCTATGGTTGATGAGGATGGATGGTGGTTTTATACAGGAAAGTGGACTGACACTTATTTTATCAGTCAGATCCCCAGGCACTCAGCACACAGCCATCCCTCCCCAACGTTTTCCCATTCTCCCAACCCCATAATTCTGGAAAGAAATTGGGCGGCAGAAAGTGTATGCAAAGCCCTTAAAATGTTGGAAGGGGTAATCCATAGTTATTCCTGGAGAGGTGCATGGTATGTGCCACCTTTTTGTGCATTTCTCACCCAGACTCAAGGAATGGCCGAGGCGGGGGGGGGGGCACTCTCAGTTGAATCCATCCAAGTAAGGCATCTACTCTATATGGGGCCTCCACCACCCCTTCCCCCAACTCCCAATCCTCTAAGGAGGTTTGAGGGGTGTCAGTGACGCCGAGCTCCTTTAGCTGAAAGCCTGCCGTCTGTTGACACTGTGACTGTAAGCCTTGTGTGGTCAAATTGAAAGCCGCTGCTACTCACCCTTCACCCTGTATCCTAGACCAACACAGGGAAAAGTAAAGGCGTCACAATGACTCTGAGAGCAGAGTCAGCTCTGAGAGTATAGTCATGACGGCTCTGGTAGAAGGCCTACATTTACACTGGTCATATCTATTTTACCCATGTACAATTTGACTTTCCCCTTAGTATAGAGTTCAGTGTATTGAACCCTAGTCACAACAGAGTCATCGGTAGTTTGCTACTGAATGAAGGGCCAAGTTGAAATAGTTTTGACTCAAATGGGTGGGTTGGGCAAGCAACAAGTTTGTTACTAAGAGGTACTAACAGCTAGAACCATAATCAGCTTTAATTTTACTACATACCATACCATGTTGTTTCATGCAAGAAAAGCACACTGTGTCTAAATGGTGTGGCAATGGAAAAATCTTTTTGTTAACCTCACCTGAATTAAATGTACTGATAAACATGATGGTGGACACTAAATACCTTTAACGTATATATATATATATATATATATATATATATATATATATATATATATATTATATTATATACATATACATACATATATATATATATATATATATATATATATATATATATATATATATATATATATTGATGTATAAAGTACTGATGACTTTAACATGTAGGGTTATGGTATTGTCAACTTGTTGGATGTGGCTAATGTTCGGCACTATATTGTGTGGGGCAGGTATAACTTTACCTTTTCACCCGAGGATGAATCTATAAACATGAAAGCACAACGTATATTTGACCTGACATAATTCCTCCTTCAACGTTCCGTGCCATTTATATAAATTCGAACTCCAATTGTCTATTATATGCAATGGGAGTTCAACTTACCTTCTCTTATAGTTTAGTTGAATAGGCCAACCCAGTCAAGCTCCTTGACTCTCCTGCATCAGTCAGGTGGTGGACAAACTAACAGTCATGGCAACAGCTCTACGATTCCCTGCAGACCTAACCATAATTAAGCAGGCTAAAGACTAACTGACACGTTTTGTGTGTTGAGACCTTCTAATCTGACACGTTTTGTATACTAAGACCTGAGAAGTCAGACACTCTGTGGGTTGAGACCTGGGACTTTGTGTATTGAAAACTGACACACTTTTTACATGCAGACGTCAAAACTTACTTACATTGACTCCTATAGACTATGGCTATCTGAGCTTCCCTTTCCGCGTTCTTTCATTGCATTTTCCAAGTTTTTATCTTGTACATTCACTTTCACTTCTGCTGATGGCCCCCACACCCAGTAGTTCAGTGTATTGATCCTAGAGGGCGCGCAGATCGCAACTGGGACGCCGCAGCGCACTTCCTGTTGGGGCGGCATGGCACCCTGGGATTGATTCATTGTGATAGCGTCTGCTTTGATGTGTGGAGGGTGACCGGGGTAGGTGGGGGCAGGGCAGGGATGCAGGATATCTCATAAGGTGGGACCCCCTGGGCTGCCTGTAGAACCCGCCCCCCAACCACCTCTCCGGCTTAACTTAGCCAATTCTGCCCCCACCCATCACCAGATCCCACCCACCCACCCACCCACAAGTAGCAGTATAGGGGTCTACTGCAGCGCCATGCTTGTAGTGGCAGCCCTAGTAGCAAACACACTGTGGCCCCGGACGGGGCCAGACTGTGTTTGCAAGTCTGGCCCGGAGTGGGCTAACCGACGGGCTCCCATCGGTTTAGGGCACTGGGCTTTGGTCTGGCCCCGTGCGGGCTTCCCATGTTGGGCGCAGATCGGGTTTTGGACGGGAAGCCCGCTTTGGGCTCAGATCAGTTTTTGGACGGGCTTCCCACTTTGGGCTCAGATTGGTTTTTGGACGGGCTGAAAGTGGGTTCAGATCGGTTTTTGGATGGGTTGAAAGCGGGCTCAGATCGGTTTTTGGACGGGTTGAAAGCGGGCTCAGATCGGATAATTATGGGTTTTTAGAATCTATTCAATCATTCTCCAATGATTTCTTGTATTTGTTGAACCAGATATCCTAGGTCCTTCTAATCAACCCAAGGCATAATCATACTCTTCCTACCCAATAATGGAAGTATCAAGCAGGCCTATAATCATCAGGTTTGAGCCACATGCAGCATAGACAAGTGTCTATGGTGCACATTGGCCTTCAAAGCCATAGTTCATACCTACATGGGGCACATGAGTCTTATATTAAGTAGATTGTAATGCCACAGAAATAGTGTTTACACTGGAAAGCTGCTTAGAGAACCTCCTTTTCATCATTGAAATATATAGTCTATCTTATTTCCAAACTGTGAGAACATCTATTTATTGTTTCCTATTCTACATCACTTTAACATTTTATTGTATTATCATGTAATGTCAATTTCATCTGGTTTTGTTGGAAAACTCTAGATATTGTATAGTAGTGACATCTGGTGTCAATCATCAGAACTACTAGACCAGTTGCCCTGTCCAAACCCAACCTCAGCCCTCAAGGGCCCGGAGTGGGCTAACCGATGGGCGCCCGTTGGTTTAGGGCACTGGGCTTTGGTGTGGCCCCAAGTGGGCTGCCCGAATTGGGCTCAGAACGGGTTTTGGACGGGTTTCCTGTCATCTGGCCAACATGAACCCAAAGCGGGTAGCCCTCTTTGAAACTGATCTGAGCCCAAATCGGGCAGCCCGCTTTGAAACTGATCTGAGCCCAAAATGGGCAGCCCGATCGGGGCCACACTTCAGCCCAGCCATCTGCCCAACATGAAACCCAGCTCAGTTTTGCCAGACTTCAAACAGCAAATCCGAGCTAAAACCAAATTGGCCCCATGCGGGCTTGCTACTAGGGAGCGTCAGAGAGGGGAATTAACCTGTGACAGGGCCACGTGCCCAGCCAAAGTGTTATAGTTTGCGACGTTGGGCCCATGTGAAGTCCCTATATATGCAAATATTTCTGACTTTGCCTCCCCAAGGATTTGGAACGTCGCCTCAGGTCACAAAGTCATGTATTAGACCTTTTATCCTATAGACAATGTTGTCCAAAGTCGCCGGGTCGATTACATTATAGTTCCAGGTCAAAACGGTGCCTGGTAAACATGCAGTCCATGTCGTCAGATCGCTAAAAGCCACTCTGCACCCACAGCATAGTCGGCTCGAGTGGGATGCCTAAACAGTAGACCTACATCAGTTGTAAATCACCAATTTGGCACCTAGTAGTTCATTCATTAGAACTTGATGTGTGATAGGTAGACTATCTCTTTATGCCTAAGTCTATGTAGAATGCTGTGTTCATGTATACACCTGTCCTCCTCTGAGCACTGCCATGATTTGCTTAGTCCCAAAACAATTGACGAATTAGCTATGAACATAGAAACCAGAGACATACATAAACATTAAACGGTATTGAACACCCATATGGAAATGCATAAAGAAAGAAAACCTTCATATGAGTATGCTCTATTCTATGCGTAACATTTTTCCCTTGTGGGCCCCAATATAAATGCACTGTGACGTAGGCTATAGAATAAGCCTGTTTCATCAGAGAACCACATTTCCCATAGCTCGTGGGACTACCAAACCTACTCAGGCTACCATGATAGGTTAACCCTGGGCATGGCTCTATTTGTTCGCTTTGAATCCCTTGGGAAGACACAATAAAGAGGACTGGAAGCAGGAGCACAATGTTAGTAACATCAGAATCGCCACACGGAAACAATTTACAAAAGCCTTGTGTTCCAAGTTTGAAAGTTGATGTTTGACTTTCTCTCACTATAGTCCAGGTTACACGCATAATCTGCGCACGCACATTAAGAGGTGCACTTCCGGGATGCCAAAGTTTCGCATTAGTCACGTGATGTGAGATTTAAACGTGCCAATGAGGCACTTTACTCGACCTCACTTAGTCTAAACCGTTCTCGCGGTGTTTGGGGGAATATGGTAAGTGTTTGGGGCAATCACCTTTAAAGTTTAAAATTAAAGGTCTATTTCTGGTGAAAGACTGGGTCCAGTAGGACTAATTTCGTTCCTTTAAATGGAAAGTGTATTTGGTAAATTTGCCAGTACTTTTCTGGGCGAAAACTAGTAAAATGTGATGCTTAAAATACCTAAAATAACAGGGGAATATAGATTACATAAACAAAAACGTATGGTGAGCCCTGTTTTGCTAGGGTCGATCGGGTGACCGGAAATAATGTGTTTTCTTTTACTCTATTTTGTAGTTTTGTAGTTACTTTGGACTCGGTCTTTGGGGAATTCGAATACATTTGGTGTTTGACAGTGTTGGGTGCAGAGGCTGAAGGGAGTGTTAAGTTGCACGCAGCAATTTAAATGTTTCTGTGGCGAAGGGGATCCGGACCTCTGCACCCCACAATCACAGTGTCCGAACTGAACTAGACATGCACTTACATAGAGAATCCGTAATCAGATATCAAACCTCCTCAGTTCTTTTTATCAGAATTATTCTATCATTGGTTTCATTACATATCAGTGATAAAAGCCTCCCATCTTCAATATACCATAATAGAAGGTAAACAGTGGCGTACATCGTCTGTTGCTCCAGGCGGCCAATCATCGCGGTGCTTGCATGTTACTACTTTATTCGGTACCAGAGGGTTCATTTTGCTGTGTTGAAACTGTTCATCTCACGTACTGAACAGTCATGATACAAACTCTAATGCAAACAGCGTCACAGAACAAGTATAGTCCCTGAGTTCCGAGGAGCATGTGAGTAGTATAGCAAAGACTGGGTATGTGTCAGGCGAGTAGCATGTGAGTAGTATAGCAAAGAATGTGTATGTGTCAGGCGAGGAACATGTGAGTAGTATAGCAAAAAATGGATATTCAGCAGGCGGGGAATCTGTGAGTAGTATAGCAAAGAATGTGTATGTGTCAGGCGAGTAGCATGTGAGTAGTATAGCAAAGAATGGGTATGTGTCAGGCGAGGAGCATGTGAGTGGTATAGCAAAGAATGGGTATGTGTCAGGCGAGGAGCATGTGAGTAATATAGCAAGAAATGGATATTCGGCAGGCGGGGAGTCTGTGAGTAGTATAGCAAAGAAAGGGCAGAGCGTTGTGGCTACCCAGAGACACTTCCAGATTTAACTGATTGAAACTCTGGGAAATATAAGGGAAATAAAGTAAGATCACTGCACCCGGCAGATACACCTGATGCCCCTGAACGCACGCACCCATTCTGGGCCTGTCCCAACTGGAGGAGTAGGAACTAGACCTCTATACTATGTTTATGCAGATGTGTCATCCCCTCTCACGTAGTAATCTCTTCAGCATAACACTTACATCATATTGCACATAAAGAGATATCCTGTATAATGTTTCAGGAACAGGTCGCTTTGAGTTCGATGGGTTTTATATTCTCATGAATTAACTTGGCTAACATTTCCAATCGTTGTCAGCTACTTCATGAGCTTGGAGACAGAATGTAGGAATCCCTCAGAGACTGGTGGAGGGGAGGGCGCTTCACTGTAAAGGGGGTCACGGCCTGATAATAGAGTGGACCCAGGTGCATCCGGAAACTAGAAAGAGCAGCTCATCTATCACTGCTAGAGCATGCATGGAATTCACACACTCCTCCCCCGTCTCACACCTACACCCTATCTAAACTGCACATATTCCTATCACATACTCACTGGGTAGGGCAGCGATTAACCTTACCGTATTTGAATCAGAAATGGTAACTTTACTCCAATTCTAACTCACAGGTGGGACCTTCCTTGCAAATCTTTAGATAAGACGACACACTATTACCAACTACAGTGCAAACGATCTGACCGCCTCTTCTACACACATTGAACTGCATACAATAAAGCCTTCTCCAAAAGAGCTGCAAGTACTTAAATGTGCTTATTCAGTTATACATATACGTCCAGTTAGCTTTTACAGAGTATGCATTTAATCCCCACCCACCCACTCCCCCACCTTCCCACCACAAACTAGGCACTCACCAACTGCTCACCAACTGCTCCCTTACACTGACACACCTCCAATAGGTCAACGTCCGAGTAGCTCAATGTAAGAACAGCAGTCCTTATAAAGGTCAACTAAAGGTCAGCGAGTAAGAGAGTTCACTTGATGTAACCGCCTCAGCCACACTCGTAATTAAAATTAATTAAAGCTCACCAGTCGGATATTCCAGAATTTTACAAAATTTGCTCAGAGTAAAACAGCTCATGAATTCAACTTCCGGCTGTTCAGCATTGCTCAGCAATACGTTGGAATTATTATAAATAGAAGCACCATAATCTGCATTCATTAGTTTGATAGTCACCGAATTGGTTGTGTTTGTTTGGTCAAACAATATGAGTGCATTTGACTCTTCGGTTTTTGTGTGAACGTCTGGGTATATGCTGCAAAGTCAATGAGGGGCAGTTTTATCTCACACAGCCAGGGTGTATCCATCATTCCAACAGAGCTCAATCATCATTAATAACCTCATTATAATGTATACTTATGTTATCATTATTTAGCTGTTAAGTGCTACATTTATATTAAATGCCAAGTAAGTACATTAGTAGCCCTCTGATGCAAAATTTGAATCCAATTCAAAGCCGTATTAAAAAGTCTAATGCAGAGGTCGGAGAAACCGTGGCCTAGGTCAGCCATGTTGAATGATCATTAGTCCCTGGGTACTCCATCATTTATAAGGATTGCCTCTGTCCCCTGACTGCAGGGGCCCGGTGCACTAACTTGGTCACTGAGGATTAAAAATATGTGTTATTTATAGCCATGTTGATATGGCCCATTAAGCAAGTCAGTGTGATATTGTGTGAGTATGCGGGAAGTATGTGCTATGGCACTTTATGTTATTGCGTGGTGTGTGAAATTTATGGCACAAGTTTATTGTGTCATCATGTCTCTAAATATGCTACATAATTATATAGAACAGACAGCAAACATTGTACACACTTCTAATATCAGTGCACTCCGAGTGTACTTCAAGAGAAGGGCACTGTTAGCAGATTTGTTGGTCATGTTTTCACACACACCCCTACACACAGTCTAGTATTCTATAAGCTCCTATGTAGACCACCAGCTTACATAAGTTTATCTCTATGTTCACAGGGGTCATCTATGGTCAACTAGATTCTGATGCAGTTATGTTAGACACTGATTGGCATGATTGACTGTTTTTACCGTGACATAACTTTCGGTAGCACAACTTGAAAATATATACTATGGGCTGGGAATTGGTACCAATATAGTGATATTCGCTTAATTGGGGCTACAACATTTACTGGCTTCATGGATTCAGGATTGAGCTGAAGACGCACTGATGGTCATTGTTGCAACCTGGTGAGGGAACCTCGCACTAACAAAGCTCTCTATATATCCTTAACCCACAGTAAAAAGCTAAGAAAAAAACCAATGGACACCAAACCTTGGGCATATGATATAGCCTGACATACCCGAAAGTTAAGTCAGATACCCCCTCGTAACAGAGATATGTAATAATAATTATGAGGCCACCAGCCGGTCTGACCTAGTTATGTTATAGATAGACTATTGTTATTGAAGGGTATGCAGAATTAACCACAGCTTGGTGGTGGGGCCAGACGAGGGCGAAGCCCAAGTCGCCCTACTAGCAAGCTGTGGTTAATCCTAATTACCCTTTCATAACCATTGTCTGTCTGTTTTAAAACACAGCAGAAAGGTTATGTGAGGGTATGCGAAATAATCAAGATGAGAATTCTTTGTCTTAGCCCTCCACTGTGGTTTAATTTGACATACACTCAGTTACTCGTAGGGTATCTAACAGACGAGGGCGAAGCCCAAGTCGCCCTACTAGCAAGCTGTGGTTAATCCTAATTACCCTTTCATAACCATTGTCTATCTGTTTTAAAACACAGCAGAAAGGTTATGTGAGGGTATGCGAAATAATCAAGATGAGAATTCTTTGTCTTAGCCCTCCACTGTGGTTTAATTTGACATACACTCAGTTACTCGTAGGGTATCTACTACATACAGTTGGTGGTGTCAAATCAGGGCATAACAATATACTCATTATAAGCAAGTGTTTGTTGTATCCCTGTTCTTTGTAGCCAAGTTTTACTATATGGTGATATTTGTTCACATTATAACTGGTTGCTAAGCAAAAATGTCATAATACTGTTGTTGCGACCACCGACCCACTCACTTTATAACCATCCTATAGCTGGTATTTACAATAGTATATTACAATTATATAGTAAAACTGTTGTTGCTAGGCGACCACTCACCATAACAACATGATGATGGTGTCAGTAGAATGCCTGAGGTCAATATAGTGAGGGTAGGTAAGGTCAGAACCTTTCCATGGTGGATATTTATATAGGTTACTAAGTAATTTCATTATAAAATTGCTGTAGCTAGGCAACCACTCACCCTAGCAACGTGATGATAATATCAGCAGAATGCCTGGTGTCAATATGGGGTAGGAAAAGGTTAGAACTTTTCCATGGTTGATATTTATATAGGTTGCTAAGCAATTACACTATAAAACTGCTGTCGCTAGGCAACCACTCACCCTAGAAACAGGGTGATCATGTCAGTAGAATGCCTGGTGTCAATATAGTGGGAGTAGGTAAGGTAAGAACCTTTCCATGGTCGATATTTATATAGGTTGCTAAGGAATTTCATTATAAAACTGCTGTTGCTAGGCAACCACTTACCATAGCAACAGAATGATTACATCATCGGTTTCCCTGAGGCCTATGTAGGGGGGGTAAGGAAAGCTAAAAATAATCTATGGGGGACATAAATGGATGTAACTAAGCAATTAATGTTGCATTTCACTGGTTGCTAAGCAACCATGAATAATTAAAATTCCTCAACAGTGGGAACACCCTACTGAGCTGATACAAGTTGCCTGATACCATATCTTTCAGAATCAAGAGCGAAAAAAACTATATCGGGCACTTTGATTTTTTTTTTTTTGGGGGGGGGGGGGGGTTCTCTGCCTGACTAATATGGATGATAAACCAAAATCTCCTCCTCCAAACCACACACACGTGTCCTTTGAACGCTCATTCTGTCCCAATCGGTCCTTCCTATCCTTATCAACTTCTGTGCAGCGTCATCTCTACATAAAATGCAAATTGCACTCACGCTTGTTACTGACTAATTCAGTCCTCAACTTTTTATTGTAACAGCCCTCTTTAGTGACATTGATGAATGAGTATTTCCCCAGCCTGTAGCTAAGTCTGGTATTTTGACTGATGGTGAACATTTCCAGCATATACCATGTATATAGTTGGAGGTATGGAATGGCCGATTGTTATTTCTGGAAGATGTGAAGCGGTGCTCACACCAAAGGATATACACTGCAGGTCCTTGGATAGAAGTCCCCATGGCCCCGCATGCACAATAGTAAACTAGTAACCACCCTCAGCCTTAGTTACAAGGCGGCTTCCTCCAAGGGATATCAGTACTGCCTTAAGAACATGACAGCTACAGCACTGCCAAATCAACGGATGTCAAAGAAAATGTATTGTACAACGTCCACCATCGATTTGACCTGTTCTTGGTTGCTGAGCTATACATCACCATTCGGGGTGCAATTCACTTATGCTCTGCTCTCGGATAAGAGTTCGAATTATTAGCTGGTTGCTAGTTTCCTGTATGGGAAGTGATGAAGCGAATAAATATAGGGCAGTGTCCTGTCGGGTAGCAGCTATTCCAAAGGGGATATTGATATAATTCTGTCCGACAGCTCTCTGCATCTCTCTGTAAACCATGGCTGTACACCTTGAACCATGGAACTGCAGTACCTGAAAAGGCTCTCAACCTTGGCAGCTTCTGATTGACATCAAAGTGGGACCTCATAATAGTCCTAGTCAGCTAAAGAATATCTAAACCCCCTGGTATTGCATCTGTGGGTTCTGTCTCCGACTTTGATGGGTTGGCCAGTCGGTATCGATACACTGTAAGGGGTATGTGTAGGTACACAGTAAAATCTACCGTAGATTTACAGCATCTAATATATGTAGCCTTACAGGAGATCCTACAGTGCACCAACAATAAAATGTACACCTACAGTAGATTCTACTGTATGCCTACAAAAAAGGCAACCAACTATTTACAGTGTATGTCTGAAGGCGGAGGGAGTAAGTTGGATCCGGACCATTGGCATCGCCCATTTTACTCAAAAATCTGGGAATCTTCACTAGCTTTAATAGCGCTCCGAAGATTATCCAGACAGAATTTTCCCTTTGTTATACAAAAATGTACCTATGTATATATAACACCTTTAAACCCAGAATTATTTTTACATTTCCAGGTTCGCCTCTATGACGCGAACGGTGATGGAAAGCTAAGCTTCAAAGAAATGTCAAGGTACGCAATCGAGGAGGCTAATTTGGTTATTTCGGACCCTTAATCGTCCGTCTACTGACTGTAATTAAAATGTTAATTGGCATGACAAATTAGGCTGCTGTGTGATATACAGCATCGACTGCACGGTGAGGTGCTATGAGCTTGCGTCCTGAAGTTAACTCGAGTTAAATAAGTCCTTATTTTGGCATTTTATTGTATTATCAAAAATCTAAACTGAAGATTAAATTTTCTGAATTAGAGCGTTATAATAACAGACTAGAGTATATCTCTATAGCATAAACCTACACTTAAAACAATTTCCCAAAACTGATCGCCAGAACCTTGAATTATAACCAATAATAACAAAATATACCTCTCCACTTATAACAGCAAACTCGACATAATTCAATGATTCTAGATATATGTTGTTTTTCCTTTGACATTGTACAGGTTACTGCCCGCTGAGGAAAATGTACTTCTCCGGTTCAAGGTAAAAACCTATAATGATATAAGGATAATCCATTTGTTGGGAGTTTAATTATGTACTCTAAAGCTATTCTGAATGACATATCAATTAAGGTAGATCGAATTTTCAGTGCATCTTTATGAAAATAAAGTATATATTCCACACAAAGATTCTAACCATTATCTGGTTAATATTACATTATGGCATGATAACAACGATAACATATTCATAGTAAGATGAACGGATAGGGGTGACTTTCTGACATTGCAGTTACTTTTTTAATGATGCATTAAAATTCTTCATTTTATGTCATTTTCAGGATAAGATGAATTTAACTGCCGACAATTTTGACCAGCTATTCAATCATTATGACGAGGTGAGCCCAAACTGCCATAAATAAAACGATCTCAATTATTCTCTTTTCATTAAAGACAATTAGGATTCCGTCACCCAGTAGTTAATGAGTTCACCGTTTTTTTATTGGCCCCATCATCAGGAACACATTGAATAGCAACACAATGTAAATGGTAGCAATGATTTCTTTAAATAATTCCCTTGTTAGTATAATTACAAATATATGTTCGTCTAAGTCAATTGCAGAAGCAAGCCTACACATGTTCCCTATATGTCTTTGAACTAATGTGTACTTTTCTTTTCCCCAGGATGGAAATGGATCCATTTCCGGAGAAGAATTAGATGTTTTCCTTAAAGATGTTGCTAGGGCAATAAGCGTAAGTAAACTGTTTCCCCCTTATAACCATAACCCCCTAGCTCTCTCACTATTTTTTCCTCCATCCTCTCTGTATCCCCCTCTCCCTTTCTATCCATTTGTCTCTCTACTTTTCCTGCTATTTTCTGCCTCACCTCTTTCTCTCTATTTCCCTATCCCTCTCTTTTCATGTACCTCCTTTCTGATTATCCCCTTTATTAATGCCCCTTCCGCTCTTCCTATCACTACACCGGAAACGGAAAGGTCACTGCGCTATCTCTACTCAAAAGTAGGACAGCATTTCCTGCTTGCTTGCCCATTTAATCACACCCTAGTTCATCAAGTCCACCTCCCCCTATCCCACATACCACCTGATACCAGGGGAAACCTAAATCCATCACGTTTTGCCTTAAGTCGGCAGTGTCCTAACACTATGTAGGTGAGGACAGGGGATTAAGATGGATTACCATAAGTGGACGAGGCACTTTTGGATGATAGTGAGTGATTTTATTTTTATTTTCTTCTTCATGACTGTATTGATGGTCAAAATTTTAATTCGATTTTCCCGATTTATAATAGGACTGAACAGAATATATAGTAAATTCTTGTTATAAAGAGAGCCTTGAGACCAGGCAAATTTGCTCCATATAAGCAATGTTCCCTATAACAAATACTAACGATGTGGAGAATAGAGAATGGGCTCCTTATAATATATAACAGGAAGGTCCTTGTATCGATCAGTTCTCCTTATGACGAGACCGAACTAACGGGATCCAATGATGAAGCTTTATAATCTGGTGATTTCCCCATAAACGCCGCTTATACAAATTACAGGGACTGATTAACTATACCAGACAACGGAGTATAATTAACATGGACAGAAAGAGGTGAAAATGATCTAATACAGGTCTAGAGCTAGCGCCTGATCCCGGGTACTTGATAAAAGACTATTGAAATCACCAGGCTTCTGCAGCATTGCACTTCACTCATTTACTGAATCTACCTCACACACATTGAATTCTGGGATTTAGTTATGATGGAATGAGCGTGGCGATTTCTTGGAAGATTTCTCTTGCCATTCTGGGGCCGATCCATTAGAATGCCTGTCTCGAGGCTCACGATCCATGACTGGCAGAGAAAAACAATTCTGGGGAGCCTGCCTCTGTTCTTTCTAGCCCCGTTTCCCTGTCACCATTCCATCGAATTTTGATGGCAATTGCTGGCTAGATCCTAGAAAGGCATTATTAATTAATTTACCAAAGCCAGCTGCCAAATTGAATGACAGATGACCTGATGGCTGAATTGTGCACCCTCCAGTGGGCACAGAACGTTAAACAGCGTTGGCTATTGGTTGACCAACGTTGATCAGTCAGCTGTCAACGTTGATTTTAACGTTGTGTGCCCACTGGGTCTAGTTAGGGCATATAACATTAACAGAGCTTGGCTGTGAGTTACGGACAGAAGTGTCAGTTTTCCACTGGTGCCGAGTGGTGCTAACTTACCCATAACCAACCAAAGTTAGTTATAACTGTGTCTGGACCAATCAAGACAGGCCCTGAGTGGCGCAATATATTGAGCTGAAATGGACAACTGGGTCATTTTTGATAGCTGTGTCTAGACCAATCAAAGGGTGGCGGCGATTCAGTAAAAGGTTCCTGCCTGCACAGACCACCCAGTAAATTAGTGCGAGCTTGAGCTAGCCGTGGGCATTATTACCAAAGCCAATCCAATAGGGTTAGCTTGGGTATGCCCACGGCTCGCCCAAGCTCGTCCTGGTTTGCTGGGAATCTTAAAGCAGCAACTCGACCTCCTCAGACCTCCTCCAACTCTAGCATGAATTTGATATTTATAGGACCATCATTTGTTTTTCTTTAAGGCAGAGGAAAATAGCATAGCATATAAGGCCTCTCTAAAGCATAATGGATAGGCTAAAATACAGATATTAATCCATCTATGGCGGGAAGGAAAGCCATCTCTGCAGGGACCAATGCCAATATGACCTCTTGTGGTCGAAGATGGAACTAAAATGGCTTAGTCTTGTGTGGCTAGTACACTTAGAGCAATCAGTACACACTTATGGTGGAGGTCTACATACAACGAATAAATAGGGAAGTATATACAATGTATAATCTGCATGAATACACACGAAAATCCTTATGGTTGTGGATGGGAATAGTGCTTTCATTATGCATATAAATAGGAGCACAGTGAGAGGTAGTTCACCTCAAGCCCAATAGGAGGCAGCATGTAGTAGGTATCCTGCAGATCGTTATGTTATCCGGTTTACAGTTGGTTGACTCCTATTCTCACAGGAGGTATTTTGCCTATTTTCATATAGAAAGAAGCACCCATATTATTTGTAAATCAACCTGTCCACATATGAGTCTGTGAAGATTGCTGACATATTATAATCTATTTAAAATTCGATGCTTGGAGCTCAAGTAGCTGCTTTAATCAAAGTACTCTAACGTGTACATATGCGTCATAAACTGCAACTTTTGATAAGAAGCCTCCTGTGTAATGTCTATGTTATTAAGGCCAGGGGAACTAGGATCAAAGTAACCTATGTGGGCTATACCAGCTAGAGCCCACTCATGTAATCAGTACTTCGAATCTACCATTGAAATGTATACCAGTGGTCATTATAACAGCTGTATGCAACTTACAATTCCCGTCATATGCACCGCATATTTAACCAATAATGTATGGCTAACAGGCTCACGAGGGGTTGTATCGCTGGATATCGGCACTCGTGCTACGCACTCGTGCCGATATCCAGCAATACAACGCCTCGTGAGCCTGTTAGCCATACAATATTAGGTTTATTATACAATATTTTGACTCAAATGTCATTATTTACCTTTAAAGCGTCCTAATTTCGCCATTTTGAATGATATATAAGTCTAGTCAATTTGGAATCGACTGTACTGGCTCGCTAGCTAATATAAGTTGTCTTGTACAGAGGGTGCAGTCGCCATGTTGTGGAAATCTTCAATAGGGGAGGTGAGGAACAAGGAAGGAGGCGCGGGGACCGGTCATTATTTTCTTACGCTGTTTCCGCAGTGTTAACGTATACGAGTGTACTCACGCCGCGCGACTTGTTGTTTTGATAACTAACCGCTCCCCCAGCCTAACTTATAACCAGCGTTTCCCTCCCTATGTACCATGGCAAGAAATGCTTGGCGGCTAGCACGTTCGCCTCACACACCAAAGGTCCCCAGATCGAACTTGGGTCGAAACGTACAATTTTTAAAGTGTGTATATATATATACCTAGAATTATTTTAATGAATAAGTAAGTAAAATCCAACTTCTACCTTTATAATAAAATATGTATATATATTTTTAAAAAATGATTTTAGGAGAAGTTATAACAAAAAGTGTAAAAGTTGTTGTATCTCTGTTAATATAAGAGTTAGAGGGCTGAAAATGTGCCTATAGACGTTTTGTTTTATCCCCTTCTTCTGTCTGGCCAGATTGGCAAGGCGCGTAGAGGCTTCGGCTTCTAGTCTTGGGGTCCTGAGTTCAAATCGCCTTGAAATGTCGGATTTTATACGTGACGAAATCTCGGAAAAACTCTAAAACACTGGAAACTGGAGCATATCCCCTGGAAACGTGCTGATATCCACCGGAAACATGCTGATATCACTAGATATCAGCATGGGGATATCACCTAAAAAGCACGATGAGTGGCCCGATTGTATAATAAACCTGCATACATGGACCTGCCTATCCATGTGGCCTCATGCTCGTATTCCTCTGGGTAAATCTGTTGGCTGTGCACTCCTTAAAGCCCCAGCACCCCTATATATAGGGCCGAGTACCTGTCCCGGCTCCACTCCGACTGCCGCTGGAGGGGTACCGAGATCTGCGCCTTTAAACCAGCTCCCCTATAAATGCCCAGAGTGCCGATCCTTGCCCAGCTCCGACTGTTACTGGAGGGGCAGCAAGCGTTTCGCCTGTAAGCCCTGTACAACACCCTACAAGGGGTCTTTTCACTGACACTGAGGAAGTGGTAGATTAGGGCTAAATCCACCCTGTTAGTAGGTGTGCCAGTCCTCAGGCTGCCCGGTCAATCAGCTGACTTCAGTAACCCTTTGTCTCTATTGGGAAAGTAGGCAGGAAATGCAGGGTATAGTTGGGCGCATCTTCATAACATTTGGGTGGTCATTTACATAGGCGTTAATGGGCTTCTTAAATTCCAATACCACATCAGCATAGGGTACAATGTCAATGGGCCATCAACCTAAATGTCAAAACTAATAGTAGTAGGAATGATGAGGTATTGTTGTACTTACGGCACTGCTGGCTAGCCTCGAACTCCTGCCACTGGCATAGGTATACATCCAAATATAGGGCCTGCGAATGAAGGGGGTGTTTTGTCACGGTTTATTTCAATCCTTAGTCCAACAGGTACTAGTACTACCAGTCCCCGGGCACTTAGTGTTGGAATATACCATGCAGTCCTGAAATATACCATGGGGGTATATATAGGGGTTGCCACCATTGTATGATGTGGTATGATGTGGTGAGACAAATAACATCATGGTAAATTCCCATTCTCTAATCTTGTCAGTTTGACCTTGGCGTCTCCTTAGGAGCATTAAAGTAGCAACTTTGAATCAGCAGTGTCAGTGGTCAGGACTACATCCACACTCCCTATAAGTGTGTTGAAACTGTGTGCTTTCTTCACACTAACAATTCACTCAGGACATTGTTGGTAGCTAACCGCTAGCGGTTAATGATATGCATAGATCCATGTGCTAATCCCCTCCCCCAAATTCCTTAACAATCAAATCCAACCTATCCCTAATAGTAATACTAGGCGTCCAACCTATCCTCAATACAAGGTACATGTTGACAAGTTGTGAATAGCCACTCCACTGTACCTCCCCCTATAGATTCACTCGGCTGTATCACTGCTGAGTTCCACTGAAGCTGAACTGAAGGTTATTACAATGGTCAGGCCTTATTGTATGCTGTCCAATCCTCCCTGCCTTTCTTATCAAGTATTAATCTAGTTAAAATTCATGGCACTACTTTTACGATCCTATACCCTAGCCGGGTCCACGGCGCACGTCTTGAATAGCTGGCTCGGAGTCTGCGACGAGCGCCGTGCAGACTTGGGTAGCCCCAGATGACAAATGACTTTACCTCTCCTTCAAACTGGATAAAAACAGTGTCCTTGATATTAAATGGTGAATGGTTACTATCACCAATACCCCTCCTCTGTTCCTACCTACTCACTTTTACTGTAATATCAGCCTGGTTGTTAGAAATGGAAAGAAGTTGTCAGGACATTTTGTTTGAGGTAGGTTTTGGTAATCCATGCTCTGTTTCCTGGAACTGGAAGTGCCCTCTGGGCATGTGCAGAGAGTGAGGCAGTAAGTAAACATGACCATGCTGCCTTGCCCAATGAAGCATGACAGGGACCCTAGATCCAGCAGCATGGCCAGTTGGAGAGGTAGTGTTGGGCACAGGCCTTCACAGAATACAACACAAAGCAGTTTTTCCCGTGGGAAACACTGTCTGGCAGACAGTGCAGCTGTCTTCCATTTTAGGGCAGGTCATGCATCATTGGTTCCACATGGCCTGGGGCCTTGTTTACACCCAGAGGGCCACAGAGGGCACTTCCCCTGTTCATGTGCAGACACACTTCCTGTAATGGATGCCAAAACATTTGGGTAAGAAAGGCCCAGTTCACAGTGTCAAAACCTGGATTATTTATTGCAGGGGCTACCCACCCTCTAATGACTTAGCCCACCCCATAATCAATAAGTCAGCTACTGAACTACACCCACGGATAAGCCCATAGCATTGCATGCAGGTAGGGAGCAGTGCATGTCGATTTTGGTCTATACAAGTCGGCAGGCCTCTCCGCTGACGCGGAGAGGCCGTACTGGTCTACCTATACCCATGATGCATAGATGATAGAGTGAATTGTAAGTGACAACATACTGTGTAATGGTCACGTGGGAGTGTGGACTACAGCGTGATCCAGATAAGATGGGACACCTGACTTGCTTTACAGGAACCAATTAGATGTGGTACCTGGTACACCACCATTAACAATTCTGCACTGTAGGAAATGGTTGGACTGTAGGATTTCCTGACCACCACGGTCATAGGGAGATTACAATTTGTCAATGTTGAAGTCCCAGAGTAGGTGTGGGCGTGGTGGAGCAGTGAACAGGGGTACACAATTTGTTTACCAAAAGGGCTGTAATTGGCTCTTTAATTAAATGACAATTGTATCTTTACTTGGAATTTACTAGGCTCCTTAAATAACAATGCTACATTTACATTAACTTTAATTATTCCTTTGATAAACCCCAAGTGTGCAGAAACAACAAAATAAACACTTTACAACTGCCTTTGAGAATAGAGTAACCTTACAAATGTATCAGCTTCATTGCATGGTGTTGTTGCCTCGTTTCAGAACGACATTGCTGAGAACCCGGAAGAGTTTGACAAGTTTAAGAAGATGATGCTGCTGTCATGTGACGAGTCTGGTGACGGTGTGCTGCAGAAGGAGGAGGTGGCCCTCTGGCTGGGCGTGGAGGGGGTCGAGTGATGACAGCACCCCTAAAGCCTATAATAGAACTTACTATACAATATAATGTTGTCACGACGTCATAATGACGTTCTAGACGTCACAGTGACGTACTCTGACATGATAGTGGCCTATAGTGACGTCATACAGACGTCATAGAGACATCATAGTGACTTCATATTGACGTCATGATGACGACATAGTGGCATCATATGTCATAGTGACGTCACAGTGACGTTATAGTGCCACCACTTGCCTCAACATTTTACATCCAAATCAAAAAACGACTCACAAACCCTATTATAATAGGCCTATACTAACACTACATACGATCCATTCCTTTTAGAGTTTAGATTCGCCATTTACGTCCTTTATAACAGAAGGTGTTGTCCTCACATCATTCACTGCGTATGTATAAGCGGAAACGGAATAGGAAAGTTGGATTTGCATATCAAACCTTCACTATGCGGGAAAAGAGAGTTCTACTTCTAAAGTTAAGCCGCGTAAAAGGTGGACCAAACAGGATCATATAATATATCATAACCGTTTAGCAATATGGTTCTTTGTATATAACTTTATGTATCATATTATATCATAAACACAGTCGTGTAGGGGGGACGTTTGACTTTGAGGGATTTCACGCCAGAATGTCGGAAGAAATGTTGTGTGTATAGGTGAGTTAGACCAGGAATGATGGTATTGTCTGGAGAACTGCCTTTGCATAATCCTGTGCTATCTTCTACCATAAACCTATTATGTAATCCTCCCTTGCAGACCAATTGTTTTATACACCCCAGCAATGTATTCTGCCTATATATATGCATGTCTCCTCCTGTTTACTACCAGTTGAAGGGTTTTGTCATTGTGGTGTTCCTGTTGTCAGTAGGATGATTCCCAGTTACAAAACAAGTACTACTATTTAAATGACTTCATTGTATCATCCAACAGACCAACTTTAAAAATACATTACACTAATAGGTTTTACCACCCTAAATCTCCCTTTGCGATAACATGCTTAGACTATCATAGATCTATTGATAGGCCCGATACATTGTATAAAAGTATTTAGATGTATTTATGTGCATCTACTGTTATGGATAAAGTCTTTAAGTAGGAGACTTTGAAATAATTTGTTACATGAATTTGAATGTTATTTCCTAGACGATACGATATAGGCAATGCTTGATTTATGTGGAGTCAATACCCTGGATTTTCAAGAGCACTCTATTGATTTAGAGTATAGCATTTGATTGCATCTATATCATCTTCCCGTTCATGCCTTTATGAATAGGCTTATATGAATTATCTCTGTACATGCCAATAGTAGCAGTGTATTAGTGCATTATCCTTATCACAGAGCCTGTATTCTATACTGTCATTCTGGAATACTAAGGACTACACAGCACTAGAGAGAGCAAGCTATAGCTATTTTATGCTCTCAATAGACATTGCCAAAAGAAAGGGGAGTTGGCATTGAATTAATGCTTTTGGTGACAACATAGACATATATTAGAAAATATTAGTTCCAAGTAATGAAAAACTGAATATCATCAATAATTATAGCTCCTTCATATATTCTACCCATGAGCTAAATCCCCCTCTGACATTATTTGCACAACATCATAATCTTGTTATACCTATAAATAATGTTATTGATCATTATGAAATCTAAATAGTCAGTAGCATTTACTGCTCCTTTTCCCATACCATTCACCAGCCTACCAAAGACGTATTGGTGAGGGTATGTTCTAGGTAGATCTTCACAACGTTTGTACAGGGCCACAATGCCCTCGGTGTAGTGGCCTTTTAAAAATACCAGTTAGAGTTTCTAGATCTAGGATCTGCATGGGACTTGATGTAAACTGGCGGAAATGCTTGTCTAAGGAAAGACGGTTTTGTCATAGATCACACTAAGGTACCGTTCAAAGATGACCTAACATCAAAAGTGGGCATTTCTGCATGTTGCCTTCTTTTTGTGCAGCAGTTCACTGTCCAGGGGCTCTGCTCTCCAAAAGACGGTAACGGCATATCGTTATAAACCCATGATGTACTCTTCTAAATGTATCCTTAATCTCACTTCATTCCCCTTGGATTCTTGGAATCATTACGTCGCCCAGAATCACTGAACGCCTCATCAGTAGTGATGGGTTCAGGTGATAGGTTTCTGAGAGAGTTATCTATCCTCGTCCAAGAGCCTTATCACACCCAGCATTTGTACGAGGCTAAAGTAATCAAACAGTGGCCTATTACCCCCATCACTACTGACGATGTGTTGATATGGCTCGCTTCTTACAGTTTAAGGCTCACAACACTCACTGTGCTTTGTTTCTATGTCTAATACAAGTTATGTTATATTTGAACGGTCTCTCATTATGCTCCCCAAGAAACTGTCCGGATAAGTTCTTCTCTCCAAATGGGTAGGCAGTGGTTGAATCTCTCCTGTATGTCAAAGAGCAACAACATTGAACATGGGCTACATCAGGGAGTACCCTGAAGTGAGACTATACAGATACATCACTGCCACCTAGTGAGGAAGAACTGAAGTAACCAGCCTTCGTCAGGTTGATGAAAGTCGTGCATGCATTCCCTCATTTATAAGGCAATTAACTGTTAGACTCGGCCCATCAGTTCTGTTATTAGCTCACTAACTGTTAGAATCGGCCCATCAGTTATGTTATTAGGTCACTAACCGTTAGAATCAGTCGATCAGTTCCCCTATATGTCTATCAACTGTTAGAATAAGTCCCCCTTATCAACTGGTATAATCAGCCTATGATTTCTCTCATAGTTATGTGTTATCAACTGTCATAATCAACCCATCAGTTTACTTCTATGGTTATTAACTCGTATCATACCTTTAGTAACTGCATGTTAGAATAAAGTATTATGTTTTCTCTGAGGAAACATCTATCCTACTAATTAATCAATGTGTATATTATCTATACGTTGCACTCATAACCCTGTCGACATCCCAGTCTGTTGAGGCGGTTGCTTCTTTACCTGCATGACATTCATGTCAGCCTATATACTCACATGGTTATCATTGGTTATACTATAACTATCATCATGTTACTACCTGATCATGTAGGCCTATATATGCATGGTAATACCGTTATATATACATCATGTTACAATTTGGTCTTTGTAAAGTGAACCATTTCTCAATATCATGCTTGGTATAATGATCATAGGGATCATCAATAAGCACAACTTTGACACTGCTGATTTGTAACAAAATTATTTCCTTCCCCGCCTTACCCCCTGTCATTATGTAGATCATATTTTGCCTAAATTTAGAGACATCTTCCAACCCTAGCTAGCCTGCTATGATTTGCTTGCCAGGATCCTTTTATCGGACAGTATTCACTAGTGCATATTGACACTAAACAATAAACAATAGCATAGCAATATAATAGTACTTCATCGGGAGATAATGTTCAGTACTAAGTGAGTTCTAACTGATTGATTAACTAGACACGTGTTTACAGCAATATTATAATCTATTGATCTGCATTTGTTAGGAACTCTCAGTCGCCACTCCCCATAGACGTCTTTGTTACCTCCAGTATACAATCTCTGTCCCAGGTTGCAAGTCTCTGTTTGTGGAGGAGTGAAAGTGGTGGATCACAGACTACTTTTCCTACCTCCTAACCACATCACAATTACCCATCTCCTTCCTCTCTATCTTGAATTGCGCTACTATAATTATTACTGGGATTGCAATTATTCCTACAATCATGTCTGTCGGTCTACAATGAAAAATGGCAATAATATGTCATATCTTGATGTGAAGAAGCAGACTGGGCCAGAGATACCCTGGGAGTAGAATTGATTACGTCTATCTGAAGGATGGAGTCTCTTAATCTAAAATGTGTCCTCGTTTCTAGTGCATGAAAATACAGCATCGAGTTTATTCATTTTACAGCTACCCAAATTTGTTATCTTTGTTATCCATGCAGCTAGATATATACAGGACCATTGTTAGATTCAGAGAGCATGTGTATCATTATTATGTAGTTCAACTCATAAATATCAATCATATCTCTTTGAGCCATTCTATTCTCGTTAACTGGCGGTCCTCCCGAGGAACAATCATGTTTCCAAATAAAGGAAATAAAGCACAATACTAGACAACTGGGTGTTCAGTGTCTTTATTTGAAATGAATGCCAATGGATGTTTTATAATATGCACATAGAATTATCCCATCAAAGCATCAATATATTACACTCAGAAAGTGTAAAGATGGACGAATCAGTATGATTATTTTATGATTGGTATTTTCCTTAAAGATGGTATATCAGCTAATAGACTTCCCAAACCTTTTCTTCAAAATGTATACAATTTTAATGTCAAGGGTTTTGTTATTATTTTAGCTGATATGCAGTGCTCAATGTTAAATATATTTGTCTATAAATGCATGATTTGAGATAGAAAGCAATGTTGCTTATTCACCTCACTGGCTCAGTGTCCCCCCTATGTGAGCATAATAGGAACTAAGCTAATAGAGAAAGCACTGAGCCATGTAGTATAAACACATAGGGAGTTTTAGTGTCGACCTACAGTAAAACTGACTGCACTACATGTGCTAATTTTATAGATTCAGAGACTTTCAATCCTTTCAAAAGTTAGGGAGTATCATAGGAGACTTTATACAATAGTAATATGGGCATGAGTAAAAACTCCTAGAATTATAGCTGACATACCATCTTTAACTGGTGTATTTAATATGTAGGGAGTTTTCAGATTTAGAATAAAATCCTACTCACTGTGTCCATGAGTGAATAATCCTGGTGTGCACTGAAAAAGTAAACCTATCCGCAGACTCTTCTAAATGACAAGGAAGTGGGCCTTCTAGTTTGAGTTGTCAGATAGAAGACCCACTTCAATGGCATTTGCCAGCCCCAAAACCCAACGTTAGCCAACTCCAGGCTTGTCACTGCACCAACCCTAGAATTTCCAAAGGGTCAGCATGATGGTTGACTGCAGGCTCCTCAAAAAGACTCGCCAGGGCTACATTCATACACCATGCTGACAAATGGCATGAAGCACATTTATAGCAGTATCCAGGATTGTGAATTTGACAACCCTAAACATGTCACTTGGAGTGTGCCATCGCTTGGGCTAGCATTATGAATCAGATGAGTCTTGTGTCGTCTTGTGGGATGGTAATCTGGTAGGTCCTCAGATGGAGAACCATTAACTTGTTTATTTCATGACAGTCACTAGGGATACCCTAAAGTCTTTTGATAAGATGACTATTTGACAACTTTAGATGCGTTGATTTTATCAGAGTGGGCAAAACTTTTATATCACACACACACACTCTCTCTCTCTCCTATCTTCAATAGCTGCCTGTGGAAAATGAGTCTGGTAAGACAATCCCTCATATCAGAGGGATATGGTCAGAGTCAGAGAGACAGTAAGTCAAGAGTCAGAATAATATACACTCCCCTTACTGTCAGCTTAATTGAACTTCTTTTGTGATGTTTATGTTTTCTATCTGTCAGAGAAACAACAGTACATGTACAGTATTGATCTCATTCAGAAAAATATTATGTCTATCATCTATATCTCTATAGTTATAATCATGTGTGCATTAATTGTAACTGGGAGAGATATTGTTCCAGTACCCTGCAAAGTAGTGTATGCCCCTCGATCACCTATAATTACCTCGTCTCATATTACTTCATGCTAAGGTGTGTAGTTAAAGGGGCAAATATGGGATAGCTCTCCCAGGTTCACGGACAAACGGTGCAATCTTAATATTACATCTTAAAATGTCTTAATCTAATGCAGAAAAAAAAACAAAAAAAAAACGGGGGTTGGAGGGCAGAGCTCCCCATTACATACAAGTCGACTAGCCTATCCTGTGCAGTTTAAGATAGGTTAAAATAATACCAATTTTAAGATAAATAAGACGATCTTAATTCTGTGTTAAGATTACGCTGTTAACGTTTGTCCGCACACCTAGGAGAGCAACCCCAGGCGTGCGTTAAAGGGAGGGGGTGCACAGGTGGGTCAGGAAGAGGGGTATTCTGTCTACTCTACAGATACAGGTGTGTGAATAGTTTATGTATATTCTAACAGTCGTGTAGGGGGGACGTTTGACTTTGAGGGATTTCACGCCAGAATGTCGCAAGAAATGTTGTGTGTATAGGTGAGTTAGACGAGGAATGATGGTATTGTTTGGAGAACTGCCTTTGCATAATCCTGTGCTATTTTCTACCATAAACCTATTATGTAATCCTCCCTCGCAGACCAATTGGTTTATACACCACAGCAATGTATTCTGCCTATATATGCATGTCTCCTCCTGTTTACTACCAGTTGAAGGGTTTTGTCATTGTGGTGTTCCTATTGTCAGTAGGATGATTCCCAGTTACAAAACAAGTACTACTATTCAAATGACTTCATTGTATCATCCAACAGACCAACTTTAAAAATACATTACACTAATAGGTTTTACTAAATCTCCCTTTGCGATAACATGCTTAGACTATCATAGATCTATTGATAGGCCCGATACATTGTATAAAAGTATTTAGATGTATTTATGTGCATCTACTGTTATGGATAAAGTCTTTAAGTAGGAGACTTTGAAATAATTTGTTACATGAATTTGAATGTTATTTCCTAGACGATACGATATAGGCAATGCTTGATTTATGTGGAGTCAATACCCTGGATTTTCAAGAGCACTCTATTGATTTAGAGTATAGCATTTGATTGCATCTATATCATCTTCCCATTCATGCCTTTACGAATAGGCTTATATGAATTATCTCTGTACATGCCAATAGTAGCAGTGTATTAGTGCATTATCCTTACCACAGAGCCTGTATTCTATACTGTCATTCTGGAATACTAAGGACTACACAGCACTAGAGAGAGCAAACTATAGCTATTTTATGCTCTCAATAGACATTGCCAAAAGAAAGGGGAGTTGGCATTGAATTAATGCTTTTGGTGACAACATAGACATATATTAGAAAATATTAGTTCCAAGTAATGAAAAACTGAATATTATCAATCATTATAGCTCCGTCATATATTCTACCCATGAGGTAAATCCCCCTCTGACATTATTTGCACAACATCATAATCTTGTTATACCTATAAATAATTATTGATCATTATGAAATCTAAATAGTCAGTAGCATTTACTGCTCCTTTTCCCATACCATTCACCAGCCTACCAAAGACGTATTGGTGAGGGTATGTTCTAGGTAGATCTTCACAACGTTTGTACAGGGCCACAATGCCCTCGGTGTAGTGGCCTTTTTAAAATACCAGTTAGAGTTTCTAGATCTAGGATCTGCATGGGACTTGATGTAAACTGGCGGAAATGCTTGTCTAAGGAAAGACGGTTTTGTCATAGATCACACTAAGGTACCGTTCAAAGATGACCTAACATCAAAAGTGGGCATTTCTGCATGTTGCCTTCTTTTTGTGCAGCAGTTCACTGTCCAGGGGCTCTGCTCTCCAAAAGACGGTGACGGCATATCGTTATAAACCCGTGGTGTACTCTTCTAAATGTATCCTTAATCTCATTTCATTCCCCTTGGATTCTTGGAATCATTACGTTGCCCAGAATCACTGAAAGCCTCATCAGTAGTGATGGGTTCAAGTGATAGGTCTCTAAGAGAGTTATCTATCCTCGTCCAAGAGCCTTATCACATCCAGCATTTGTACGAGGCTAAAGTAATCAATCAGTGGCCTATTACCCCCATCACTACTGACAATGTGTTGATATGGCTCGCTTCTTACAGTTAAAGGCTCACAACACTCACTGTGCTTTCTTTCTATGTCTGATACAAGTTAAGTTATATTTGAACGGTCTCTTATTATGCTCCCCAAGAAACTGTCCGGATAAGTTCTTCTCTCCATATGGGTAGGCAGTGGTTGAATCTCTCCTGTATGTCAAAGAGCAACAACATTGAACATGGGCTACATCAGGGAGTACCCTGAAGTGAGACTATACAGATACATCACTGCCACCTAGTGAGGAAGAACTGAAGTAACCAGCCTTTGTCAGGTTGATGATAGTCTTGCATGCATTCCCTCATTTATAAGGCAATTAACTGTTAGACTCGGCCCATCAGTTCTGTTATTAGCTCACTAACTGTTAGACTCGGCCCATCAGTTATGTTATTAGGTCACTAACTGTTAGAATCGGCCCATCAGTTCTATTATTAGGTCACTAACCGTTAGAATCAGTCGATCAGTTCCCCTATATGTCTATTAACTGTTAGAATAAGTCCCCCTTATCAACTGGTATAATCAGCCTATGATTTCTCTCATAGTCATGTGTTATCAACTGTCATAATCAACCCATCAGTTTACTTCTATGGTTATTAACTCGTATCATACCTTTAGTAACTGCATGTTAGAATAAAGTATTATGTTCTCTCTGAGGAAACATCTATCCTACTAATTAATCAATGTGTATATTATCTGTACGTTGCACTCATAACCCTGTCGACATCCCAGTCTGTTGAGGCGGTTGCTTCTTTACCTGCATGACATTCATGTCAGCCTATATACTCACATGGTTATCATTGGTTATACTATAACTATCATCATGTTACTACCTGATCATGTAGGCCTATATATGCATGGTAATACCGTTATATATACATCATGTTACAATTTGGTCTTTGTAAAGTGAACCATTTCTCAATATCATGCTTGGTATAATGATCATAGGGATCATCAATAAGCACAACTTTGACACTGCTGATTTGTAACAAAATTATTTCCTTCCCCGCCTTACCCCCTGTCATTATGTAGATCATATTTTGCCTAAATTTAGAGACATCTTCCAACCCTAGCTAGCCTGTTCTGATTTGCTTGCCAGGATCCTTTTATCGGACAGTATTCACTAGTGCATATTGACACTAAACAATAAACAATAGCATAGCAATATAATAGTACTTCATCGGGAGATAATATTCAGTACTAAGTGAGTTCTAACCGATTGATTAACTAGACACGTGTTTACAGCAATATTATAATCTATTGATCTGCATTTGTTAGGAACTCTCAGTCGCCACTCCCCATAGACGTCTTTGTTACCTCCAGTATACAATCTCTGTCCCAGGTTGCAAGTCTCTGTTTGTGGAGGAGAGAAAGTGGTGGATCACAGACTACTTTTCCTACCTCCTAACCACATCACAATTACCCATCTCCTTCCTCTCTATCTTGAATTGCGCTACTATAATTATTACTGGGATTGTAATTATTCCTACAATCATGTCTGTCGGTCTACAATGAAATATGGCAATAATATGTCATATCTTGATGTGAAGAAGCAGACTGGGCCAGAGATACCCTGGGAGTAGAATTGATTACGTCTATCTGAAGGATGGAGTCTCTTAATCTAAAATGTGTCCTCGTTTCTAGTGCATGAAAAGACAGCATCGAGTTTATTCATTTTACAGCTACCCAAATTTGTTATCTTTGTTATCCATGCAGCTAGATGTATACAGGACCATTGTTAGATTCAGAGAGCATGTGTATCATTATTATGTAGTTCAACTCATAAATATCAATCATATCTCTTTGAGCCATTCTATTCTCGTTAACTGGCGGTCCTCCAGAGGAACAATCATGTTTCCAAATAAAGGAAATAAAGCACAATACTAGACAACTGGGTGTTCAGTGTCTTTATTTTAGATGAATGCCAATGAATGATTTATAATATGCACATAGAATTATCCCATCAAAGCATCAATATATTACACTCAGAAAGTGTAAAGATGGACGAAGCAGTATGATTATTTTATTATTGGTATTTTCCTTAAAAATGGTATATCAGCTAATAGACTTCCCAAACCTTTAACTGGTGTATTTGATATGTAGGGAGTTTTCAGATTTAGAATAAAATCCTACTGACGGTGTCCATGAGTGAATAATCCTGGTGTGCCCTGAAAAAGTAAACCTATCCGCAGACTCTTCTAAATGACAAGGAAGTGGGCCTTCTAGTTTGAGTTGTCAGATAGAAGACCCACTTCAATGGCATTTGCCAGCCCCAAAACCCAACGTTAGCCAACTCCAGACTTGTCACTGCACCAACCCTAGAATTTCCAAAGGGTCAGAATGATGGTTGACTGCAGGCTCCTCAAATAGACTCGCCAGGGCTACATTCATACACCATGCTAACAAATGGTATGAAGCACATTTATAGCAGTATCCAGGATTGTGAATTTGACAACCCTAAACATGTCACTTGGAGTGTGCCATCGCCTGGGCTAGCATTATGAATCAGATGATTCTTGTGTCGTCTTGTGGGATGGTAATCTGGTAGGTCCTCAGATGGACAACCATTAACTTGTTTATTTCATGACAGTCACTAGGGATACCCTAAAGTCTTCTAATAAGATGACTATTTGACAACTTTAGATGCGTTGATTTTATCAGAGTGGGCAAAACTTTTATATCACACACACACACTCTCTCTCTCCTATCTTCAATAGCTGCCTGTGGAAAGTGAGTCTGGTAAGACAATCCCTCATATCAGAGGGATATGGTCAGAGTCAGAGAGACAGTATGTCCCCTTACTGTCAGCTTAATTGAACTTTTTTTGTGATGTTTATGTTTTCTATCTGTCGGAGAAACAACAGTACATGTACAGTATTGATCTCATTCAGAAAAATATGTCTATCATCTATATCTCTATAGTTATAATCATGTGTGCATTAATTGTAACTGGGAGAGATATGGTTCCAGTACCCTGCAAAGTAGCGTATGCCCCTCGTTCACCTATAATTACCTCGTCTCATATTACTTCACGCAAAGGTGTGTAGTTAAAGGGGCAAATATGGGATAGCTCTCCCAGGTTCGCGGACAAACGTTAACAGTGCAATCTTAATATTACATCTTAAAATGTCTTAATCTAATGCAGAAAAAAAAAAAAAAAAAAAAACGGGGGTTGGAGGGCAGAGCTCCCCATTACATACAAGTCAACTAGCCTATCCTATAATGGACTGTGCAGTTTAAGATAGGTTAAGATAAGATTAAGACTAATTTTAAGATAAATAAGACGATCTTAATTCTGTGTTAAGATTACGCTGTTAAAGTTTGTCCGTGCATCTAGGAGAGCTATCCCAGGCGTGCGTTAAAGGGAGGGGGTGCACAGGTGGGTCGGAAAGAGGGGTATCCTGTCTACTCTACAGATACAGGTGTGTGAGTAGTTTATGTATACTCTAACTATAAACACTTGTCATGAAGGGGTAAGGGCACGGGTCAGGGCATTACTCTACAGCTATACTATGACACTTTAAACGGCAACATCTATGGCATGAGCTATAGGCATAATATGTCTAGCAAAGGAAGTTTTTTTTCTTGATCTTATTTTCTCCATTTAAGGACACAATATAGGATTATTCATTTAAAATATGACATTGATGTGGGCAGTGCAGGAAAAGAATCGTGAAAGTTTCACAATTTTTGGCATTTTTTGCCAAAAATAGAAAAAAAAATTTTTTCAAAAATCTGTAACAAAAAAGTAGCTCGGGACCCCCCCCCCCCTATTTTTTTTTACATTTTCCCCTTCTAAATGATCTAAACTACCCTGAGGCAAAAAATTAGGAAATTCTATGGATGAAAAGTTAAGAGTAGCGATCAACCTTAAAAGCTAGTTTTTATTGATTATTTATAACTATCTGGGTCAGGAAAAGCATTCATGGACAGAGTCAGTAGAGCGTAACTGAATATATTTGTCTACCCTTGTCACCTCACCTTTACACCCAGAGCAGTACATCAGTAGCTCTCAGATACAAAGTAGTATGTTTGTGGGGATAGAGGGAGCAGTGTGGTTCACGGCATACATACTGAGATAGACCAAGAGGTAAGAGACCACTTATGTAGGCCAATCTCACATAATCTGTCTTATGCATTGGCAAATGAGTATTTGAGTGTTTGAGTAGGGTTGTGTTTATCATCTCTCAATAAGCAGACAGGGTTTACAGCATGATTTAAGTTGTTAATTTTATGTCACGATGGTTCTTATACCGTTGTGGACTATATCAAAAGTTAACATGTCTGAATAACATTATTTGCTAATGCTTTTTAGATAAGTTTAGATCAAGGCAGTGATTATGTTTTGAGATTTGCCCCTCATCACAATTTCCAAGTTGCCAGTATATAAGAAATATGCTTCATTCATGAGACAACATTATTTATGTAAAAAGCAACAGTCCCATAACGTGACATTGTATGAGTAGAGCCCTAGGTACACGTCCAGGGCCACGGTTGACAAGTTATCTGGGGTGATCGTACAGAACAGACTAAACGTGTTTAGCCATAAGCAGTCTCAAGAAAGTAAGTCAACTATATCATTGTAGGTCATTGTGATTGTGTCAGCAGTCGGGTATACTTTCATGTTTACTGGCTATATGTAGCCACTCTTAAAATGACATGGTCCTATGATTGGGGCTCAAATATCAATATCTTTGAAAATAAACCAAAATGTTTCCAATGACCATCCTTCATGTGCTACCTACTTTATTTGATCTCATTCCCTTGAATTTAGTTTAGAATTTGACTTATTATCAGATTATGGCTGAATTTACTATTTTTGAAGTACATGCTATAATTCTCCTATAGAAGATACATTGTCAAGTACTATACCTGGGCCACATCTGACCCTCTAAATCGGCTCATATTGCTTATAGATGGCATCGTATCATGTCCTATCCTCCAAATGTTATATTATACTAACATGTGGAAACCATTTAAGTAGGATTTGAAATATAGAAAAAGAACAGACCATGTTACTTTAAAGTGTTTCAGGTTTAGATTGGGGAGGGGTGTGTGGCCCGTATTATCCATAGGCTACAAAGTGTCTACATCACATTATATACACAGCCAGCCATCACAAAGTGTCCACAAAATACAGTTTCTCCGCAGCCTTTACTCACAAAGTGTCCATAAAATGCAGTTTGTCCATGGCCTTTCATCACAAAGTGTCAATAACATACAGTTTGTCCAGATTTGAAAACACAAAATGTCCAAAATACTAATTGTCTTCACCCAACCATCACAAAGTGTCCGCAAAGTTCAATGTCCATACGAAACATTACAAAGTGTCCACAAATCTTGCTTTGTCCACAGAAAACCATCACAATATGTCCACACAAATCACTTACTGTAAACGTATTAATTTTCGCTCAGTAAGGGAGGGTTCATTATTTATGGCAGGGGGGGGGTGAGCGTTTGGCAAATCGAATACGTCAAAAATAATTGGCCCCCCCCCTCGGAATAGGTTGAAAAAAAAAGGCCCCCCCCCTCGGAATAGGTTGAAAAAAAAGCGCCCCCCCCCCCCCTCACCCTGGATCGTTTTCAACATTATTACAAAAACGATGTTGGTGTCTACTAATTGTATGCATTTAATCCTGGGCACTTTTTTACCTACAATTTACTACCTTGCAACAAATACATGCATTAGTAAGGTGTTTTAGTGTAAAAGTCTCATGATACTCGCTGGTGAGTGATAATAGTCAAACCTCAGACACTTGACTTACATACCGTTGAGTTTAAGGGCCCCAGTGCTTATAAATTGGAAGCTCCCTTACCCTCAGTGCCTACATGAGGCCGGCACTTTTTTGAAGACTGACAAAACGGTGGGCTATTCTGAGTGTCAAAAGTGATGCAGTGAGAAATTTGCTAGGAGTTTGAGGAAAATTTTAGAAAATTTTGAAAATATTGACATAATTTGGTAAATATAACACAGACTGTTACCAAAATTCGCGACATTTCAACGTACTAAATTCGCGACATTTTTAGGAATACCCCTAAAAAAAAAGGCCCCCCCCCCAAGAATAGGGTAAAAAAAAAAGGCCCCCCCCCTTTGAATACCCCTAAAAAAATTTGCCCCCCCCCTCAAATGCTCACCCCCCCCCCCCTGCCATAAATAATGAACCCTCCCTAAATATTTTCGCGCATTTTGCGCACATAGGTATGTACGCGAAAATATGATGTGCGCGAAAATTTTGCACAAAAAATAGCTTTCCAATGATGTCTGACACTCTATATTGCACTGCAGTAGAGACTCAATAAGGCCAAACAAAAAAAGGTTGTTACAACCCAACCGACCTATTTTGGGTTTGTCTGGCCCTGCCTACTATGGTACTAGCCCAGGTAGGTAGGACCAGACAAATAAAAGAACACTTGCTATCTTTAATCTCTTATCTTTTTTTTATCTTTTTCTTTTAGATTTTCCCTAGTGTAGGGTATCACCAAAGGGCATAAGGCAAACCTAATGACTTTCAACTATCCGAATTGTTATCATTTGAACGACTAGAAGGGTGGGAATTCTTTGTATAGAAAAACAGAACTGATAGTGGCTTAATTAGACAGATATTGGTTCTACACTATTAAATAACCAATCCATCAAATTGGATTCCCCCTTACAACTCGCCTCATAATCTTAAAAATAGAATAAATCCCCAAAAAAATCTCTTCCTGACAACTTTAATACTAAGAAAACTATCGATATTTGAACAATAATTTTGGGCTGTAAAACCCTTAATAATTGTCGGATTGAAAAACCGAAAAATCTGACATGTAGCTAAAGATGACCTGATTGCAACTGCGCAAAAATATGATTGCGCGAAAATGCCTTTATGTCCTAGCTGCGCGAAAATATCTACGTTTACAGTAGTCGACAGCCAGCTATTACCAAGTGTCGACACAGCACACTTTGTCCACACAAAACCATCACAATATGTCCAAATCACAAATATACACACAAAACCATCACAAGAAAATCAGGTGAATTTCTCTTAAATAACTATGCTGTCCAACATAAACAAAGCCAAACAAATATTGCTGTTCCATTCACATTTCAGGCCCATTAAAATATCAAACATTAAAATATGCTATCTTGTTCCCCTTTAGAAAAAATAGACTGTCACGCCACTGAACCCCTTATTCATCAGCACCTATTGTATTATGTAATATCACGTGATATTACGTCATTATTTTAAATTATGATTACTAATGTGAACGATACTTTATACATATGTCGAGATGCTGGCATGTCTTGGTAATGGTTAAGTCTCAACGATTGATGTACACACAGTAGTGGACTTGGGCCATGACAAAGTCACACGGCCTATTTACAAACATGAATATGATCACACATAAAGCGGTCAAAAAGAAAAAAATCAAATGACGAGCAAGCACGACCTCCTCGGATCGTCAGCAAATCAGCAATGACTAACGACCATCAAATACCTGCGCAGTTCAATATCAACACTGTAGGTGGCGCGGCTGTGCTTCAAGCAGGTAAAATTCCAGGATAAGCCACAGGGGGAGCCACAATCCAACTCTGGAGTTATTATAACCATGATTGTATCCTTCAATATCCATTATAACTACAAAAACAACAACCCTAAGCATACTGCCCCTACGCCGTATTACTATGAAATGCAAAAAAAAAGTCATAAATATTTATTTTATATTCAATGATATTAGTGGCCTCCATTTAGCCAGATTACGCATAGCATCTTCGTCTGGTATCAATACCTAAATAAAAAAGGGGTAATGTTTTACTGTTTCTTATTCAGCCAAACCGACCTAATTTAAGGTCGATTTATATATCTCAGTTACACAACAAATTTGTCTTCATAATGTCCATATGAATACTGTAAACGTAGATATTTTCGCGCAGCTATATTTTCGCGCACCTAGGACATAAGGCTGTGTCTCACGACCTTGAGCCAATGTTTTTGTCTCTGACCGGGTGCCGTCTCTGACCAGGTGCCGTCTCTGACCGGGTGCCGTCTCTGACCGGCTTGGCTAGATAAGGTCAAAATACCAACAACAGGGGGCTAATTATGATTATAATTATAATTATGTAACAACCGCCATAACGTTTTTACAAATCCTTATATATGAGTATAATTCGTTTTAAAACACCTTTTTCCTGACACCTGGTCAGAGACGGCACCTGGTCAGAAACGGCACCCGGTCAGAGACAAAAACATTGGCTCATGGTCGTGAGACACAGCCATAAAGGCATTTTCGCGCAATCATATTTTCGCGCAGTTGCAATCAGGTCATCTTTAGCTACATGTCAGTTTTTACGGTTTTTCAATCCGACAATTATTAAGGGTTTTACAGCCCAAAATTATTGTTCAAATATCGATAGTTTTCTTAGTATTAAAGTTGTCAGGAAGAGATTTTTTTGGGGATTTATTCTATTTTTAAGATTATGAGGCGAGTTGTAAGGGGGAATCCAATTTGATGGATTGGTTATTTGATAGTGTAGAACCAATATCTGTCTAATTAAGCCATTATCAGTTCTGTTTTTCTATACAAAGAATTCCCACCCTTCTAGTCATTCAAATGATAACAATTCGGATAGTTGAAAGTCATTAGGTTTGCCTTATGCCCTTTGGTGATACCCTACACTAGGGAAAATCTAAAAGAAAAAGATAAAAAAAAGATTAGAGATTAAAGATAGCAAGTGTTCTTTTATTTGCCTGGTCCTACCTACCTGGGCTAGTACCATAGTAGGCAGGGCCAGACAAACCCAAAATAGGTCGGTTGGGTTGTAACAACCTTTTTTTGTTTGGCCTTATTGAGTCTCTACTGCAGTGCAATATAGAGTGTCAGACATCAGTGGAAAGCTATTTTTTTGTGCAAAATTTTCGCGCACATCATATTTTCGCGTACATACCTATGTGCGCAAAATGCGCGAAAATATGTACTGAGCGAAAATTAATACGTTTACAGTATGTGGGTAGCTTTATTAATCATTCTAATGATTAGAAATGCATTAAGGTGGGTCGATCTGATGCCATTTCCGTCTACTGCGCCATTTTCTGCGCAGATACATACTCTAGTTTGACCATAGTCCACCAGGGGACCTTTGGTTCATATAAGCCTAGGTAATAGAAAATGGTTATAAAATGGCAATAGATGTTACCTGACCGGGGCGAGAACCATTAACCTTTGCATATGAAGGCATGCATGCTACTACTGTACTATGCAGTCTGTGGTGGTAGTCCTCACTGGAAGTCATACATAACTAGCCCTCTGTATAATTTCTATTTCTTTTCAACTTTTTTATTTAAATGGCCCTACACTTTAGAAATATGCGAGGGACCATATGTTAAAAATAGTTATATTCTCTAGATAGAAAACATCAAAGCCTATACTCTGAGAGAGTTATATAGAAATTTAGCTACTTTTCAATACTATTCTATGTACAGGGGATACAGTAGATATGTGGCAAAACACTGTATAATCCATCGCATGAGACATTAACTTAGGGCTTAAATATCTCAGAAAATAGCTTGGGACCCCCTATTTTCTCTTCTTTGGAAAGTGTATGTTATTCTGGTCTTATGGTGAGAAGCTGACGAAAATCTAGCTACTTTTACACCAAGAGATCGACCCACCTTAAATATAGAGAAAGCCAGGTCAGGGGACCCTCTCTGTAATAGTGACGGGTCCCCTGACTTATTTTGACCTGATCTTCTAATGCATTTATAAGTATAGAAACGATTTTATAAGCTACACACATATTTGTATGGACTTTATGAATACTAATACGTTCTTTATATGAAAAGTAAAAATCGACCCCAAATTAGCTCCTAACCTATCTCTAAGCCCCATTCATAATCAATCCATATATCACAAGCTACCCCCTATGGATCTAATTACAATCATTGATATTGGACATAGATTCTGACACAATAAAACACAAACGTAGTAATTAGGCAAGTCACATATAATTGGGTCAAAAAATTGAAAAATTAAAAAATCAAACAAAAAATCTGTCAACATGTTATAACTATACGCACAGGCGAGGTGCTAGCTTGGACAAAGAGACCCTCCTTGGACTTTCCTTGACAACGCAGTTACTGAAGTCTCGACCAGATGGGGTGGTGAGCTATTGACTCCACCACCAGCAAGCAGTTCTACAATTTGTCATAAGTTGCCCTGGCGAAAGCTGGCATACAATGAACTACAGGGGGTTGTTCCTACACATTAAAGGACTAGCTGAAGGCCAGGGCAATATGCCAGAGATAGAGGAGTTATAGCAGGCCGACCTTTATGGATAACCAACTGTCACCACCCGGATTAGCGACATCTTGAATTGCACTACTATAATTATTACTGGGATTGTAATTATTCCTACAATAATTAGAGGCTGTTACAACGACCTCAGGTTAGAATGAAGAATGGCAATAATATGTCATAGCTTGATGTGAAGAAGCAGGCTGGGCCCGAGATACCCTGGGAGTAGAGTTAAAGTTTGTATATCCGATGTGTGGGACAAAAAAAAGATTTTCCTAACAATAAGTCAGAATGTTCACAAATAATATATTTGACTTCCTATCTGTTTTATTCCCTCTAATTCCCTCCAATTTGGCTCAAATAAGATTTTATTGCCTAATATATGCTCATTTTAGAATAAAATTGTGCACGCTTTTATCGCCCCTATTGAAAATACACTAGAAAAGCCCATGGTCTGGGGACATTGAATCCCTTTGCGACCTATTAACACCCATTGATGACATTTAATTGACCTCTATCCTCTAAATATTATACTTTTACAGTGTTTGGAATACATTTAAGTAAAATTTAGAATTTGAAGAAAAATCGGATATCCCCACTTTAATTACTTCTATCTTAAGAATGGAGTCTATTAATTTAAAATGTGTTCCCTTTTCTAGTGCATGAAAATATAGGATCAAGCCTATTAGCTAACCAAGTTTGTTATATTTGTTATCCATGCAGCTACATGTATACATACAGGCGCATTGTTAGATTCAGAGAGCATTGTGTATCATTAATATGTAGTTTGACTCATAAATATCAATCATATCTCTTTGAGCCATTCTATTCTTGTTAACTCGCAGTCCTCCTGAGGAACAATCATGTTTCCGAATAAAGGAAATAAAGCACAATAAAAGACAACTGAACGTTCAGTGTATTTATTTGAAATGAATGCCAATGGATTTTTTATAACTGCTCGAGGTGTTATCAAGGTGGACCATAACGACTGCGGAGTTGGGAGCCTCGCCAGCAGGTCCTAGATTCAGTATACCTTCGAGGCCTACCGAAAAATCATTTCAACACTCTCATTCTAAAAAAATGGCTGAAAACATATGACGAGGAGGTTTTTTTTTTGTAATACAGGCTTCGTAAGGCTTTTAGCAACCCAACTGTTCAAGCGAGTTCTCTTCACTAATCGATCATCCCTTTGCCGGAAAGGAGAGAGAGGGAAAAATACCAGAGGCCGGCAGCCTCTGGTATTTTCTTTTATCATTTCACTCTTATTTTTCTCTCGCCCCCTTTAGAGAGAGAGACGTGTGATTCACAGCATAAATACTGAGATAGACCAAGAGGTAAGAGTCAACCTTTAAAGGCCAATCTCACATTATCAGTGTGTTTATCCTTACTTTTTTACTTTGCAGTTAGGGCCATTATACGTTTCCTATATTTCAGGGATTACAGCCATGCTGGTGTCTAAGGATGTCCTGGTGGGCTATGCCCTAGTGGTCGGCTATATCTTATTCTCCATTGTTTCTTCAGTGTGCTATCAATTCATGGCTAGAAGGGTACCAGACTTTGAAGCTAATGCCATACGATTTGCCTTTGGACTAGTGATATCAGGATTATTGATACTCATCCGTAAGGACACAACTTCGATCCCCATTCAACAAAGGCCTTATGTACTTCTGGCGTCATTCATGAAGCTCATATATATCATTATATACTTTGGAGCTGTGTCAATACTACCATTTACACATTTCGCAGGTATTGGCATTGGACTTCAGGGACTTTGGTCAGCACTGATATCTAAGTTTAACCATGGTGAGCCCATCAAAAGACACTTAGCACCAATCACTGTCTGCATAGCTGGCATGCTGCTGATAGTTCAACCATGGGAAAGGTTTTCGGAGGGATTTATTCCTGAATTCATCCAGGTGACCAACACCACAAATTTTTCAAGTCACGGAGAAAGTCCAGCAGTTCAGTTTGAAGTTACTTATATAGTAGCGATTGGATATACAATGGTAATTATGGCATCAGGACTCGAAGCAGTGTATTTTCTTATCATTTCAGTAAGACTCAAGGATGTCAAGTCATCAACTCTTGTGTTCATTGTTTCTTGTTTAGCTATCCCTTTCTCGATTATATTGGCCTTGTACATGGAGGAGCCTATTCTTATCAGAAACATCAACACAATTGGTTTGCTGGTTATCCACTCCATCTCCATTGGGTGTGCAATTGTGATGCAAGCCACAGCCTGTCAAATACTAGACCCTACAGAAGTGTCCATTCTTGCTAATCTTGAAACCTTGTTATTACTTATTCCACAGTACACAATGACAGGTTCAGCGTTGTATGGTAGACTGAATGTCTTGGAGGGTATGGGGTGTGTTCTTATTGTTATATCATTGTCATTAACTGTACTGGCATTCAGAAATGGAAGTCATGAAGACTTCTGATATTTCAAGATTCAAGAGATTCAAGATTCAAGATTTTTATTCAAGCTAATTCACGGCTCACGCTGCGATTTTCAGAAGCTGAAGAACGCCAACATATGTACATACAGAGTGTTGAAATTTCATATGATTATGTCTTATGTTTATAGATAGTCTTATGAGCCCTAAAGCTGAGTCCATAATATTTATGGGGCAACGGTTATTTTTAAATTCACAGTACTATATCTTTGGAGCATGGAGCGTTGGTGGGCTCACTATTGACTGCCGTTACTGATGTATGAAATGTAAAGTATTACTGGAGGGCAATGCTGGTGCACGTGTACAGTCCTTAGAGAGAATAAATAAATGTGTGCCGGTCGGTCCTTGATTCTGTCCTCGACTTCTTAGGTCCATCAGTAAGCAGATATCAAATATGAACACAAAGATAAACCAGCTTGGAAGGCTATAATACTAAATCCAAAATGTATGAGTTCAATGTCTATAAACATTCAATATTCTCATTTGTGACACTAATTGTGCTTATGGTAAGAGGGGTGAAATTTGATAACTTTATTGGCAGTTAATCATAGCACAGATGCTTTTCATTATAAAGCCAGAAAGGCAGCTCATTGGCAGATTTCGGCCACATATTTTATCACACGTCATAGTGCGATCACTTGTCCTGATTTGTGGCCCCAGTTAAGGTCAAATCCCACAACGCGAGAGAGGGCCAGAAAATGTTGCAAATTGGTAATGTCACCGATTATGGGGCCTACATTTGCCAAGACAGGCCCAAATTGGCAAGAAAGTGTTGCCTATGTCTTGTGATTTGGAATATTTCAAGGATCAAAAAGGTTAGATATTTTCCCCCAGAAGGCCTAGAAAATGTTGCTTATTGGAATATGTCAAGGTTTCTTGCTATATTGCAATGGTTGTGTCACTCATTAATCATTATCCAAATCCCACCTGATCCATGTATAAGAGATTTTGCTCTATGACTTATCATGCCTAGCTATGCATATATTGGTGAATGTAGTTGCAGATATTGTAATTGCATCAATTTTCCCTAAGATATGAATATTAAAGTCCCTTCTGTTGCGAATTCAAACCCTATACCATGTCCAACATGGCCCAAATCGCAACACTCTCTCTGTCCAAATCGGGTACAGTGGGATTCGGAGAGGTCTAAAATCGGGGGACAAGTGTTGCGATTTACAATATTGGCAATATAGGCCATCCAACAGCTGAAATCACTACAACGTGAGAACATCTGTCGGCGCGGTATATTATTATTTAGATATTAGTTTGGACTCAATTCTCAACAGATCTCTTGCAGTTATATCATCCCCTTGTAGTTACATCTGTTGCGAATAGGGGACAGGCTCCCAAGTCGTAACAGATCCCGAATTCGCAGAAAGTTTCCAGCATAGATCGCCCTGTGGGATTTGACCTTATGTGAGTGTATGCTATAGCAATAGGGCTTGGTCTCCCACACCAACGAGGGAATGCTGGTTAGCTGTCACCTGATAAACAAAGTCTCAATGTTCAAAATAAGTCAACCATATCAGGACACCGGACCCCCTATAGGGTAGGCCATTGGAAGGGTGAGTGTCCGCAGGGGTGTATTTTCCTGTTTACTTTGCTGGCTGTATGGAGACGCTCTAAATGGGTTTCAGGTCCTTAATGTCAAATCCCACAACGCGAAAAATGGACCAGAAGTGTTGACTATTGAGATAAAAACAAGGGGCAACTGTTGCCGATCATGTAAATCGCAACACTTGTCCCGCGATTTTAGGCCTGTCCAAATCCCACTGTGCCTGATTTAGGGTAGCAAGGTGTTGCCTATTGGGCTGCACTGCTATGATTTACAAGGGGAGTTACTCCACAGTATGATTGTTACTGATAAACCTGCCTATATATATTTGGAGTGGCCACCCCCCCCCGGCTGGTATCATTCATTACTCTGTATGGCTGTAATAGGCAACATTTTACAGTGTAATCTGGAGAAAATATCAAACTAGTTTGATATTTGTGATTAGCCAATACACAAGACATACCTGAGAGTTATATGTAGATTATTGGCCTGCTTTAGCCAACATAGGGCCCAATATCCCCAACAGGGCCAGATCACAACATTTTCTGGCCCTCTCTCGCATTGTGGGATTTGACCATTAGATTGGGGAGATTTATGGAAAGTTGGTCTACACTTTTCCCATTTAAGACACTACCAGGGTATTTAATAAAATGGTGCGAGTGCAAACTGTTATGATGAATTATTTAACAGAGCTGTGATATAATTTTGGTGCATGAAATAATGTGTTTATTTAAACATGAATCTTTAGGATGAAGTGGTATAACGCGACACTATAGCTTCACCGATTTCAGTGGCCACTTAATTGTCTGACATCAGGAAATTGCTTTTTAACAAGGTCAAATCCCACAACGCGAAAAATGGGCCAGAAAGTGTTGATTATTGACATAATAACAAGGGGCAACTGTTGCTAATATTGTAAATCGCAACACTTGTCCCCCGATTTTAGACCTCTCCAAATCCCATTGTACCCGATTTGGACAGAGAGAGTGTTGCGATTTGGGCCATGTTGGACATGGTATAGGGTTTGAATTCGCAACAGAAGGGACTTTTATATTCAAATCTTAAGGATAATTGATGCAATTACAGCATCTGCAATTACATTCACTAATATATGCATAGCTAGGCATTATAAATCATAGAGCAAAATCTCTTATACATGGATCAGGTGGGATTTGGATAATGATTAATCAGTGACACAACCATTGCAATATAGCAAGAAACCTTGACATATTCCAATAAGCAACATTTTCTAGGCCTTCTGGGGGAAAATATCTAACCTTTTTGATCCTTGCAATACCCCAAATCACGAGACATAGGCAACACTTTCTTGCCGATTTGGGCCTGTCTTGGCCAATGTAGGCCCCAAAATCGGTGACATTACCAATTTGCAACATTTTCTGGCCCTCTCTCGCGTTGTGGGATTTGACCTACAGCAATGTCCAATAATTTAGTGATATCCCTAGAGAATAGGGCCTTAGCAAGATGATCAGTGGATAGCGCCATTCCCACTGGTACTGGGTCTATTCCCAGTACTCACAGCAACCAGCTAAGCTAAATCTCGTGGCCGAGATTAGGGTACAAGCAGGGTGCAGGTATTGTGAATAGGTTGTACTCAAAAGCTGGTCCTTGCAGAGCGAAGGGTTATGATTGTTACCAGTGGTCCAAAAGGTGGAGCCACTTTATCTCGCTAATGCGGAATAGAGAAATTATGAATCATACTGATGACCCGTTGATGTGGTGACTCATTCCTGGTACTTCCCTAGTGAACAATCCAAAATAAAGATGGAAATAACGATAGCAAGTGGCTGTCTTGACTCCGGGCAACCCTGATTCAATTGTAAGTACAATCAGCAGGCGTTGCACCATTAGGTGTCAAACAGCCCAATTCATAGCAAGCCTTCTTCACACCTGGAGTGATGATTTAGGGTAGATTCATCCAACGATGGACACATAATATGAAGTCGGACACTATAATATATTATATGAAATTTCACATTACACATTACACATAAGTTAGTACATACTTATTGAAAAAATATTTTGAGCCCACTTCCTGTTTTCTCAATTCAAATATTTAAAACGTGTCCTTTTACATCCATAAAACGTATGAGCATAACTTCCTCATGCACACGTAAAGGCTCGTCGGAACATACTCACGTGGAAGCGTGGACATGAAAATCTTTCCAATCTTGAGGTCCATAATCTTGAAAAGATCACAACCTACACGTGAAGAGCTGCCTTTCCGTAGTAAAGCAACGTTGTTTCACAAATGAAATGGATTAACAAAAGTCAATAAACATGTTTTTCTCAAGTTGGACAGGTCGAGGATCGTATCACGCGAGGCCGTAATTTCACCACCACCCATCCCCTGTTGTTAAGGTGGGTAGACCCCATAGTCTAGAAGTATTTAGATTTCGTCAGGATTTTTAGCATGATGCCTGTATTATAAGTAGTCTCAAATGGAGTAAAGAAAATAGGGGGGTCCCGAGCTAGTTTCGGAGATATCTGGCTTTGAGTTCGGAGTGATCTGTAATAGGATCATATGGTGATAGTACATATGTGCATGAAATAGCATCTTAAAGTAATTAACTTTCCCTATAGTTCTCTCAGAATATAGTCTTTAATCTTTTCCACCCAGAAACAATATTTTGAACATATGGTCCCCTGCATATTTTAAAGGTTTTTGGTGTTTGAAATTTTAAAAAAACATATAAATAGAGCACACAGTCTTGATGTGGTACAGGTACACCTTCCAGCATGCTTGCTATCAGAGCCCCGGTAGAGTAGGGGTAACGCTTTAGACTCACATGCAGGAGGCCCTGGGTTCAAGCCCTGGCCAGGTCTTGCTGGGTAATTTTGATAACACGTGAAAATATATATCTAATATACAAAATATGACCAAAGGCACCCCCTGGTGGGTTCTGGGACAAGTACATGTGCATATGTGCAATGACCTGCACAGTTGACATGTTTACAATAGGGTCTAGCCACCTTAAAGCTGGGCCGTCAGGGAATAAGTTCAGCATTTTCCATACATGGACTAAAATAACAGTTCCACTAGAGGGCAGCAGTGTTTGGACAGGGGACCATGAGAATTGTCCAGCTCCAACATATTCACCCTATCTTGTGCCTGTAAGAGCTGAGCTCCCAGCCCTTAAGAGCCCTCTTGTGAATCAAAACTGAACTATATCCAAAAGTGCTTTTGGCCTTACTTCAACCATGACGGTCAAGCTTTAAAATAATATTCATGAGCACTCCCTGAATATTGGTAAGGGGGTGGGGTCTGTCTTCCCTTTTCCTCGATTATCCTCTTCTGACCATCAGTCATTAATATGTGCTAGCTCTTACCCAGCTATTAAAGAAAAACGTGTTTTTTTACTTCAAAATAACGTTTTAAAACGTTATATAACGTTATGTCATAGTAAGGGGCCTTTGAGAACCGTTATATAGCGTTATATAACGTTATAAAATTAATGTTGTATAACGTTTTTCTTTGTTAATTGGGCAGACACCATTTCCCTCCACCCTGAGCCTGCCCATCTCTGTCTGTTCGTCTGTCGGTTGCCGTCTCTGTCTGTATATATCTGTCTCACTCTTGTATGTCTCTCCCTCTCTGTCTATTTCTCTGTCTCTCTGTCTCTGTCTGTCTCTCTGTCTGTCTGTCTGTCTCTCTTTGGTGCCAGGTTGCACCACCACCACGCCATGCAATGTATTGCACGCTTATCCATCTAACCGATGTATATGACTTGTATATTGCCTCGACAAAACCATATATACTAGTAAACAGTATTTATATGATGCATACCTGAAGGATGCAGTGGGACATGCATGTAGGGGAGCCCTGGGAGAATTGAGACACTAAATTAAAATCATAACATGTTTGCTTGTGATTTCTACAATGCCAACAATAACCAAATGCCTTTGTTTCATGAAGAAAGGCTACCAATAGACCTTTCATTTTGACTATTTAGATTCATCCTAGCCTGCCATGATTCCCGTCTAGGGCCTTTTGAAATTTTGAGAAATTCCAGGGAGAACTGGGACACTTTGAGGAGAACTGGGACACTACCTGTGGAGAATTGGGACACACCAGGGAGAACTGGGACAGTGTAAATAGTGTGATTATTAACCAATGAAACACCATTTTGCTTTACTTTACATTCAATATGATCATATGTAACATATTAGCTTCAGCCATAGGTCTGAGAGAAAAGTAATTAAAGCACAATAAATCTTCACCTGGAGTGTCCCAGTTCTCCCCGATAGTTAAGAGTGTCCCAGTTCTCCCTGCAATGGGTGTCCCAGTTCTCCCCATGTTGAGGTTTTTAAGCAAAATGTTAATACAGTTCAAAATATGCTTAACTGTGGTTTTGTAAGTGGCTGGTCATTTTGCCATCTATCAATGCTACATAATGCAATATTTACTAAAATATTTTCTCATCAAAAGGTAACACTACGTAAATTTAACCGTCCGAGACCTGAAAAAAAACTTTTTTTTATCATAAAAAACTTAAATATTATTAGCCCAAAAAATAGCATTGGTGGTTATGCATCAAAGTTATTGGTTATGGGCAGAATACACAGTGTCCCAGTTCTCCTTTGTCCCAATTCTCCCAGGTCTCCTCTATATATAGCTGAGTATGATAAAACCATGACAATGACCGAATTCATAGTATCATACAATGCCATGCAATATCTTGTTAAACAAAATAATATCATAAGCCTTAGTAAAACAATAAAGCTTAAAGCGGTATATGCCATAGCTTGAAATATTATGGGCTCTGACGCCAAACCCACATTTCTTGTTGTACATCACACTAGTGCAGAATTTGTCTAGGACCTATAGATATTTAGGCATATGAATTGTCAATATTGTTCTGTATATGATTTTCAGGATATCCTGTAGATACTGTATCCAGTAAACAAAAAACAATGTTTCAGAACGTTTCTCTATGGCTCCTTATCAATTATGGTTAAACGTTGTATAACTTTAAATTTTGAGGTAAAATAACGTATTTTTTATCAGCTGGGTATGACTTGTCGAGGCATTTACCAGGTTGTACTGAACTTACCTATTGCACCACCAGGCACCAATACCTCTGTAACACTACCAGCACTACCCCCCCCCCCCCCCACCCCTGGCACTATATAAGGCAGTCCATACCACCCATACATTACAGCACCACCGGACATCGCACCGGCTGTCAAGAGGAGACCACACCCAGTCACTGTCATACACCATGACTGACTGGAAGTGGGTGTTGTCATACAGAAGAGAAATCACCATGATCTGATCAAGCTTACTTCGTAATCTCTCTAGGCTTCCATGCCTGGAGGACCACCACTGGCTAACAGGTACCACACCGTAGCGGCTCCGCCATCACCCATTAGGGTGCTAGGGGTTGGTGTGGCTGCCTGGAGGCCCCCCGAGCCCAGCAGGTTGTTCAGTGCATATGTATAGACTCTGGACACCGGCTATGGTTGGGGGGACTCCAGGCTCATCAGCATGCCTCCAGTTAGTTATAGGTAGGATTATCATATAGCATTGGTTCTAAGGAATAACTTATTATCTTTATTTCTTGTTTTGATATTGATGTTTAAATTTTTCTTGCTCATGTAGATATTATTTCGTTTTGTTGTGTTGTTTCTGTTCTATCATATATACACAGTATAGACCTATACCCGTATAAACCCAGGGCAGGGGGGCGTGGCATCGAACCGCTGGAGGTAGTTCCTCCAGCCCTCCTGGGGGGCGCCAGCGGCGCCCTAGGAGTTCCAGCGGCCGCCGGGAGGTGGCGCCCCGGAGTGACGTCATCCCCAGGCGTGACGTCACCAGCCGCGACGTCGCTTGGCGACTGTTCTATCTGTTGTACGGGGACTAGAAAAGGGCACATCCTTTGAACGGTGGTCAGTCGGCCGGTCAATCTCTTTGTGTACACACCTCCCGCAGAATTTTCAAAATTTCCCGAGGCTTTTCCCGAGGTCTACTTGAGTTTCCAAGCTACCGAGGGCGTCTAAGAAGTTACAATGGGTCGTGTGAAGAAAACCCCCAAGAAGTCGGGCCGGCCGGCCGAACCTGAAGAAGATGTGGGCGGGGCAGCCCAAACGAGGGATCTTCTCGAGAGGACGAGGGCAGCTGTCGCAGAATCCGAGGGCAGATTGGCGAGGGTGGAAGGAGGTTTCTCCCGGTTGGTGTCGATGGTGGAAAAGGTCCAGGAGTCGGTAGAGAAGAGTCTCGAGGGCGGCAGGATTCCCGAGGGCTCGACCAGTCGCCAGAGCAGACCCAGGAGGAGGCGTCAGGAAACACCACCTAGGTCTGAGAGGGACTCATCTGATGACTCGAGGGCTTCGCCAAGACCCGAGGGCGCTCACCACAAGAGATCCAGAACAAGGTCCAAGTCTAGTAAGCATTCAGAATTTGCCCAGAAGAATTTTCTCGAGAGGGGGGTCAGAATTGATTCCCTCGAGGCCCTGTTGCTTGTAAATGTCAGAACCGTTCTAATCATGTTGAAACAAGGTATTGATGTTGAGGGATTGTTAGCTCACATGGAACTCATTTGTGAGAAAGCCCTGACCAAAGTATACAGGGTCAGTTCCCTGATCTCATATGACAAGTCTGTAAGGGGTAGGGCAGATGAGGGGGGCCCGGAAGTTTTTGGGCAGGTATCAAACAGTGACGTGTTGAGATATTTCTCATATGATAGCACTATCATTTCTTCCAAGGGGGGAAAGAGTACCAAGGTCTCCTCATCCAGGGGAGCTGAAAAGAGACCCTGTTTCAGTTTCAATAAGGCCCAGGGATGTGATTTCCAGGGGTGCAAGTATCAGCATGTGTGTATGTTTTGTCGTAGCTTAACCCATGGCTCAGCAGCATGTAACATGTCTAACCCTAAAGCTGATAAGTAGGGTAGTAAGGGTAGGCCTAGTCTGGAAGGTGTCGTATGTAGTTCCAGCGAGGCTATTACCCATGATTTGTATGGCCATGACAAACCTCCCTTCTCCCTTAACCCTAATTGTCAAGAATTTGTTCCTAGGGGGGGGGGGGGGGAGGTAATTCAATCGTCTAGCCAGCTAGAGGTATCAGACACCACGTATAAAGTATGCCCTGTTTCAACTTTGAATCCTATGTGTGAGGAGTTCATCCCAGGGAAGAGTTTTAGCACTGGTGAAGTTTTTCACCCGTGTGGAGCCTTAGCATTGAACCCTATGGTAGTGTCGAGGTTGGATCCAACCTGTCCACCCTTCACTCCGGGAGCAGTAGCACATGATTTTGCACCTAGGGGAAGGGTTCTTCTATTTACCATTGATGGTAACCGTGATATAGGGGATGTTAGAGTCTTTAGTGATTGCCTAACCGGTACTTGTAATTGTACATTTTTTATTGGCTCTGAAATTACCCAATTAAAACCCTGTAGGTTTGCTGCCTTTATTTCAGGCAGCGGTAATGTTTTTCCTGGCAAACCCTTAGATGCTGAATACATCTGGGAGGGGGTAAATAGGGGGTTTAAAATTGTTGATGAAAATTGTGATACAGAATACTCCTGTAGCAACTATAAGACTATTTTGGAACCTCAATTCTATTCTGAAATGTGTGATATTATCCGCCAGGAAATAGCTGATGGGTATGTAACAAAGGTTGCTCATCCTCCTAGGTGTGTTCATGCTATGGGGGGGGTGGAAAAATCCAATGGCAAACTCAGACCCATCACTGACTGTTCCATGCCTGCTGGTAAGGCGATAAATAACTTTATGTGTACCACATATGAGCCTTTTTCATATAATTCAGTCTATACGGTAGTGGATCAATTGGATCAAGGTATGTTTATGTCAGTGGTGGATTTGAAGTCCGCCTATAGGTCGGTAGGGGTATATGCTCCACATGCTGAGTTCCAGGGGTTCGCTTGGGATCTGGGCAAGGGTAGAGAATACTATATAAACAATAGGTTGAGCTTTGGCCTCAGGTGCGCTCCTAATATTTTTAATGCCCTGTCTAATTTCATTGTTAAGGTTGCAAAATCCTATGGGGTAGAGAAGGTGGTTAATTACCTTGACGATTTCATTGTATTGGCGAGGTCAGAGGCCGAGTGTTTGCGCCAGAGAAATGTATTAATTGAAGTAATGGAGTTTTTGGGTTTCGGTATATCCTACGGCAAGGTTACCACCCCCAGTCAAAGGACTGTGTTCTTGGGTATCACTATTGACTCTGCGGCTATGGAACTTTCCCTACCCCCGGAAAAAATTGTTAAATTAAAGGATGCCCTCGACGAATGCTTAGGTATGCAATATGTACATAAGAAAAGATTGCAAAAAATAGGTGGGTTAATGTCCTTTTGCTCTCAGGTTGTTAGGGGGGGTAGGACATTTAGCCGCAGGTTATACGATCTATGTGCTAAGGCAAAAACAGGGAGAGCTATTTTCCTTTCTCAGGCTACTAAGGACGATCTACTGTGGTGGAGGCAGTTTTGTGATGTTTTCAATTGTCGTGCCCTATTCAGGAGAGAGCTGGTGGATCTACCCATGGTATCAGACGCATCTAAGAGAGGTTTCGGCGCCTGGATGGGTTCTGATTACTTTTACGGCTGTTGGGAAGGCTTTAGGGTTAAGGATATTAGTCCACTGCATGAGGAGGCTGCCCCAGAGATGGACGGTATTAGGGTACATAGAGGTAACATTAATGTTTATGAGCTTTGGCCTGTCCTAGTTGGTCTGAAGAGGTGGGGTGCTGCCTTTAAAAATAAGAAGATTAATATAGTTACTGATAATATGCAAGTCCTGGCAATGGTTAATACCGGTAGAAGCAAAAATAAGCTGTGTATGGATTGGCTGAGAGAGCTGTTTTGGACTTGTTTTATTTTTAATATCGAGTTGCACGCTACCTATATAAGGTCTAAGGATAATGTTCTGGCTGATGACCTGTCGAGGTTGCCCTATAAGGGGGTGGTGGATAGGTGTAAAAAGAATTTAGTTGTTTACGGTATGTCTGATTCCCTTTTACAGCAGTGAGACTTCAGGCGCTGCGGACTGCTCAGTGGATCCTAGCTGACCATGGTGTTGCTCCTACTACTAAGGCGACGCGTCTGGTTCAATCAAAAAGGTATATCAAGTTCTGCAAGAAATTTACCCTTCACCCCTACCCTAGCTCAGCCAGCCAGGCTTGCCTTTATGCTACATATTTAGACTCTGTAGGCTTTGCCCCTGTTTCTATTAGGAACTATCTGTCTGGTTTATGGTACCATCAGAAGATGCTTGGATTTCCAGGTTTTGCTGAGGATTTTATATTAAAGCAAACCCTTAATGGTATCGAGAGGAAGTATGACCCCTCCAGGAGGGTCACTAGGTACCCTTTTTCTCCTAATGACTTGTTGAGAATTTTTTCCATGTTAGATATGTCTAATTCTAATGATGTTTTGTTCTGGGTTGCAGTCCTGATTGGGTACAGATGCCTTCTCCGAGCCTGCCACCTAACAGCTTCGCAGCACAGTATTGGCGTGAGGCATTTATTAAGGTCGGAAGGGTATATCCGTATTAAAATTGTTTCCAGTAAGACTGACCAGTTTGGCAGAGAGGACGTATATGTTTATCTACAGGACATGCCTGGTACCCCGTGGTGTGTGCGCCCTTTACTTGACCAGTTGTTGGTAGGCGCCAATCCTGGGGACCCCCTGCTATGCCACAGGGTGGGTAATACTGTTTTTCCATTCACTTATGATGAATTATATTCCAGAATCAAGTATTTTGCGTTGGTTTTAGGCTTGCCTGTTGATAGAGTGTCTACCCATTCCCTCAGACATGGCGGCAGTACCATGCTACAGGACCTTGGTATGCCTGTTCAATCTATAATGAGGAAGGGCAATTGGCGCTCAGCGGCTGTGCGGCGGTACCTACATCAATCAGTATCAGAGTTGTCTGTTTTGGAGCAGGTCCCCTGTACTTATCTAGCCTCTTTGTAATCCTTCGGATTAATGTTCCATTGTGTGTGGAGGTTGTTGTTTGGCTGTTATTTAGGTACTATATATTTCCACCACACTAATGTCTCGTGTCTTCTCTTATATTAATATTATATTAATTATATTAATAGCCTATATACCGGTAGCTTATTGTATGGGGATATCCCCAAGTTTCCATGGTAACTTATCTTTCTATTAAGCCTAGCCCGAGTGCTGGCAAGTAGTCTATATTATTATTGTGCTAATAATATCTTCCACCCCACCTAACCCTTTATACACAGTATAGACCTATACCCGTATAAACCCAGGGCAGGGGGGCGTGGCATCGAACCGCTGGAGGTAGTTCCTCCAGCCCTCCTGGGGGGCGCCAGCGGCGCCCTAGGAGTTCCAGCGGCCGCCGGGAGGTGGCGCCCCGGAGTGACGTCATCCCCAGGCGTGACGTCACCAGCCGCGACGTCGCTTGGCGACTGTTCTATCTGTTGTACGGGGACTAGAAAAGGGCACATCCTTTGAACGGTGGTCAGTCGGCCGGTCAATCTCTTTGTGTACACACCTCCCGCAGAATTTTCAAATTTTTAATTTTTGGGGTAAAGTTCTACTAAATATTGTACTTTGGGATTTATGATATTTATGATATTTGTGATATTTATGATAATTATTGATGTTCATATTTATTACTGTATAATTCTATTCACCTGTCATCTTAGCTGCTGTGTCTGTTTAGACCTGTGTTAGGCGCTAAAGAATTCTGTTATTGCGATACAGGACCGTGGATTGTCCTAGTCTGCTGTGTTATTTATGGTTATTGTTGGTTATTGGTTATTGTCACTAAAAAGATGAGTGTGACTGCTATTTGTAACTGTGATAGTACTTCAGTGTTAATAAAAATATAGGCTGTTATTTAGGTACTATATATTTCCACCACACTAATGTCTCGTGTCTTCTCTTATATTAATATTATATTAATTATATTAATAGCCTATATACCGGTAGCTTATTGTATGGGGATATCCCCAAGTTTCCATGGTAACTTATCTTTCTATTAAGCCTAGCCCGAGTGCTGGCAAGTAGTCTATATTATTATTGTGCTAATAATATCTTCCACCCCACCTAACCCTTTATATATATATCACATGTTTTTACTGTCTTTCCTCAGAATCCAGCTTCATATACCTAGCCGAATTATTTTGATACTTTTGGTAATGGATTATTTCTGTGACGAACATTACAGAGAATAGAAACAGAGTATAAAGGGAGTCCTTTAAAAATAAGATAAAATAAATAATCTATACCAAAAACGAGCACTCCCTTATAAATATGCCAATACCTAAAATAGAATATAGCCTACAGATGGCAGCACAAATAAAGTCGCTGACTGCAGAAGATCATGGACGCCCAGAATGATTGGTTTCATGCTTTCTACTTATTTATGGATTTCCATGTTTATTTCAGCCATAGGCTGTCAATTTTACCTTAAATTATTGCATTGTGCCATTATAAATTAATGATAACAGAAATAACCAGCATGCTTTACAGAGAATTACACCGAAAATACAGTAATGTTCTATCAGCCTAATTAAATGTTCTACATGTATTTGAGTTGAGTTGAGTTAAAATTTTCTATTTGGCATTAAAGAGTAAGACTTCTCTCCCTAAATCATAAAAATCTCAGCCAGGTTTGTTGAGTTTATATAACACTTCAGTTATATTTAGAATCCCTCAAACAGAATCCACCACATGCAGGCATATCTCAGCCCTGTGAGCATGTATTCCCCAGCACCAGTACCCCATGTATAAAGGCTCAGGCAACCAACAAATAGTTTGCTTGTTGTTCCTTTCCAGCAGTCCTCTGGTCTAAACAAGTTGCACTGGTGTGACCAGCAGTTGCACTCTGCCAGTGGTATCCCTCCAAACAGAACTTGGGAATTGAACGTTCGCAACTGGGTAGAATCTGGGTAGGTCACAATGGCACAAGAAAGGCACGGGAATTGAACATTCGCAACTGGGTAGAATCCGGGTAGGTCACAATGACACAAGAAAGGCATGAGATATTCCCAAGAATTGTGAACATAATCCTTATTTCAATCAGAACTTGGGAATTGAACGTTCGCAACTGGGTAGAATTCTACCCAGTTGCGAACGTTCAATTCCCGTGCCTTTCTTGTGTCATTGTGACCTACCCGGATTTTAACAAGTTGCGAATATTCAATTCTCAAGTTCTGGTTGTAATAAGGACATGTTCACAATTCTTGGGAATATCTCGTGCCTTTCTCGTGTCATTGTGACCTACCCGGATTCTACCCAGTTGCGAATGTTCAATTCCCAAGTTCTGTTTGATATAAATAACATGGAATTCCACAGAATATGACACAGTCAAAAGCTGTTCACATGTTCTCGTGCCAGATACGTGCACAGTTCTCGCAGGGATCCCGAGTAGTAACTCAAGAACCGCACGAGTTCTGCCTGAGATCTTGTTTGCAGGGATAGTATTGAGTACTACCCTAGTAGCAAACACACTGTGGCCCCGGACGGGGCCAGACTGTGTTTGCAAGTCTGGCCGGGAGTGGGCTAACCGACGGGCTCCCGTCGGTTTAGGGCACTGGGCTTTGGTCTGGCCCCGTGCGGGCTTCCCATGTTGGGCGCAGATCGGGTTTTGGACGGGAAGCCCACTTTGGGCTCAGATCAGTTTTTGGACGGGCTTCCCACTTTGGGCTCAGATTGGTTTTTGGACGGGCTGAAAGTGGGTTCAGATCGGTTTTTGGACGGGTTGAGAGCGGGCTTAGGTCGGTTTTTGGATGGGTTGAAAGAGGGCTAAGATCGGATAATTATGGGTTTTTAGAATCTATTCAATCATTCTCCAATGATTTCTTGTATTTGTTGAACCAGATATGCTAGGTCCTGCTAATCAACCCAAGGCATAATCATACTCTTCCTACCCAATAATGGAAGTATCAAGCAGGCCTATTATCATCAGGTTTGAGCCACATGCAGCATAGACAAGTGTCTATGGTGCACATTGGCCTTCAAGCCATAGTTCATACCTACATGGGGCACATGAGTCTTGTATTAAGATTGTAATGCCACAGAAATAGTGTTTACACTGGATAGCTGCTTAGAGAACCTCCTTTTCATCATTCAAATATATATTCTATCTTATTTTCAAACTGTGAGAACATCTATTTATTGTTTCCTATTCTACATCACTTTAACATTTTATTGTATTATTATATAATGTCAATTTCATCTGGCTTTGTTGGAAAACTCTAGATATTGTATAGTAGTGACATCTGGTGTCAATCATCAGAATTATTAGACCAGTTGCCCTGTCCAAACCCAACCTCAGCCCTCATCGGCCCGGAGTGGGCTAACCGACGGGCGCCCGTTGGTTTAGGGCACTGGGTTTTGGTCTGGCCCCAAGTGGGCTGCCCAAATTGGGCTCAGAACGGGTTTTGGACGGGTTTCCTGTCATCTGGTCAACATGAACCCAAAGCGGGTAGCACTCTTTGAAACTGATCTGAGCCCAAATCGGGCAGCCCGCTTTGAAACTGATCTGAGCCCAAAATGGGCAGCCCGATCGGGGCCACACTTCAGCCCAGCCATCTGCCCAACATGAAACCCAGCTCAGTTTTGCCCGACTTCAAACAGCCAATCCGAGCTAAAACCAAATTGGCCCCGTGCTGGCTTGCTACTAGGGTAGTGCTACCCACCAGTGTACTGACTGCGACCAGTGTACCCACAGAAAACAGCATACTCCCCCTTGAATAGGCCACATGCTATTGTTTTGGGTAAAAAATGAACATCTATACACAATTATACCATTGCACAATGTGCATTCCTAGAATCATCAAATATAAGAGGGTGCTATAGTTTTCTCATTCTTTTATAGACTATTTAATTCCAAGCAAAGCTGATTTATGGTCACCCTACTGAAGTCACCTGGCCAGGACAGCATGATCACCTGGTCCCACTACTAACTGCACCCTTCACCCATACACTGTAAAAAAATGTGCATAAAATTTAAACACTTTCACCCAAACATATTGATGGCAAAATCTAATTGTTTTTCTGTAAACATGTGCAGGAATATGGCCGCCAGTGATGGGTGAGCTGCAACAGTGAAAAATGGTGTGCGAGGGCAGTTTGGCTAGCCCACTGGTATTATTCTCCTACTCCTTCTAAAGGCTCTCGCCCATATAGGGGCCTACAGGCTCTTCTTAGTCAAATACAGTACCTATACTGTTGTTTAACATCCATGGTAATTTAGATAATGTCAACAATAGGGCCTAATGAGTAGATAGTGCTGTCCAGAATATTCCAGTAAGCCAGCCAAACTGGCCTTGCCCACTATTGTTTCACGTTTGTAGGCCCACCCATCACCAGTGGCCATATCCCTGTACCTGCTGACAGAAGAAAGTGCTTAGATCCAGAGATAAATTTATGTGTTTAAATTAGAAACACTTTTTACAGTGTATGTCTGAAGGCTGTTAGCACACTCAGTCTACTAGCAGGCCTTTAGTGGGCATGGGGACTTGTTTACAGCCACATCTGATTGGTCACTTGGATTGGGGTCAAAATCACCTGGGTCACATACTTTTGCTCTCTGGTATAAAATTTGTGAAGTAAACATCGATCTGGAATTTGAGAAGCACAGTTTAGTTGCAGAGTTATGAACTACATGCTCTACTCCTAGAGGTCCTACCCTTTAATACATCACAATCGTGGGGCATTTCTCATTTAACGCCAATTTAAAAAGGTTGCCATGATGAATTCCCCATTTACAGGTGTTTATTATTTTTTCGGGCCAACGCCTTTAAAGCTCTGCCAAATTTTGGCTAATGGGTTGCCGAATTTGGTCATGACAAAGCTTCACCAAAGTAACTTCACTAAAGTTGCCAAATTTGGTCATGAACCTAACCAAAGTTGGCCAAACAAGGAACAAGGGGTCGTGGGATGGATCCTTGGACTACCCATTGACTTTCGCCACATTGCGGCCCTTCCAGTACTTAAACATAGTAAATCTTGTATCTCAAAATAATTATGGAAGACCCCATTGAAGGACCTAGTTTCTGAGCTCTTACTGACCATAGATAACATTTGATTGTCTGCATCCCCTTTATATTATATACATACTGCTGGTACAGCAATTGGAACACATTTTAGTAAAATAATTCGAATATGGAAAAATCGGATATAGTCACTTGAAGCTGTTTACCAACTATACAGCTGTGAGTGACAGCTAATACTGCCGGCGGTGCACTCACTCGTTTTCTTGCATGTTTGAGGATCTCTACTGCACGTCTCTGTTTATCCCTCCTAGGACCACTGAAATAGTCACAAGTCATTGCGCGTGTCATAGAAACACATTATAATACAATTTCTTTGTATAAAAAATGGACAAAAATTGTCACATTTGTTATTGAATTAAAACCAATCACCCGTCCCATGACTGTGCATTCATGGGGATGTAAGTTGGGTGATCCTATCAAATCATTTTACAGGGGACCGTCCATAACCCAGCAAATTTGTTTGACTTAGTTTCTGGAACGTGCACTTTGTGTGACTGTGTCCTATGGAACTAATTGGCACAATGTTACACCATACCCCATAGGACAAGAAGTGGCACATACTCACACATATTCACACAAATTCACACATATTCACACAGCATCATGTACCATGGCACAAAAATGTTTCCAACCATATTGTTTCACTTTTTATATTTATTGGAAAAAGAAAGGAAAGTCTGTTTAGTTTGTAATACTCATTATATTTAGAAGTTGGCATAGGGCACCATGGCAGAAATCTGTTAGTGCACTCCCTGCTGTATATGGGCATACTATCACATTCAACAATATTCCTACCATGGTAGTGAAGGCCTGATGAAGTTGTGTACAATTCATGCCAATCATCAGCTGTATACACATGTAACAAAAGGTTAGACCTTTATCCAAACAAGATTACCAGAGGAAAGGTGTCTGTGGTCTGTCCCTCTTAATGCCGCTTTAATCAAATCATATGGTGTGTTTTTCAATCACTAATGGAACTTGATAGAATTAGAGGTGTATAGCTAGGTCTAAGTTGCATTGACAACATGTTATTATGGTTATAAACAATGAAAATGATTAAATTTCACCCTTGAGAATAGCAAGGAACAACAAAGATGACACCTGGTGTCAAAACCATGCACTATTCAAACCTGACAAAGTAATAATGGTTATGTTTCAAGATGTGTGAGTGTGTGCCAGAAGGGAAACTAGGTGAAACTGCATCACACAAATACCTGTTATGTGTGACACCAGGTGTCATCAAAGTTGATTATGCCCCTTTTCCTGATTAAAGAGAATGATTTTCTTTAGCTATAAGTATCTAAACAGGGTCTTAATGTATTGTGAATCAGACAATGCACCTGTCCTTCTATTAACATTCATTATGTATATAAACAGATGCCATATCATTTTAATGAAAGCAGCATTAAGAGGTCCAGATGCTAGACACCTTTCCTCTGGTCATCATGTTTGGATAAAGGCCTGGCTATCTCCTGCTGCTCATGTGAACTCTAATGTTGATGGTTATAATGGTACACATATTCATCAGCCCTATGTTGAAATCCTACGAACCTGATTGAATGAGTTTGTACAAACCAGCAGCACACACACCAATAGTGTGCTATGACTATCTATGTCAAATACTGCTGGTTGTAAAAAGTATTACAGTATTTCCTATCTTTTAGTAATTCATAATGAAACTAAAAATACATGACTAAACATTTTGGTTTAGGGCATTATATATTTTGTCATTTGGTGTGAATAAGCTTTTTAAAAATCTGTCAGAACTGTGTGAATCTGTTCCATGGAACACTGTGTCAGTGTGTGTGAGTCTGTTATATGGTATACATGTCACACAAAATGCACGAAATGAGCACACAGTTCCAGGGGTAAAACAGGGTGAAACAATCTGGAACTAATTTGCTGGGAAAGGACGTCATGCTAATTTTTGACCATTTTCGACTCGACTCCCCACTATTATAGTCATGTTTTCTCTACAGCCGTAAATGACGCCCTTTATGGACGGCCCCACATCTATGAGGACATTTTTTATAGGGCTTGTTAGAATCTATTATAGAATTGTAAACCTCCATAACGAATGGGTGTCACACATCTTGAGAGTGTGTGTGCATGTTGTGTATGCCTGTA